>JAWNNJ010002188.1:0-318372 GCA_035045125.1 Hypselothyrea guttata | reverse complement strand
ATGTGGGAATGGGTCTGGCAACGCCACCGATTACTATTCTGACAACGACTATGAGTACGATTACGATAGCGATTACAACAAGATGCAACCGAAGATGTTCGATGCGAAGGGCAGTATGTGTGTGACGACGAGCGACGCAACAACGACGAACGAGACGACGATCCGCGTGTCAATTAATTACTTTCGATTTGTGACTTTCCTTAAATATATTGTTTATCCTACATTTAACTAAAATACAATATCATACAAATACCCAATAACCAATTAAATAAACTATGATTATATGAAATCAACTATACTTTGTATAATCAATCCCACATATTTGGGGGCTCAACCAAAGAGCAGCGCAAGCAAAAGAACGACGCAATAAAAGTATTTCACAATTCAGTGCAACGAGTGAAAAGAGCGAGACAAAAAACGACGCGTGAACACATACATACTCATACAGACGTTCGACGTGTGAAAGAGCGAGAAAGAAAACGACGCGTGATCATACATACACACAAAGAAAAGAAGCTGATGCAATTTTGAGCAAAATGTCGCGGCTTGATGATTTTGAAGAGTTAAAATTAAAATTGCGTAACGGGAAAAAGAAAAACATTGAGTTGCTACATAAGTTCGTATACGAGAACGATGGTGATCGTAAAAATCGGCAGCGAATACGTGAATTTGGTGGATTTGATTATGATGAAAACGATGAAAAATATCATAAAAAAATAAGTTTTGTTGCGGAAAATATAACAGACGGTGATTTAGTTATAATCTGTGATTTGCTGGGAATACCACATAATGTTAACGATGTTGCATCGCATATTTTTCAAAATTTGCGACAGGGAAAATTGCTCTATGCCATTGAAGATGCAGACGATGAATACGGAGATGACGCCAGTTCATGCGATGAAGATGATGCTATAGATGTTGATGAAATAGCTGATGTCTTAAACGATGCTCACATGGACGGTGGAAACGATGTAATCGACGATAGAAGTGTGGCAAGCAGCAATGATCCATTTAGAACGGCACGAGTGCGACCAGCGAATAACAAAACCAAAACAAACAGAGCACATTCGACAGTGGTGGCAAAAAATATCGATAACGCTTCTGTATGCAGTTTGAACGCGACAACGCCGAGGTTCGCTTTAAATTTTCGTGACATTGAGGACTCAATACGTTTGTTTAATGGTGATGACACATTATCAATTGAGGTTTGGCTGAACGATTTCGAAGATATGGCTACTATAATGCAGTGGGACGACTTACAAAAACTTATATTCGCCAAACGATCGCTTCGAGGGTTGGCTCGTATGTTTGTTATGAGCGAACGTGGCATAGCAACATGGAAAACATTAAAGGAAGCTCTTCTATATGAATTTCAAACGACGATTAACAGCGCGGAATTACATAAACAAATGAGCGATAGAAAAATGAAACGAAATGAGAGTGTTCAAGAGTATTTACTTTTAATGAAAGAACTTGCCGCGCGTGGAAATATTGACAATAACGCACTTATACAATATGTTATCGACGGTATAAACGATCGAAGTGTAAATAAATCAATATTGTATAATGCCAAAGACATGAAAGATTTCAAAGAAAAGTTGAAGGCGTATGAAAAAATTAAAGGAAAATCTGAGTATACAAAAAATGACGATTATTCAAAATATACGAACTACAAAAGAGAACAAAATAGTGACAGAAAACAACAAAACGCGGATAAAGAGAAAAATAATAACCTACAAAAGTGTTATAATTGTGGTGGTAAAGGACATGTATCCGAAAATTGCGAGTATAAAAATAAAGGCAAACGATGTTTCAATTGTAGAAATTTTGGTCACATTTCTAAAGACTGTCCGCATAAAAATAACGAAAACAATGATAAACCCAACATGCGTAAAATTTCTAACGATGAATCGGTGATGTACAAACGAGTGAGAGTTCAAGATAAAAATTATATAGCATTCTTTGATTCTGGAAGCAAATATAATATCATGAATGACGTTTCGTACCAGAAGTTAAACGGTTCGGTTCTGCGTGACGTAAATATATATCTAACTGGTTTCGGTTCAAGAAATAAAATAAAACCGTTTGGATTGTTTAAAGAAAAACTGTTTATCGACGGTGAAGAATATGACACGGAATTTTTAGTTGTTTCCGCTGAATTCCTTGAAAATGAAATAATCCTTGGTGAAGCTTTTACTAAAATTGCTGAAATTATAATAAAATCCGATGGCATATCAGTGCGAAAAATTTGCAAAGAAGACAATCAAACACAAATTATTGAACATGAAAGCGAGGTGGAAATGATGATGAAAATCGATATAAAAAGTGATGAAAATGATTATATTGACATTGAAGTAAACGCAACTAAATCGGCGAAAGACTATGTTTACCAACTCGTGAAAAACTATAAACCGGAGTGTGTAAAATCGACAAACGTTGAAATGAGAATCGTGGTGAAAGAAGAAACACCTATATATTCGCATCCACGAAGATTCCCTTATTCAGAGCGTTGCATAATTGATGATCAAGTGGAGCAATGGTTGGCTGATGGCACAGTTGAGCATTCTGAATCAGAGTACTGTAGTCCAGTTGTACTAGCACGAAAGCATGACGGCACGCCGCGGTTATGCATTGACTACCGACGTTTAAATAAGGTAATAGTACGAGATCCTTTTCCTTTGCCGTTAATCGAAGACCAACTTGATAGACTCCAAGAAGCAAACTACTTTAGTACGATTGACCTCAAAAATGGATTTTTCCATGTCGATGTGAACGAAGATAGCCGGAAATACACATCCTTTGTGACTCACAGCGGCCAGTATCAGTTCCGTAAAGTCCCTTTTGGATTGAGTAATTCGCCTGGTGTTTTCCAAAGACACGTGAACGCCATATTTAGAGATCTAACACGCCAAGGTATTGCTTTACCTTATGTTGATGATATTATAATACCTGCTAAAACTGAAGACGAAGCCGTGAAAAATCTGACGATTGTGATTCAACGATGCCAAGATTACGGATTAAAGATTAACTTTAAAAAATGTAGCTTTTTGAAAACGAGAATTGATTTTTTGGGACACGTGATTGAGAACAACACGATAAAGATGTCTGACGCTAAAACCAATGCCGTAACTAATTTCCCAGTGCCGGTGAACCAAAAACAACTCCAAAGTTTTTTAGGCCTGGTGGGATATTTCCGTAAATTTATTCCGATGTTCTCAGTAATTTCCAAACCACTGACGGATTTGTTGAAAAAAGATGCGAAGTTTACCCTTAATGATAAATCAATGATGACTATCAATACTTTGAAGCGTTTAATTACAGACAAACCAATTTTGAAAATCTTCAACCCAAAGCACGAGACGGAGTTGCACACTGACGCATCGATCGACGGATTTGGAGCAGTTTTACTCCAGAAATCACCTGACGATGGCAGTATACACCCCGTATACTATTATAGCAAGAAAACTTCAGATGCTGAACGACGTCTTACTAGCTATGAGTTAGAAATGTTGGCAGTAGTTGTGGCTCTACGCAAATTTCGAGTCTATTTACTAGGCAAGCACTTTAAACTTGTCAGCGATTGCGATGCTTCAATAAAATCGATGGATAAACAGGGTATAGGCCACAAAGTAGCGCGTTGGATTATGGTTCTTCAAGAGTTTGACTATACACCTGAACACAGAGCTGGCAATAAGATGCGTCATGCGGATGCACTTAGCCGTTATCCTACAATGATGATGATCACCGACCACAGCGTAAATAGCCGAATAAAATCGATCCAGATGCAAGACGACGAATTAAAAGCTATTATTGATGTTCTGCAAGATAGAGATTATCATAACAATTATTTTATGAAATTGGGATTGCTACACAAACTAGTTGACAACAATGAGCTGATAGTGGTGCCTTTGACGATGCAACGTGAGATTATAAGATTAGCACATGAGAAAGGCCATTTTTCTGTTAAGAAAACGAAGGAAATCGTCGATAAAGAGTACTATATACCGAGACTGGAGGAGAAAATACAACAACAGATTCGATGCTGCATACCATGTATTGTACTTAATAGAAAATCGGGCAAAAAAGAGGGAGAACTTCATCCAATACCTAAAGAGGAGGAGCCGCTTCAGACGTTCCATATTGACTTCTTAGGCCCTTTGGAATCAACACACAAGCAATATAAACATATATTGGCGATAATCGACGGATTTACGAAGTTTTGTTGGATCTACCCGACGAAGACGACATCAGCTCAAGAAGTGACAACACGATTACAGATGCAGAGTTCGATATTTGGCAATCCAGTCCAAATTATCACAGACCGAGGTTCCGCATTCACTTCTGATGAGTTCAAACGTTATTGCGAGTCTGAGAATATATCACATCATTTGATAACGACGGGTTTGCCCAGAGCCAACGGGCAAGTCGAACGTTTAAATTCTATTATCATTTCAGTTTTATCCAAGATGTCTATCGATGACCCTAGCAAATGGTACAAACACGTGAGCAAGATGCAACAAACCATAAACTCGACGTACTGTAGAAGCACTCATTCGACACCCTTTGAGTTACTTTTTGGCATCAAGATGCACACTGGTGATGACGTCCACTTGAAGCAGATGATTACCGACGAGATGATTCGAATGTTTAGCGACAACCGAGACGAAGGAAGCAAGCGAAACAACAAATCGCTCGTATCCAAGATGAGAACAAGAGGTCCTACAATTTGCGACGAAGACCGGCGAATACCTACAAAATCAACGATCTTGTGGCGATCAAGCGCACCCAGCTTGGTGGTGGGCTTAAATTGAGAGCAAAATACTTTGGCCCCTATCGTGTGGTCAAAGCTAAGATGAATGATACCTACGATGTAATCAAAGATGCAGTATTCTACGACGGCCCAAAACAGACGACAACCTGTGCTGAATATATGAAACGATGGATACCTGGTGGTATCAACAATGACAACGACGACGCATTCGGGGCGAATGCATAAGAGGATGGCCGAGTTGTGGGAATGGGTCTGGCAACGCCACCGATTACTATTCTGACAACGACTATGAGTACGATTACGATAGCGATTACAACAAGATGCAACCGAAGATGTTCGATGCGAAGGGCAGTATGTGTGTGACGACGAGCGACGCAACAACGACGAACGAGACGACGATCCGCGTGTCAATTAATTACTTTCGATTTGTGACTTTCCTTAAATATATTGTTTATCCTACATTTAACTAAAATACAATATCATACAAATACCCAATAACCAATTAAATAAACTATGATTATATGAAATCAACTATACTTTGTATAATCAATCCCACAATAATTGAATATATTATAAATTATAACAAGTAAAACAAAATAAAAATATTCTTTAAATATTTCAAGTGCTAGCACAAATAGTTATGCAACTATTTGGTTATTTCTGCTGTTCTAGCTAGACGCTTATTACATTCGCAAATTAATAGCTGCTAATTAAGTTTTATATTGTGACAGAACTCGTATCAGTTTAGAAGTTATGCTGTTATCATGGTCAAGTTTTCATCATGCAGCTGCTGTTGCTGCTGCTGTTATTTGTCTAACAAATGTATCTATCGTGTTGGCCAGTTTGTCGAGTCGAGTTAGCCTTGTTCTTAATAGTGTAACATTGTTTTTGCATAGCAGAGACATGGTAATTAAATGCTCAAAGACCAGCTCGGAGCAGGTACAGCTCATAAATTGAGGCAGGTGCCAGAGCATAGAGTTGTGGCGGCTGTGCATCTGCAAGATACTCAGATACTCAGATACTTAGACACTCAGATACTGAGATACTCGTGCTACAGCTTCTCAGGGTATCAGCTGACAGCGTGTTGACCGCAGCCGAGTGACAAGGCAACCTTGTCGATGCACAGACTGCAGACAACGCGTTGGAATGCTGTATGCCTCGGTTCGAGTTCGTTGCCTAAGTCTTTTGTTTTGGGGACCAACATTTGAAATTCTAAACTGGGGCGCAGTGGGGCGTGGACGGCAACACAAACACACATCATAACAATAAATGTGAGTGACAAAAGCTAAACAAAAGCGTAGACAACTTTCTTTCCTATTTCCGAGTTGCATGGCATTATTTTCAATACTCTCACTTATGCCTTATGCTTAGCCCAAAGATTGTTTATCTTCAAATATTGAACAACAATGACAGCGGCTCCAACTTGGCATGCCACAACGATTTCATAAGATTTCCGTGCCTTTGTTGTTATCAACACTTCGAGCTGATGTTGATGTTTATTTAGGTATCAAAATTTTGAATATTTGCCAGGCGTCTTGAAAGTTGTAACTGAGACAGGCCACGTGTGTTCACGTAATCAGACTGGCGTCGGTCTAATGGTATATCTGAAAGTGCCTAAGGACAGGTGGTGCATAATTTAATACTTTACAGGGTATCTTCGAGTCAATTGCCCTTATTTAAATGAAGTTCATTATAGAACCTGCATGCGGCTAGTTCGTTGGTAAATTGAAATTCCACACGATGTGGCAGGTGCCGCCTCATGTGGAGCGCTGCTCTTGCCATAAATTCAATATTCAAAGTAAATTTTCAATTTCAACGCGCATAGATTTACTTTTTTATTCCATAAATAAAGCACATAAATCAGAGCTATCGGCTAACCGAAACCGAAACAGAAACAGAAACTGAAACCGATACCAAAACCAAACTGAAATCAAACTGAACTCATTAGTAATCAAAAGCTGTGCAACTGCTGCTGAGCGTCTAGCTATTCTATGCCCACAAAAGAGACAGGCAACTGATAGAGAGAGGAATATATAATATATATATATATTTATATATACATATATAGATATATATATATACTTATAGAGATCATTGCACAAGCCAGAGACTACGTGGGCTGCCTGCCGGCTGTAAGGTGTAAGGTAGACGCTGTTCACCGTCAGCCACTGGGAATGTTGTCGCCAACGCAGTCGATGCAATGTTGCAGCCACACCAGCAGCAGCAACACTCACAGCAGCAACACTCAAGCAACAACAACAATAACAACAGCCTTTAGCTTGACTTGTTTATTTTGCTTTAATGGCTATTTGCCTCCGTTGTTTAGTGGCAATTTAAATATTTCAGCCATTTCATTTTGAATATGGCTTTTGTTTTTGGACTTTTTTAATACACTGCCAGAAAATTAATAGGTCTATATGGTGTTCCTATAGCTTATATAATTTTCTAGACTGAATCTTTTAGAATTAATGCTACACAATGAATTTTGATTAATTTAACTTGGTTGACATAATAATTATATTACAACACTAATTAAATATTTGAAATAAATAAAATAAAAATGTATGCAAAAATATAATTTAAAATAAATCAAATAAAACAATTATATTGCTAAGTGAAAGTATAAATAAAGAAAGATTTATAAATAAAATAAATAAAATTAACATAAAAGCAATATATAAATTAAAAACAAAAGCAGAATAAATAAAATAAATTAAATTACTAAAAATGAAATTGGAATAGAATTTAAAGATTTTCTTTGCCAAAAATAGTACCTAAATAATTTAAAATGTTTTCATAAATATTAAGATTTATTTAAAACTTTACATTTTAAAATATTTTGAGCTGTTTAAAGTGTATTAAAAGTTTTGTATAGCGTAAAATCTTGTTTGTTTTTATATGCCTTGCTTTTTATTTGATTTTGTTTTGTTTTGGCTTTTTGTTGCCAGCGAGAGTTTTAACTTTTGACTTTTTATGGGCGTAGAAAATAACTTAAAAAATTTCTACTGTTTTGCATTTGCAGTTAAGGAATTTTTGTGGCATGTTTTCAGAGATTTTTTGGGTGATTTTTTGGTTAATGCATGACTATTAATTAATGACTTGAATCCTTTTTTTCAAATGCATGATTCAGACTTGAAAACTTTGAGTGTTGCTTGTTTAAGATCTGTATTTGAGATAAATTTATTATGAGAGAAGTTTGGTGAAATAACATTAATTGGACATGTGATGTATAAGAGTAATTATTATTTTAGTTAAATAAAAACAGCTAAACTGACTTTGGATTAGCGGATTTCTTAACTTTGATTTTGGAGGCGCCAACGCTGGATTTTTTGCGGCCATTTAGCTTTGCTTTATTGGTTGAATTTGTTGGCGGTTTTGGCTTCTGCACCTTTGCCTCCACACGCACATATAAATCGTAGTTAAAGTCGCCACACGATTTGCCTGTTATATATTATTAAAATGAATATATTGCTAATGAATTTCAATTAAAATATTTGCCTTACCCCAACACATTTCCTCTCCACAGGAATCACATGTGACCAGTCTAGTTTCCACTATGCCAGATTTGTTTTTAATTTTCTTAATGCAATTGTTTAGCGCAAATTCGCGTCTGTCCTTGGCCTCTGTTTTCAGTTCCAGTTTGCCCATTTCCACCATGCGACTGAAGTACTCCTCCTCCTGCTTGGACTTGGGTCGCAGTGTGGTCAACATTTTCCAGTCGATGGGCACGGCACAGAGCTCCATTAGCACCACGTCCTTCATCTCGCTGGGCACCGGATCTGCATAGCTGTAGAAAGTCTCTCGCTCCCCATTAGTTTTGAGCAATTTACGCATCTCCTTCTTGGGCATCTTGAAAGCGTAGTCCTTCTCCCTGATCTTTATCTCCTCGGCGCGCACTTTAATGGGTCGCATTTTATAGTCGGGCACCTTCTCCATGAGTCGCTTAAATTCCTCTGTGGACTGTATGTTGCTGCGGCTCAGATCCAACACCGGCACCACAGTCTTCTTCTTGGCCAACAAATCATCCAATTTACTCATCTTATCTAGAGTTTTTCTATGGAATTCTTAGCTTTGTTATGTTGTAAAAGCAAGAAGTTTAGCTGGAGTATTGATTAAACAATGCGTTGCTCTGGCGGGAAATATCTTTCCCTAGCGTAGCTAAGGTAAATATTGGTATTTTTAAACACATACCAAGCTTGGTATTTGGTATTTATATTTATGGGATTTTTAAAAATACCAATTTTATAATTAACTTAAACAGATACAAATATATGCAAAGTTCTTAGTTAAAAATTCTTTTGTAGTTAAGATAAACATTGGTATATTTGAGCTGATTTCAGGTTGTGAACTTTGCTGTTTATTTTTGTAGGATTTTAAAAAACAACAATTCCATAAAAAGCTGTATCAGATACAAATAGTTTTACTATGATCACAAAGTTCGTAGTTAAAATTTAAATAATCCTATAAATGTATATAATAGAAATTGACAACAAAATATCTATAAGCTTATCTTCTCTTAAGACCTTTTTCTAACAATTTCTCTTTCATTGCTCTTTTGCAGATTACAGTGCCAGCCAGAATAACTCAATCAACTGGAGCTCACGTATCATCAAGTGAATTCGTGTAATTCGGTGGAAAGAAAAGAAAAATAAAAGCCGGAGGAATATAAACCCGCCAAGCCGACAAACAGTTGGCTCTCATTTATATATACACACACATATATAGTTTGGCTTTTTTTTTTGTTGGCGTGTTGTTTGGCATTTAATTTAGCTGGTTACGTGGCTGGCCGAAAAGAAAGTCACGACATTATCAACGAAATCCATAGCGGTTCGAAACAAGGATTTCCAAGATTCTGCACCGAAAGTCAAAGTTACAAGTTTACACATTTTCGTGCCCGGTTCAACGTCTCTTTACAGACTCTATAAGGTGTGTGTGTCTGTGTTTGTTTGTGCCACTTTAGAAAGTGAAAATCGAGTGCAGTTCCCCCAAATACAAGTCCCATTTCAACTCCAGCTCCAGCTCCAACTTTAACTCGATACGAGCTTGCCTTTTGGGCAGTTGAAAGTGAATCTTGCGGTAGCTGCAGACAGCTACTATAACTACCTGTAGCGGCAACGTATTGAACCCAAATCTATATCTATATCCGATCAGTCGAACAGGCCGCCAACAAAGTTCAACAATGGAGGCCGAAGAAATTACAAAACTCGTTGATGGCGTTTATAGGGTAAGTTTGCACCTCTCTCTCTCTCTCTGTCCCTTCATGTTTGTCTTTCTGCCTTTTGTTTTTATACCCTGTGCCCATTGAAAAATGGGAAAACAGGGTTAATAACTTTGTCAGAAAATGTATGTAACAGGCAGAAGGAGGCGTGGCAGACCCCACAAAGTATATATATTCTTGATCAGGGAGACGAGCTGAGTCGATTGAGCGATGTCCGTCTGTCTGTCCGTCTGTCCGTCTGTCCGTCTGTCCGTCTGTCCGTCTGTCCGTCTGTTTGGATGAACGCGTCGATCTCAGCAACTACAAAAGCTAGAGATGCCGTTTTGGTTGCTATAGATGGGTAGTTATCTTACGCATATCAAGTTTATTTCGAAAATTGGATGCCACGCCCCCTTGACGCCCAAAAATCAATAAAACCCAAACAACCTCGTGTTTTTTAACATAAAAAGTTGAATAACAAGCGTAATATTAAACATAGAAAGTTGTTATTTGGAACATAAGCTCTCTTGTATTATATTTAACTATCCTAAAAAGCGCATTGAAATCGGTTAAGAAACACAGGAGATATAAGCTTCACAATAGTTGAACTTAGAAGTTCAGAAACAAGCGTAATAGTAATCACAGAATGTTGTTATTGTTCAATATATATTCTCTTATATTATATTTAACTGTCCTGAAAAGCGCATTGAAATCGGTTAATAAACAAAGGAGATATAAGCGCCGTAATACTGCATGCACACGCCGTAGCAGCTCAGCCGCCTTACGCTTGGAAATAGTGTGCGAGCGAGATGGCGATACCAAGCACGCTGCTGGGCAATTGTGCGATTGTGAGAACATTTGAACATACAAAGTTAAATAGCAAGCGTAATATTGAACATTGAATGTTGTTATTTGGAACATAAACTCTCTTCTGTTATATTAATCTATCTTGAAAAGCGCATTAAAATCGGTTAATAAACACAAAATATAAATAAATTAAATTATATGTAAAATATTTAAATACATTTTTTACTGTATTTGCGAGCGCGCAGCGCGAACTTTGGCACAGGGTATAAGACAGTCGGGCCCGTCCGACTGATCTGCTCCGCCCATTCTGGTTTGTGCTAGTTTTAAGTAGTTTAAGAGGTAATAAAAAAATTCAAATGAGCTTTTTTTATGACCCATTGCTAAGTGTGCGCAAATACTAGGCACGAGGAAGCCAAACAAAAACAGAAACACTTATATTGGCAGTACTAAATAATAGAAACTTACAATTACATTTTAGATGTTTAGAAGTTTAAATTTTTACAGAGCACAACAAACTCTCTAAACTACCCTCGCAAATAGTTAACAATTAATAACAGCCCGCCCGAACGTTTTTCTATGACGTGTAGCTATCGAAACTGGCAATTAAATGTAAATCAAGTTAATACTATTCAATTTATAAATTTAATTAAGGCATATAATTTATATCAATCTCTAAGTTTGGTCAAGGTTAAATAACTTTAACTTATTACACTTAAATCTAAATTTAATCTACGTGAAAAAAAGTAATTTCGCCTTGCGGTTTAACCACAGTAAACCTAAGCAATTTCTTATGTAACCAAACAACTGACAAGTCGCGACGTGGCCCGAACTGGTGTGAAACTGCGTGAAGGTTATTTCTATTAAACGTGTTTTGTTTTTCCTTAACGGCTAATTTCATATTTTCACATAATGATCTCAACTATTCGAAAAAATATTTACGCCATTTAATGTTTCTTGTTTTTGTGGTTTATTGCTTTACGCCTAAGGAGACATAAATGTTTAACAGCTACGTGAGCTGCATTAATGCTAATGAGATTGATTTGAAATTTGGTAACTCTTTAGCTATTTATGTATAAGACTGAAGAGTTAGTATCTTGAAAGTATTTTCAGCCGAGCATAAAATTTCAACAGTTTTGTGTTTTTATACCCTGTACCTATAAAATGTATAAATTATACATTATTATACAAGCTAATTCGATGTCTATTGGTCCGTCCGTCAGGATAAACACTGAGATCTCGAAAACTATAAGAGATAGAGCAGTCATTTTTTGAATGTTATTAGGTGTATTTCCTACGCAGATTAAGTTTATTTCCAATGTTGAATGCCTCGCCCTCTTGACGCCCTAATTAAGAAAAACAGAATAGCAAGCATAACATTCAAAATGGAGTTCTAAATTCATTACTACTATATTTTTATATGCCCTGAAAAGCGCATCAAAATCGACTAATAAACAGCAAAAAAGTAAGATGAAGCATTGGTGCTGTGTGCCCATCTGATCAGCTTTGTCCTTATTGGTTGAACTACATTTTATAAATATGTCAGGGATATCATACTGATAGAGGACAAATGTATACAGTTTACATAAATACTCATGTGACAATTATGAAATTTGGTACAGTTGTGCATTTTAAGCTATGTGATTTATGTAGAGGCGGTATGGGTTATGCATTTTCAGCTAAACCATGTATAATTCAAGTCATAAATTGTTGCATAGTTTTAAAGAGATCTATAAACTTTACTACTGCCACAGCTTGAACTGTAACGGCCTCTATTAGCAAATTTGGCTTTAAAATATATCTTCGTGTGCCTAGGAAAATGCGCTGAAAAGTAATGCCAAATTTGAAAATACCGAATAGTTATGTTGATGGGTTTTTAAGAGATCATCTTGCAGTATTTCCCGTTTGACTGGCAGCTTGAAAGTGAATTTCGGTGGCTGAAAATCCGCCAAATTTGGTCACGACTGTGGGACGTAGACTTTACAAATACATATTTCTTGTTTATTGTTTTGGTTTTTTAGACTTAATTGTTTTTTGTTTTTGTTAGTTGTCAATGGTCATATAACATACGAAACCGCATAAACAAGTTCAATTGCGTTTGTTTTTGCCACACGGAGTGGCACAGTGGCAACAACAGCTAAAAAAAAAGTCTTGAGAGTCTGACTAGAGTTTTTTTTTTTTTTTGAGTCTTTTGTGGCATCTGCCATAGCAGAGTTGGGGTTTGGGGCATGGCGGAGGGGGGAGGGGGCAGGGGCACGGGCGTTGCACATTTCGCGCATCTATTTCATTATGCAACTTTTAGTTTTCACAACTTGCAACCAGCCGCCGTATTTGTTTTTTGTGTGTTTTTTGTGCGGCTTGCAACTTTGAAAATTGCGGAAATTTTTCGTATATATTTGGTTGTCTATATATTTTTTTGAGGCAGTTTTTCATGTTGCACATGGTTGCATTTTCTTGACTCCGGCAACATTTGCATTTTAGCTTTTGTTGCGCCTTTTTTTATTTTGACACAAAAAATGTATTTAATTATTGTGACAAATCTTGTGTGAAGACGCAGGAAATGAACGTGTTTGGAAGTGCCAACTTCCAACTTCCAGTTGGAAACTGGAAACTGGAAACAGCAAATGTAAATACACTCAAAGACCAATGTTGATTATTATGAATTGCCAGTGCATTAATCAACATTACTTCCTGAGTTATTTATTATCATTATGTTTATATTTAATTCCCCCATGATTTATGCCTCAACTCTATCTGCTGTCAGCTTGATTTGGTTGCTTCAACTATTAATTTTACTTTTGGAATGCAATACTTATTTATGTGCAGCAAATTAACAGATAATAGATAACAGATTGTAGCGAGAGGCAGCTAAACATCTTTTTTTTGGCCTTTCTAAAAGTCATATTTTATAGAACTTGTTTTCAACACACTTATCCAAACTAGAACAGACTCAAACCAGATTAAAAGATATTGCCAAAATTGCTAAAAAGCATATAAAGATAACTAGTTCAAGAGCCAACTTAAGAGTTGGAAAAATATCATTTATGTTCGACATCAAGACGTTAAGCAATCAATTAATGTTTAACATAATTTTTTCGATCGATAAATAAACTGGTTTTGTTATATACTACAACGTCTAGTAGCAGTTGTTAATTTATTTGCAGACTAGATTCTTAAATTAATATCACACCTAATTAAATTATGTTATTTATTGTTATACAACTCAGTAAGTCGGGAAAAATAGTTATATTTATGTATGGAGATATTTGAAAGTATTTTATTCTTCAACTTCCACAAAAGGCCCTTGGTCTGAATTATAAAATTGTTATTTATTAATTAGATTTTCTGATTTATTTCAATACTGTAACAAGGTCGCATGTGATCTACATTATCATAATCTAATCTAATATTTCTTATAGTTGATCTCTTTACTATTTACAAGTACACGATTTGGGCAAGGAAACTAATTAGCAATAACAATATCAAATTAAACATTTATAATTAATTTAACAGCTCTCGAGCTTCGTAATTCCACATGCCATAAGCATCATGAGTATTTTCCTATTAGTCTCTGGAGTATAATCTGTTAGTTAGTTGTTCATGCTTGGGCTCTTATGGCACATGCCGTTAAACAATTGAAACCAAGTGTAGCCCTGGCTAATCGTCAGTGCTGCCCATTTAGCTTACTTGAAGCTAGATCTAGCTTATCTAATAATGACATAGCTTATAGCAGAGGTGCCCAGCCCATAGCTCTCGTTGCTCCGTAGATAGGGCTGTTGCTCTTTCTTATGGGGACATGCACACCGTATGTGTGAGCGCGCTCTCTCGTAAGCAAAGCATATTACACAAACAAATCGCCTTGGTTTTTCTCATTCCACTCATTTCTGCCTGCTCTCTCGACTCAGCGTCGCCACACGTCGTCGCTCCACAGTGGGCCATTTGGCTTTGCTAGCGGCATTTAAATAATAACTTGTAAGAAAAATCAAAATATTATTAGGTTTATAAAATGTTTTTACAAATTTTTTTTATTGTTGTTTTAATACTTTTATTTTTTTAAATGTTTTGTTATATTTTAATTTTTTATATAAATATTTTTGTACATTATTATTTTATAAACAAATTAAAAATAATATTTACAATTGATATACAAATGATTGACACATTTTTGCTAATAAAATAAAAATTTCTTTGCATAAAATATTATTAATAAAATGATATTAAAATCTGTAATTAAATGCCGCTAGCGAGGCTAAATCCCCCACTGTGTGCTCTCGTAAGCTAGGATTTTTTTCTTGGAATTTCATGCGCTTTGTTGTTGTGTTGCCGAAATACATGCAGTGAGCGAAATCAATTCTGTTTATTTATTTCGATCAGAATGTGCGCAATCGCAGAGCACATTTAACTAAAATTAATGAAAATATAAATAATTTGTTGTGTGGATTTTAAGTTGATATTTCTTGATTGAAATGAAAATGTTTATTCTCGTTTCAAATTGGATCTTTTCATTAAAAATATTCACATAATTTTTTTTCAGTGCAGCAAATTGAAACGAAAAAAAATGCTTGCGTCTATGTATTGGTGTTTTTATTTGTGTGTATTAGTAATTGCTCTTCTGTATTCTCAGTTTGGGCACCTCTGCCTTATAGCCTTAAAACTAGCATATTTTGTAGTTTATTTGGCATGTTCTGGCTGTAAATGCTCAACAATTTATTATTAAGTGCCAAAAAGCGTATTTCTGATAGTTGTATGACGGCTGAAAGCCCATTTTTGAACTATGCCAAGAGTACAAAATTTATTTATCTTATTTATCAGCTATTTTAATATTATATATTTATATGGCTATATTTTCTAAAAAAAAAAAAAAACATGGCCCAATAATGTGTTTTTAGGAACGAAAATCATAATTTAAACGATTTTTACGCCAGAAACGTTGCTATTCTGTCATATTTCATTAATTTAATTAATTAATTAATTTATTTTTATAATTTATTTGCTTTATTTTATTTTAATTTTATTTATATATTTTATATCAACTATGTACAGTCAAAAAAAATTAATAATAGTAATAATGCATAACAAATATAAATGTAATAATCTAATCTGCTGTCTGCTGCGAACAACAATTAAAAGTGTAAATTACAATTAAAAGTAGAATGTATTTTAAAGATAACTGTGAATAAAAATAAAATAAAATGAAAAGCAATTTATTAGCCCAGCATTTTAGGGGAATTATGGAATGTAAAATTATTCAAAAAACCCCAAAATTTGTTGCATTAAAATATAATTTTTTTAAAACCATTTTTTATGTCTGAAAGCCCAGTTCTTAGCCAATAAATTTTATGTGTTGTTAGATTGCTAAGTTCTTGGCATATTTATTTTACAATTATATTTTTTATAGACTTTTATGGTATATAATTTTATATTATATACTTAAATTTAGCTTATTTAAAGCCTTACTTGGCAGCACTTTCAATATGTGCATATCTTCAGTGTTGACTGTGATTGCTGAGGACTGGACAATGGGAATTGCCAATTGCGAACTGTAAAAAGAGATACTAGAAAACTAGAGAAGCCACTCAAGAATCGCGCAAGTGGAATGCGACTGAAAGAGAGAAACTAGTGTTAGAGAAGCAGCAGGGGAGAGGGAGTGGGGAGACCGGGCAGTGCATATTTGCAGTTGGTTGATGAGGGCGGTGGAGACTAATGCCCAGAGACAGAGAAAGAGAAAGAGACAGAGAAAAAGACAGCGAAAGAGACAGGGATTTGGTCTGAGACTGGAACTGAGAGGCAAGACTAATGGGAGACATTTCTAAGGCTGCTGTGTTAGAGAAGGCGAAGGAGAGCGCAAAAGAGAGAATGATGTCAAGCTGTAAACTGGGTCAGCGTGCGGGAGTGTGGAGGGGGAAGGGGGCAGAGTGACAGTGGAGAGAAGCCCTACGATAATGAACACTCTGTTTGGTAAGGTAAGGGATCAAGGGAACGGGGGGCAGTGAAGAGACACGCGATTTTCTAAACATTTTTCACGCACGCTGCGCTCGTTTGTCAGCTGAAGCGAGGGGCAGCTGAAGGGAGCGAGGGGGCGTGGCAGGCGCGCTTTAACGCCTTCGCTTGGAGTTTTGTCAACAAGTGTTGTTGTTGTTGTTGATGTTGTGCTTAATGTGTTATTGTTGTTGTGTTGCCTGTTGCGTGTTGTTTCATTTTCTTTTATTTTTATTTATTTATTTCTATTTTTATTTCTTTGCATTTTGCAAGTTTTCATTTTCTAATTGGCATAATTGTGGTTTGCTGTTGTTGTTGTTGCTGTTGCTGTGGTTCGTGTGGAATTCTTGCATACCTTCAATGTGGGGAGTGGCAGTTGGCATCGTTTGAATTATAGCCAGGCCCACACACACCTGACGCCACCTGTTATTTAGTTGCCCACAAACCACATACTAGTTCATACCATGCCAAAGAGCATGAAAATAGCTAAATTGTTGGCGACTTTTTCTAGTTTCTGTTGCTGTTTCAGTTTCAGTTTCAGTTTTAATTAAAAAATTGCACACATATGCTGAGCTCACTTGGCAATTTATGTTAAGCGCCGATTAGAGGCAGCCCCCCCCCCCTCACCACCCCCCTCATTCCCCTCATCCGCAGGCATTTGGGCCTAGGGGACTACCTCAATTTATTTTGGGTTAAATTGTTTTGCGAGCTTGGGCAGAAAATAAGATTTGGCGAGTGTGATAAGTGTTGCGTCAGCTCTAAGCTTAATTGCCATTAAACAAATGCCCCGAATGGGGTATATGGGGTATGTGGAAGGCTATAAACGAAATGTTAAATACACTAAGCATATAAATTGCTCATCTATTCAAGTTCATGCTAGGCAGTTAGGCAGTTAAGGCACTAGAGAATTATACAAATATATAAAAGTTTGTCTACAGCTGTTTAAAATAGCGTTTAACAACGAAATAATAGATCCATATTTACTCTAAACTTTTACAGACGTTTAACATAGTGTCAACTACTGTACACTTTCTGTTAGTTTTTGAACAAACTTTTAACGGGTAAAAATCTCTTTAAACATACATAAGTATGTTGTAGTTTCTTTAAGCATTAGCATTGATTTTTAATGAATAATCATTATACTTATAGAACTTTAATAAATTAAGATTAATTTTTTTAATGCCAATCAAGTGAATTTTTACTTGTATTAATACTCTTTTATTGTTAATAAAAATGATTTTAATTAACATTATATTTTTATGGATAATGAAATGAGTTTTCATTAGCATTAACATCTTTTTAATGAAAATTAAAATGATTTTAATTAGTATTACATTTGTAATGAAAATTTTATCTAAAGTGCTTTAGTAATAAGTAAAAAAATTCAACAAAAATACCAAAAATATTATGGAAGTATCTGTTACAGATATAAGCTGCGTTAAATATGGTAAAAACAAAGTATATAAATAACAAAAAATTAAAGTAGATGCCATAATTACTATTAACCGTCTTGCAACATAATGAGATCACCAAAACTGCTGACTGTTAAAGATTTAACATTCGTTTAACATAATTGCTTTTGGTCATTCAACATAAGTTATAACATTAGAAGATATGCACCTATAAGGAAGCCCTAACTGCTAACATTTTGCGTTACATTTAACATAATATTAGGTATAAAACATGCCCAAAAAATAGCTCATAATTACGGTTAGTTTCTATGCTTCTTTCGCATGCTTAAAGTACATAATGCTAATGAGTCTATTTGTATCAAGGTTAAAATGTAATAAACAATCCCAAAGGGCTTAGCTAATTCTAATTATTTTAATGGTTCCATTAAATGCTCTAAGCTGTAAAATGCACAAATCATTTAATGCATTAACATTGATAGCCCAATAAACGCAGCAAAGTATCTCATAGATTAAAACAAACAACTCTAAGTAGGAGACAATGTCAGAGTTGATACACTTGCACGATATGCACTCGCAACAACACTCACATTCACATTCACATTTACACTCACACTCACAATTAAACAATTTTTAAATTGTATTCCATGGAACAGAGGCCCAACCTAACGATAAGAGCAGCTCTTAAAATAAATCATTAAAGCAAACACTCGCAGCTAAACTCGACTGGAGATTCATATAACCCCTACGGCGACCTTGACAGTTTGTTTGAGTGTCAATTTGAGTTTCAGTTCATGTTTGAGTGCATTCATTCCCACGCCTTGTGGCTAATAAATTTAGCTGTAAGTCGAAACAAAAGTTGGACAATCTATTGATAGTAAATCCTACAGTTGAAAGCGCACTTTTAGTGGCATGTCATAATTAAAGCTATATTTGCAGAACCTTTCATAGAGATTGTGGTAGAACCCCCAGAGTTTTGAATAGGTAAATGTGCTTTTAAAAATGGTTGAAGTAAAGCCGGCTTAACTTTAACACTTTGAAACCTCTTGTATGCATTGTAATTGTGGTTTTGGCAGGGCACAAAAACTGGAATTGTTTTCGGCCATTTAAAAATGCTGTTTATAGCCAAAATTTTGACAGTTTGTTGCTAATTGTTGCAGTGAGTACTCATTGTATTCGTAGCTATGAGTGCTGCGCTTTTGTGGCTAGACGGAAATGATTTTAAAGCTAAAATATTTGTGTACAATATCGAAAATTAATTATGCTTCGCAAGCTCAAAACAATCAAATGTCTTTGTGAGTCATTCACAATGTTTGAGTGCTCGGGCATTGTCTTTAATGGAACATAAACACGCCCAGGATTTTTCTACTGCCGTCGACAGTTACCACTAGGCCTATGTAAATTTTATTTGCTCATATCATGCTCAAGTGTAGCCTTTGGCTGATGTCATAGTAATATCTCCAACTCTGAACTTAATCGAGTTGGCAAAACAATTTACGTCATCCCGAATAAACGATTATGAGCCCTGTTGCAGCTGTCATTGTATTCAAATGCATTCGAATGCATCTCCATGAATAAACATGCATTCGTAATTCATTTGCATTTCTCAACTGTTTATTAATTGAGGTTTTTAAAGTTATTTAACATTTTAGAGGCTATTTCAATTGATTAATCATTGTCAAGTTAATGACATTTTAATAGAGGAAATCTTCTGTCTAATAATTTACGACAAAATATGATTAAAATCTTCTGTGGTTATTAACAAATTTAATTTATTTTTAATGCTGTAATATATTTATGCTTTTGCATATTATATTTTGAAGCGTATTTCGTAAGGCAAATAAATTGATTTTTATAACTCTGAAGAATAAGTTTAAATATTAATAAATAATTCTATAGTTAATATGTATGTGTGTTTTTTTGTGCCTTTTATTATTATTTATTTATTTATTTATTTATCCTAATGCTACAAGTATAAAACTTATAAATTTTTGCATTAGTCACTCATAAATTAATTAAGAATAATATTTTTTTTTTTTTAAGTTCTGCTAGTTTACGCTTTCCATCATATTTATCCATATATATTATTTGTGTTTAAGTTGTAATTTTATTTTCCTTTATTTATTTATTAATTTTTATTTTTTGATATTAATAATTTAATTTGTGTAGTTTCGCGTAGAAAGGCGTTGTAAACAGGCGTATAAAATGCCAGCTCTATATATTAAGTATTTCATGCTCTTTAGGTAAATTATTATTTTGTATTTTGTTGAGAATTTCGAGCTCATTAGGCTGACGTAAAGCCAGTTTATTACACGGTTTATCAAATGGATTGAAAACATATAAGTAGCTTTCTTTTTGCTCTCACACCACAAAGTGCATGCAGCTTATTAGATTACGCTCGTTAATGTGACTGCGGAGTAACTACTATTCCATTCACCAGCCTCAAATAAAAAGCCTCAAGAAATATGCAGGTGCAGTTAGTAGTAGCAGCAGTAGTAGTAGTAATAGTAGTGGTAGTAGTAGTTGTGGTAGCAGCAATGGCTAATGGCTGTCTTACGCGGAACTAATGATGTGAGTATGTAGTATGTAGTATGTAGTATGTAGATGTCTTTTGTTGACCACAGACACACATACATACATACATACATACATACATACATACATATTCATACTTAGTTGAGCTTATACAACAGATACTTTTACTACCCTGCAGCAAGTCGTGAGGGGCAACAAAAAAACACAAGAGACAAGAGACATTCAGAGAGAGAGACAGAGAGAGAGAGGTAGATAATGAAATGAACATCGAGGAAAAACGCTAGAAAAATAATGTTTACTGACTTGAACGATCATAAATTATACGCTGATTAACATATGTATTAAACCCAATACTAATTGCTGTAATCGATCTATGCGTTTTTTACAGAACATACTCGATAGATTCAATCCGGGTGCTCGACAGCTAATTGCAGCAGGCAAAAGTTATCTAAAGGCATTACACGGTAAGCATCCCCCACCCACAACACCACAAAATATAGGGTATAGACAATACCGTTAACTTATTTCTAATGCAATTCGTGGTTTCTGTGTTTGTTGTTGCATTTGCAACAGGTGCTGCAACAGCCTCACGTCTATTCAATGAAGCATTGGCCAAGATTGCGATGAACGCACAACAAAGCGGAACGGGCGATATTGGTAAGACCCCCACAGACCTCATGGAATTTTGGGGAAGAACTACAAATATTTTCAATGCAATTTCATTGCAGGTTCGGCTTTAATGAGCGTCGTAAATGTGAACAAGGAGATACAGGATCAGCAGATGAATATTGTATGTTTAACTTTATATGAATTTTGGATATACTCCGAATTTGTATTTTAAAATATAAAAAAAATATTTTTTAATATTTTTTACATCTTTTAAAAAGTAAATGTTTTATTTCTACATTTATTTCAACTTTTTTTCTCTGCAGCTGAAAGCATTCTATGTGGATCTATTGGTGCCATTGGAGACAAATTTGGAGAAGGACACAAAGGTGGTGCAGCATGAGCAAAAGAAATTCCTGCAGCAGCACAAGGTGCGCATGGAGAGTTACCAGAAAGCCGTCTCCACAATGAAGAAACATCGCAAGAAAAAGGCCACGCCCGAAAACACCGAAAAGGAGCTCAGAGTGGGTTATAAATTCCCAAAAAAAATCTCTATTTATATTCACACAATATATATGTTTTATAAATGCAGAGCTTGCAACTGCTGGAGGATCAAAAGAAGAAACTGGATGTGTTCTGCGATCAGAGCTATAAGAATGTAAGTTTGTTGCTTAAGTCATTCGTTTCTGATAGTATTATATCATTCATTTGCAGGCCATGACACAGGAGCGACGTCGCTATGGTTTCGTATTGGAACGTCAATGCTCTATAGCCAAGCACTGGATGGCCTATCATACCACCGGCAAGACCGTAATTGATAATAATTTCGAAAATTGGCAAGAAATTGCCGCTTCTCGTGAGATTATACCGCCGGCCGCATACGAAAGTGGTTACAGCAGCAGCAACAGCAACACAAGGCGTTTGGTGAGTCATCAATAGCCCCCAGAGAGCCATTAACAGCTCTTTCAGCCGAAGAGCAATATTAGAATAATAGGAAGCAATATTAGAATAATAGGAAATGCGCTTCTTCCTGTCCACTACACAGCTTCAAATTGATAGAGCTCAAGAGTTGAGATTTTTAGAGCTGTTTTCTTTTACTAATAATAACTATAATAAAATATTAGTTATAATACTTTAAATAGCGGATTTACTAATTAATATTTTGGATTACAATATTTTCATAGATAACTATAGTAGGATTTATTAAAATTTATTTTGCTTTTTCTGATTTGTAAGTTGATTCAGTGGGAGGTTTTGTTTAGTGTATAATTGTCGAAGGAGAGTATCTTATAGAACTCTTCTAGATTAACCTTGGTATACCCTGTAAATGTTTAAAAATGGTATTAGATCAACAAATGTGGTATTGTCTGTTAGTTGTAAACTGTCTTTATGGGGACTTACGCGTGTTGTTAAATATTACTGCGAGCCCACGTTGGGCGCCAGCGTAGGGTATATTTTCTTGTGTTATTTATTACGCTTTTCGCGCACAATATTCTTATACTTAGTATACAATTTTCTAAGCCCGGCTACTTGGATTATATTTATTAATATTATTCTATTAATTTTTTATGCTTTCAATTAATTTTAATTTTTGGTTTTTAATTTCCCACAGGAGCGCATCAAAGACGATGACGAACTGCAGAACCACGGAGCTCAATTGAAAAAGTCGCGCAGCATTGACGCGCCGTATGGCGATATGCGCACGCTGCATGAACGGGACAGCCTAAATGCTGGAGGCGGCGGTTCCGGATCGGCGCACTATGCACAGAACTCGCTGCCACGTGCCAAGTCAGATTTCAACTTGGCGCTGGTTGGCGCTGCACCGCTGACAGGTAAAAGTACTAGAAACTTCCGTTAATAACTTTATTAAATGCATTTGATTTGCAGGCAGTAAACACAAGATCATTGAGGAGCAGCTGTCGCATGGCGGGGAATTGGAGCGCGGCGATCAGCGTCCGCTAGTGAAGGCGCTCTATGCGTATATGCCGTCCGGAGAGAATCAGCTGAGCTTCGAGGAGGGGGATCGCATTGCGCTGGTGGGCGCCAAGGCCAAGGGCTGGCAGTTCGGTGAGAATCTGCGCACCCAGCACTTTGGCTGGTTCCCTGTGGCCTATACCAATGCCGCCGATAACATCGAACTGGCGCCCTCTGGCGGCCGTCGCTATGAGAACATGCACATGAGCTACGAACGCAGCGGACTGCGCAGCTACCACGATCAGCAGCAGCAACAGCAGCAGCATCAGCAATACGAAACCCAATTGGAGCTAATGGACAACGAGGCCACCTATCGTAGGCGCCGTAATCACAGCACGGAGGAGTCCTCTCCCACCCGCATGTTTGGCGACACCCTCAAGCAGCAGAAGAAATATCGCTCCGGCTCTGCGGCCAATCCACGCCCAGGTCCACCGCCCACTCTGCCCGCTCCCGTGCCCAACGGCCAGGGACAGCCGCAGAATCAGAGCTCCCGTATCCTCAACAGCTCCCAGAGCTTCAGCGTCTCCAATGGTGCCACCGGTGTGCCAGCTGCAGTGGAGAGACGCAAGCAGAAGCTGCTCAACGGCGTTCCGGTAAGAGAAAGAAATAGTTTCCAAAGAGATCCAATTTATCAGCGTATTTCTCTGCGATCCTTTAGAGCGCCAGCAAGTCAGGAGCGGCTGCCAAGACCTCGCTCCACAGCAGCAACGACAGCGGCTTTGCCAACGAGCCACCGCCACAGCCGGAGGTGGACTACTCCGATGAGGAGCCAACCACCCAACGTGTGCCCATTCGGTACGTAGAACCAACTGTTCACTAGCTATAGTCGGGGATTCTAACCAAAACGAATGACGATAATTTCGAATGATAAATTGCATAGATTTTATTATGAATAACGAATTAAGTTTTGATAACCATACTTTTTTTGTGAGGGAGTTTGAAGAGCTATTTAATTAGTAAGGATGGGATAGCTTAGCCGGGCGAACAGCTACAGTCGGACGTAACCGATAGTGTACTAGATACATAGTAGAGCATATTGTATGTTGCATATCTTCGCTGTTTCTTATCCGATCGTAATGCAGCATTGATGGAGAACCTAATCGAATCAGCTATAGAATCGGAAGAAGAATTATAAATAGGAATTTAAAAAAAAGTTAGTATAGGGTATAAATATGACTAGGGATATAAATATAAACAGAAATGTGAGTAGAAATAGGAGTAAGGAATAGTTGAATTGCATTCCTTACTTCCTAACGAGTAGGAATATGGATAGTAATAGAAAAATTAGTAGACATAGAAATATAAATGGAAATTGGAATACCACTAAAATTAGGAATTGATATGAGAAATATGAATAGGATTAGATATTTAGATTTATTACACAACATTATTATTATTTATTACATTCCGTTTATGGTTTGAATCCCCGACTCTAATTATTTATTATTGCCAATATTTACACCTGCACCCACTTGTTCCATACTGCTGCTATTGTCACTAATCCGCTCCCGCATCCATTGTAATACCCGCTTGATTTAAATGCTCTGACTTTATAAACCTTTTAATTGATTTGCGTTTTGCTATTCTTTTGATTTCATGTTTGTATGTCATCATTATTTAAATACTTCTATCTATATGCGTCCATGTTTTGTTGCGCTCCATCATCGTTTGCTAACCACCACACCAAAAACCCAATACCAAAACCAACACCAAAACCAAACCACATTCAATCAATAATTGAACTCCATGAAGACGTCGCGCGGATACGAACACCCATACGGTGCCGCGGGATGTTGCCTCCTGGACGTTGAATCGCAATTTCCGTAACAGCGTCGATAGTCAGATCGATGATAAGAGCTTGCATCGCCTGAGCCGGCAGAGCGGCGGCGGTGCCATCGGCCCTGGCAAGATGCGTTACGATTTGATAGCATCGGATGATGAGATACTGCAGGCCTCCAGTGCCGGCTTAAAGCGCACAAAGTCGTTTTGGAAATTCGGTGGGGGACGCAGCGGAGAGGATATACTCGCTGGCATGTCGCTGTGGCAGCATCGCGACCTGGTTGCCGCTCCCAATCTGGAGGAGATGCGCGATGCGGAGCCACGCTCCGATGAGGATCGGGAGCGCAACGGCACGCTGACCAAGTCGCATAATTCCAGCTCCTCGCAGGAGAAGCAGTCGACGCCACGTGGCAATGGACATGTTCGCAAGGAGAGCATAACCAGCACCGAGCTCTACGGGGATGAGGACGAGAACATCTATGGCATCAGTCCAGCGGTGCCGCCCACACAGCCACAGCAGCAGCAACAACAGATACAACAGATGCAACAACATCAACAGCCGCAGAGGAGCAGCGGGTATACGCCCAAATCCCGCATGAAGATCATGAAGACCATAGAGATTGACATTGAGGAGCCGTCGGAGAGCGAGCGCCTGAGCACCACGCGACGTGGTCAGCAGGCGTCGAGTACGGACTATGGACACGGACATCGCAAGCTGGACAAGCAAACTTCCGGCTCGGCATCCGCCTCGACACTCAGCCGGAACAAGCCCAGTCAACAGCAACAGTTTCCCCACTCCACGGATGAGGGGGAGAGCGATGAGCATGGCACCCTGAAGCTGAGCGATGTGAACAATTTCTTTGACGACATGCAGCATGAGGGGAACTCCGGTAATGCAGAAAGTGGACACATGATGAAGACGCTCAAGCGCAAGGATATACTCAAGCAGTATTACACCAGCGAGGATGAGTCCGAGTCGGAGCTGAAATCGACCAGTTCCGATCCCTACGACTGCATTGTCATCAACGATCATCTGGTGCGCAAGGACGACAAACATCGCCGCCTGCAGCACAAGCAGCAGCAACAGCAGCAAATGGAGTTCCATACCTTCCGTTCATCCACATCGACCACGGCCACCAATACGCTCAAGAAATCCAACTCCAAGGAGCAAGAGAACACGCTCACCCGCAACTCCAATTCCCATAACAATTCCAATAGCTCCAGTGCACCCACAGCCACCATTCTACCCCGCACCCGTCTGCTCAAATCCTCAGCGAACGGCAGCAGCAACAACAACAACAGCAATAACAACAACAATCACAGCAGCGCCACCCTGGAGCGCAATCTGAAGTCGCATATGGGCAACAAGAGCTACGGACCCTGGTACGACTTCTGGGATCAGGAGCAGCACGGAATTACGGCACAGAAGTCGAACGGCGCCAAGCTCAAGTGAGAGGCACAAAATGGTTAGTGGAACGCAACAAAATGGAGTCTGGCTGGGTGGAATCTGAATCTGAATTGTGGAGGCAGTCTTGTGGAATCTGAGTTGAATGTAGTTTCGCCATTTTCTTACCAGAGAAGAAAGTGCGACGAGCATGGCGGCGTTTTGAGAGAGCGGCGAAGCGAAAGAGTTGAGAGAGTACAGAGTTGAGAGCGGTCAGAAATAGAGAGGAACAGGGAGAAGCAGACTGCAAGAGAGTGTGAAGAAGTGAAAAATAGAAGGTAGAGAGAGCAAATGAAAGGAAAATCGATAAAATGTGTACAAAATTATAAATGGAGGAAATTAAATTACATTATTAAATTAAATTGAAAATATTCTGAGAGATTTAAAATTAAAGAGCACTAAATTATTAAAATATTATTCCCCATTTTCTACAAATTAATTATTTGATAACAATTATTATTAAAAATTTATTAACGTAAAGCAACGGAATAAATGCTCAACGATTTAAAATCAAAGGAAATTTAATATGCTATTGAAATTAATTTAAAATTTTTGTATTTAATTTAAATTTACCAAAATATGTGCCAAATCTGGAAATCTAAACTACAGTTTGTTAGTAGGAGATCTTTTATTCCTGTCTATAACTCTCTCGAAAACGCCGTCTGCCTACTACTTGATAATCTTAGAATAGCGAAGAGAACTTCAAATGTTGGTGCCTTGCATATAACGCACAGTCTTTTCTTAAGATTCAACACATATAATATCACATATTATGTACATGCATATATATATTTTATATTTTTTGCCAAGTCTCTTTGATCATATTACATTCTTTGAAACACACACACGCATTGAGACCATGAACTGGGAATATATTATTAAAACATATACCATATATTTTGTATTTGCAGCAGACGCGGTATTTATCGCAATTATTCCATAGGCTACAGATAAACCCCAAAATCCATCCAAAATTATTGTTATCCTGTATTACGTTCCCATTTAAAAATGCAATCCGTTAATGCTTACTGTATAAATCGTTTGTTAGTAAGAAGCTAGCGCAACAGGTAATCTCTATATTCGTACTGCTGTTCTGCCAATCGAAAAAGTACCATGAATATTTACAGCGCCTCACAATTTGCCACAATCAAGTTGCGACACACAAAAACCAACGATCGATCCGCCCCCATGATCTATCGGAGTGTTAACAAGTAGCAACGACAGCGTAAGGTGGAGTTTTTATTATGATGCAACGATACTTCCCAGTGCAATGCCCAGTTCTAAGAATTACATTACATTTATACTATAATACCTAGAGTAGAGCTAGTTATATAAACCCCCTTTTAAACGCCTGACCAGCTGGAACTGTTAATGGAACACGAAGGGATGCATAGCTGAAGACTTCTAGTCTTACATTAGGCAGTTCCAAAGTGCCGTTGGGCAAGGAATCATGGTAGTCATTAAGCTGTATTGTTTGTTACAATTTATTATCTGTATGTATTGTACTATGTTAAACATTAAACATTTGTAAATTGATTTATGCGGAAATAAAACTATTAAATCCATATTAATCCAAATTGTGCTATTTCTTATATTTCTTGTAAATCGAATGTAAGACGGCCGTCACCTCGAACTTGATTTCAGGTAATGCCTCGGAAGGTAAGTCCTTGATAATGCCGTCCCAGAAGGCATACATCTCTGGCTGCGACAAACTTGGTTGGGACTGTGCCAATTTTTCCTGTACCAGAGTAGCAATCGTTGAGTTGAGCTCTGCATTGCTTGTTGATGTAAACTGTAATAATAAATATTTATTAGAATGCTTGCTTTTTTTGTTGTTTAACTAAGCCCAACTTACAGCTTTAGGTCGCTCTTCCACCTCAGAAAGTCTGGAGGAATCCAATTTTATATCCAGCTCGTCTTGCTCAGAGCGTTGTCTCTTCTACAAATAGAAAAATCATTAAAATTGTATTATTTTGTTTTGCTTCTTATAAATCTATTTAAAAATATATATTTATTTTCAATATTCCATATTGATTTAATTTTTATTATTTATATTTTTACATATTTGCATAATTTTTATATTTATTTTAAGTTATTTTTGCAGATATTTTGTAAATAAATTTTGGATTTTTCAGAGCAAACGGAATTAACCAGAATGCTGGTTAACAGCGGCTCGCACAGAACAACAACATCAACAATCTCTGTGTGCGAGCCTCTGTTAAACAGCATTCTGTTAAATAAAAGCGAGACAGATCAGGTGAAAAATCGTCCCAAATATTCAGTGTCAGCTCCCTCTGACACCAGGCGAACAGAACTAGATAGCAAGGGGTGTGTGTTACTCTGGTTGGTGTCCGTGCTAAGAGCTTGTTCGACAGCGAACAAGTATGAAGCTGTATGCGTTGTGGTTCATGTCAAAGCTGAGTTCAGCAACTGAAGCTGCTAGCTTTCTGTCGTTAAGCAGTTAGCATTGTTTTGCTATTAGGCGCGCAAAAACGTTCAATTTTAAAATTTGAAAATATAACAATTATCTATAACATGTTTTTTCTGCAGTATATCATAAATTGAAGTGCAAAACTAAATACAAAATAAACAATATTAAGATAAAAATTTAATTAACAAATATCACAAGTGAATTATTAAATATATAATATATAAATATAAATATAAATTAAGAGTTTTCTGCTATAGTTTATTATTATAGATATGTGTGGCAATCCTCTGTTAAACAACTCTGTTATTCTACAGATTGCATATTTATCAGAATACGGACGCCCGAAAACTTACATTTTTAATACGACCTAAAGGTTCATCAACCGCAGATTGTTCATTTATTGTACTGACCGACAAAATCTTGACGCCATTTTCCTTATTTGATTGGGATTTTCTTGTTTCTTGCTATTAAATATTTGAATAGTTTTGTATATATGATGTAGATATATAAATTGAACTCACATGTACTGATGTACAGCAAATCATTGTTTCTCCATCCGCAGCAAGGCAGGATACCATTTTCGTATTAGATGTATTTACAGATGAAACTCGA
Organism: Hypselothyrea guttata; assembly: GCA_035045125.1. Classification (NCBI taxonomy): domain Eukaryota; kingdom Metazoa; phylum Arthropoda; class Insecta; order Diptera; family Drosophilidae; genus Hypselothyrea; species Hypselothyrea guttata. The sequence goes on along the minus strand of JAWNNJ010002188.1, from coordinate 288,831 downwards.
TGTCCAATTGGATCATCCGCTCGAACAACGCTTGAGCTTGGCTAAAAAACACCAAGAAACATAAGTACTATTAATTAAAATAATTAATTAATAAATACCTTTAATACATCACTGAATTTTTCTTCTAACAAATCCTCAGAGCTATCCGTCCGTACATTTTGGATTTCAACGTCGTCCGACCAAGGCTCTTCCAATGACTCGAAAGTGCTACGGCTTAGTACATCAGCAAAATCGCACTAAAAGTACAGGGTATAAATACAGGGCATAAATAAATGTCAACACAAATTGACAATAATTTGAACGTGTTCCCGCGTGTTATTACCGCGGCTTATTGGTATTTTTTGTGATTTTAAAGATACAGTATTTTGTCGATTGTTCTTATCGATGATAAATGATAATGAAGTCTATCGCGCACACTAGCGTAATGTTAATTAATGTTAATGACAATGAAAATGTGAAATATAATATAATGGCTTAATTACTTAATGGCAATGAGTCATACATACAGTGCTGTTTTGATTGCTTCGAGGGGGCGATGATAGGTGTTCGAGGAAATCCATTTTACTTTTATTTTTCCATTCAGCCTCTAGAAAAGTCTTGGCATATTTTCCAGCCCCTGCCTTTTTGTACTTTTGAGCTTCAAAGTTATAGTACGATTTCAGATTGTTCCACTTTCTGGACACATCAACTGCGGGAGCAATACAAATTGTTTATCATTTATTTGACACTATTAATTTAATGATAATTACGTATTGTCAATTTGACCGATGGATTGAATCGAATATTAATTTCCTTTGTCAATCTCATCCAGAAATCGTTTTTCTTTGGTTTCAATTTGTACATGGGATTGGCGGGATTCCAAATATAGTCTGCAGATCGTACGCTGTCTATAATGAAATCGACAATTTCAAGCGGAATCGGAGCTCTTGCCATTGTTGAACTTTTTATCATTGCTCCCGGTCTTAATGAATGCGAGTGTGACCGTACAACGAAAGCGCCGAAAGCCGCAATTGGATTTAATGATAATGAGTGTTGCAATGACCTTTCGATAAAGCGAACTTGCTAATTGAACGAAAATAATTACATTCGACGAACATTAGTAATATAATATGTTGAATGATCGAATTGTTTTTGAAAGTATGCTAGCTTGTCATAAATAATAAATTTGTTATTTATTTATTTATCTAATGTCAACCAAATGGCACAATAAAATACCACGACCATGGTCACCCTGATGCTGACGTGAAAACTCGATAGGCTGCCTATCGATAAGCTGCCATAACTATTGCCGGCGTTGTTGGCCAAAAATAAACAAAAGTATTTTTACTAATTGAGCGGGGAAATCAATGGAGTTTTGAGCATGTACGGTTCTTGGAAGCTGGTGCTACCTATTGGCTACGTGCTGTACTCGCTGCCGCTCTTCCTGCGCGTCAACAGCAGCTCCAACTACATCATAGACGAGGAGTTTCACATTCCCCAGGGCTTGGCCTTCTGCCGCAAGCAATTCGATGTGGTCTGTAAAGTGCATAATTTTGGTAGCCATGGCAACGTAATATCCCTTTTAATACTCGCAGTGGGACAACAAAATCACCACCTTTCCGGGGCTGTATCTCATAGCGCTGCTGCTGCATCCCTTCGACGGCTGCAGCGTAACGGGATTAAGGCTCCTCAGCCTGATCGGCGCTGGCATTAATATTCTGCTGCTCTACAAGATCCGACGTCGCAGCCTGGGCGGCATTGGGGGGAATGCGTATGCGGCACACGAGGCCATCACGCTGTCGGTGCTGCCCCCGCTGTACTTCTTCAGCCATCTGTACTACACCGACACCCTCTCCCTCACCATGGTGCTCCTCTTCTACAACTACTGGCAGCAGGAGGCGCATTTGCCTGCTGCCGTCCTCGGCGCCGCCAGCGTCCTGATGCGGCAGACCAACATCGTCTGGGTTTGCATGTGCTGTGGCATCACGGTCCTCGACACGATCGTGCAGCAGGCGGCCAGAACGCGTGTCGGCAACAAGCAGCAGCCACGCCTCTTTGGCAGCGATGTAAGTTTTGTATACACCTATTAACAACACTGGTCGACAAAAAAAAAACACTTCAAATAGTGCATCTTAAGATACTGTACTTTATAGAAGCATAAGTTGATGCAAGTGAAAAAGGTGTGTAACAGGTAGAAGAAGGCGTGCCGAATCCTACAAAGTTTATAAGTTCTTGATCAGGTCGGCAAGCTGAGTTGATATTGCATGTCCCTTTGTCTGTCCGTCCGAACTTTCGTTGGATGAACACTCGTTGATTGCACTCGCGCTGCTCGAACTCCCGTTGGAACAACTCTCGCAGGTCCAACTCTCGCAGATCCAACTCTCACTTGCCCAATTTTCGTTAAACTAAGTTTCTCTGACCTAACTCGCGCTTACCGAATACCCTCTGTCCGAACACCCGCTCGATCAACTCTCCCAGGTCCAACTCTCGTTTGCCCAACCGTCGCTAGACCAACTCTCGCTCATCCAACTCTCGCTAGCGCAACTCTTGTTAAACGAATTCTCGCTGACTCAACTCGCGCTTGCCAAACACTCTCTACCCGAACTGTCCGATGGATGAACTCTCACTTACAGAACTCGCGTGTGCCAAACTAACGCTTGCCGAACTATCACTGGCCGAACACTCTCCGGCCGAACTCTCGCTCGGCCAACTTTTGGAGATCAAACTCTCGCTGGCGCAACTCTTGCTGATCCAACACTCGGTGGCCGAACTCTCGCTGACCCAACTCTCTACAACGAACTCTCGCTGCTTAAACTCTCGCATCTCCATTTACATGTAGTATTGTAATTTATTTGCACTCACCATCGAAAACAGATATATGCCCCGATATCTGGAGAACGGACAATAGAATTATTTTGTTTAAATACTTTAGAATCTGTTATTAGACCTTATATGGCCGCACCTTCACTGAAATTTGTCGACCATTGTTATTTTTATTCATTACTAAATTATAATTATATTACCTATTAATTAATAATTATTTTCGACTTACAGTTGTGGCTGCAGCTGCTCGGCAGTCCCCAGCTGCTGTGCAACTGCATTTTGAGCATTCTGGCCAAATGCTGCTTCTACGCATCGATAATACTGCCCTTTATTGGATTCATATTCATCAACGGCTCCATTGTGGTGGGCGATAAGAGCGCCCATGAGGCCACGCTGCATTTGCCGCAGTTGTTTTATTTTGCCATCTTTACGACCGTCTTTGGCATCTGCAACACCCTACGGCAATACCGGGCTGCACTGCGTCTCCTGCGTCGTCATCCGTTGCTCTCGCTGCTCGCTCTACTGCTAATTGCCGCTGTGGTGCATTATAATACCGTGGTGCATCCGTATCTGTTGGCCGACAATCGTCACTATATCTTCTATGTGTGGAGTCGGTTGTATGGACGTTTCTGGTGGTTCCGCTATGCCATGACGCCCGTGTATCTCCTTGCCCTGGTTGTGGTTTATTGCGGCCTGCAGCACACCTCGGATAGTTTTAAGCTGATGTTTCCCCTGGCCCTGCTGCTGGTGCTCTGCTTTCAGCGTCTGCTGGAGCTGCGCTACTTTCTGGTGCCCTACGTGCTCTTCCGACTTAACACTAGAGCGACGCGCAAAGGATTCGCCGAGTGGCTGGAACTGGGCGCCCATCTGCTGCTGAATGTGGCCACGTTTTATGTCTACTTTACCAAAGAATTCTACTGGCAGAATTATCGCACACCGCAGCGCATTATCTGGTAGATCTTGATGTACTACTTTATGCATTTCCTCAAAAAAAGACTTTTTTTCGTTTGAATATTGCTTTCGTTTATTCATTGCATGGCTACGTTGGAGTGGAGAGGGGAGATTGATGAATTGCTCTACGTTAGTCGGTTAGAAAAGTTAAGATCATATTCCCTATACTGATGTACGCGCGGCTTGATTCGTATGCGAAATCAGGACGAATGTTCAAATGTATTTATCTTAGAGATAATTGTATCATTTCGTATTGCTTCCAATAAAGACAGAGCACAATACATAAATGGAATTTTCCCTCTTCGATCGCCTGCGCGTCTAAGGTTTCATTAAAAACTTACTGGCTAGTTAAAAGTGCTTTTCATATCGATAATACTGGCGATGGGTACAGATACATATAAATAAATAAGTACGCACGTATATATATATTCACTACAAATATCAGTTAAAAGCAAGATCTATGGGGAGTACAAAATAAAAAGCTATAGCTAAATGCAGTAATTGATTATGATGCAAGAAAACTAGGCAAGAAATGTTTCTCTGGTAATACTAATGCAAAAACACACTTTGAGAGCGTTCCCTGGTCGCCAAGAGTTAATCATAGACTTAGTTTGGCACACAAAATATAAGTTATATGCCTGTGACGATCTCTAATCGAAGGCCACCTTCCGGGCAAAGGAGGTGAGCGACGATATCTCGCTGGGATTGGAATCCGACGGCAGATTACTGAACTCGATCTCCTCGCTGGCAGCCGAGGCCACAATGTTCTCATTCGACTGTGTCGTCTCGTCCCTCTGATGCATTGTGGGCCACTGCTTGTGACTGGGCGCGTACAGGATGAGCAGGGCGAATATATAGATGTTCCACATGCCATAGACGCCAGTCAGGAAGGCCGACGTCAGCTGAATCTCCACGTTATCGTTCCACTTCCAGTGCCCCTCCGCCATTTGACCCATTATGAAGCCGGCGACGGTGAGGCCAGCACAGAGCAAGGTAGCGAGCATCAGAAATTTGAAGCGGTAGATCAGACCTAAAAGACGACCAGAATTGTGTGTTCTTGAAATCAGAGCTTGCACAGAATTTTCGTACGCGGTTTGGCTCTCGGAATAACTTAAAAAATAAGAAAAGGTCACTCGCGAGCGGTCCAATTATTAAAGCTCGCAAGTAAGTCTAAAATAAAAACATATTAATAATTAATCACTCTATTTGGTAAACAAATAAATGGCCACAATGAGGCCGTAGAGTCCGAGCACCTCGGCAAATATGAGTATGAGCACAATGCTGACGAAGAGTTTTGGCTGCAGTGCAGCAGCCCTGACGCCCGCATCGCCCACAACGCCAATGGCGAATCCGGATGCCATTCCGGACAGTCCAACAGCAATGCCGGCAGCCAGATTGAGAAAGGCACCAAAGCTATTGTACACCTCGGATAGGGTGCCGGCAATGAGCACGGCCACCACAAGGCCATAGATTGCAATAATGCCAGCCATGATGACGGGTATGATCGACTTCATAATCAATTCGGGATGCTTAATGGCGATCGATGAAATTCCCAGTGCCGATTTGGCAGTTCCATAGGCTGCTCCCAGTGAAGTAAAGACGATTGCCGATGTCACGCCCATCACACAGATGAAGCAAGTGTATTGCGGCTCATCCATGGTTGCCTCTACGTCCGGGTCTACCATTTTGTATCGAAATTTACGTGCACCGATGCTTAAAGAGAGCTGACTTATCACTAAATATTATATAGTAAAGAGAGACTAGCATAGAAACCTATGGCATACGCCTGCTGTTTTTTAGACCCTTTACTTTAAAAAAGTAATTAACTTAGTGCAAAGAGGAAATGTTTGTAACAGGCAGAAGGAGGCGTGGCAGACCCCACAAAGTATATATATTCTTGATCAGGACGACAAGTCGAGTCGATAAAGCCATGTCCGTCTGTCTGTCCGTCTGTCTGTCTGTATGAACACCTAGATCTCAGCAACTATAAGAGCTAGAGACACCATATTTGGGAATTAGGTTCTCCTAATCAGTAAGCAGCACGAGTTTGTTTTAGATTTTGAATACCTCCCCCCCCTTTCCCCGCAAACCGCAAAAAGCTACTGCAGCCACAGCTTTAAAGTTATTGACTTTTAATTTGATACGTAACTAGCTTTTGATATTTAATACTAATACAAGATAATTTATTTCGGTATAGACTAAGAGAATGTTGTAGTCACAGCAAATTGCATGGGATTACTCTAAAATTAAATTTAAATGCATTTATAAAATAGCATAAGAAGCGATGATTCTTCTTACTTTTCGTCCGTCTGTCAGAGGGCGATCGAGGCAAGGCCTACAATATTGTTTCTTTAATAACGCTCATATGCAGCGCTTGGCCGCTCTCCTATTTGCTCTCTAAGCAAGCACTAGAAACTACACGTTATGTGTGTGTGTGCTTAATTGAGCACAGATCCGGATAACAGTTAAAATGGGAGGCGGTGAGAGCTGTGGCGACAGCGCAGCCTGCAGTCACTATAAATACTGCTGCTGCAGTGCTGCTAATCACAGTGCAGTGCATGCAGTCATGTTGTTAAGACGTGTGATGGATGGTAGGCCTAGGATGGCTAAGTGACAAATAAGCTTATACACTTGGCCCTCGCTTAACACGGGGGTTACGTTCCTAGAATATGTCGTGTTAAGCGAAATCGTGTTAAGCGAAACATGGATTCAGTACATGGATTCTGACAGATTATATGTGGGATTTCCCTTTTTCGACAAGTAACCCATGCGTATGACACAGGCACAAAGGCACTAACGCGATAAACGCAGTAAAAAAATACATATCGATATTTTGCAATCGTGTAAGAACGAGGTTTTTAGCGTGTTAAAGGGGGAATGGGTGCAAATTTGCAACCGTGTAAGACCGAGTTAGTGCTAAAAGAGTTCGTGTTAAGCGAGGGCCAAGTGTATTGGTTCTGTATGTAAGGCAGTTGGGCCATCGGGAGTTCGGCCGTTAGGCACATTAACTTACCCCTCTGTAAGCGGAGCCCAATAATTTATATATAGTTTACTACTGTAATAATAGCCCTTTATAGGCAATGGACTCACCTTCGTAGTGTAGACGTCGTGCCTGTGACATGGATGGTAGGGAGGTGCGCTTGTCCCCAATGTCCTTGAACACCTTCCAGACCATGAAGCAGAGAAAGAGGAAGTAGATGGCGGCCGAAACGCCAGCCAGGACAATGAAGCTCATGGCCACCTTGGCGCCCAGCGGAGTTGCCCAGATGGAGTAGAAGGGATTGCGCAGCTGGACGCCTCGCTCGCAAATGTCGAACACAAAGAGGGAAATGCAGCCGACGACAACGGCAGAGAGATGCTTCCAGTAGCGTGAGCGGATGGTCGACTTGTTGGGTGAATCCTGTATCAGCATGTGCTCACCGGCAAAGACCAGCCAGAAGGAGAGCAGCATGGCATAGAAGATGCCCTGGCGCACGTCGCTCAGCAGCAACATGTAGGGCATCTCCACGCCCAGGGTCAAGTATTCCAGGGGCAAGTTCAGGAAGCTCAGGGCACCGCCCAGGTAGAGCAGCATGTACTCGAGCAGGGCGGGGGAACGCTGCAGTATGTGAACACGACGCCAGAACCAGATCATGATTCCCACCACAAACGGGAAGAGCAGCGCCTTGAACATCAGCCAGACCTTGGTGAATCCCCCGTTTTGGTGTATCACCGTCAGCGTCAGGTCGTGCATGTGTCCGAACTGCACGTTGATCTGCTTGGGCGTGTCCATGGGAAAGCGCAGGTTCAGCAGATAGAAGCTATGATGCAGTGCACCCAGCTCAAACAGCGGAATTATATCGCAGGAGTAGAGCGTCTCCTCGGCGCCCACGTGGGCAGCGCGACAGTCTAGATAACGATGCTCCACGCTGTGGGCATACTGCTTCCAATCCTGATCCGCATCGTAGGTGTTCCGATAGCCCAGCCTGGTGTCAATCGTCAGCTGCAGCTCCCTGGGAGGTTCCCGCAGCTCCGACTTGGAATCGTAGGCAATGTCCACCTGGAGCACCCCAATGAGACTCTGCTGCCAACGGGTGTAGTCCAAGGCCTTGCTGTCCCGAGGCAGCGGCATTTGGAACACATAAACCAGCTGGTTGGCCATCTTCAGTGCATCCTGCTCGATTTCAATATCCTGCACCGAATTGCAGGCGCCGGCTCCGCGGGAATAGAGGAAGAAACTCGTGTCGTTCTGCCTGCCGGGCACATCCCGGCACTTGGTGCCCACCACCGTCTGATGTCCGGCCGGAAGCGGGGCGTAGAGGCCGCCCAGCAGGAAACAGGCCACTTGACAGAGCAGCAGGCTGCTTACCAATATGGACAGCTTTCTGCCGCTCAGATTTTCCAGTATTGTCCCGGACATTTTGGCTAAGAACTGGCTGGCAAGCAATGAGTGTACCTCGACAAAGCGAGCGCTCCTTTTCTTTTATCTTTCGTGAAGGTAAACAAACGCTAATTCTATTTGTTTAATCTGATGCTATAAAAAGAACTCGAGTATCGAGAGATGTTGTCTGTCGGCGAAACAAACAAAGCGGCGTTCGTATACAGAATGTCAGGATTGTCACCCGCTTTCAGTACAACTGCTGTGCGAGAATTGCATAAAAGACAGAAATTAACAGTTGGCGAAGGATGCCTTTATATTTTATTTATTTAATACACAAATTATCTTATCATATTAAATAAAATTTAGCTGCAGCATCTGCACAAAATAACAAAATGCCAAATAGTTGACAACTCTGTTAAATTACAATGGTTCGATACTTTGCCAAGTATCGATAACAAGATTTCGTGCTAATGGCGCCAACCGCAAATTTTAAATATTGACCAAATTAAATAAATATATTGTTTTTTCTGCGACCTTTTTATTTTTTATGTTGAGTTTTTTTTAACACCAACATTGTCAACACAACTGGACCTAGAGCTAGCTAACGTTAAAATTTAAATAAATATAAATGTAGAGACCAGAGATGGTAACAAATTACAGTACAACTTCGACAGTCCGGACACATATAGTTTTGGGCAAGTCCGGATTATCGAGTTGTCCGGACTATAGTAGTGAAAATTTTTAAAACAATCTAAGTGAAGTAAATCCATACATATGTGATATGATTTATTAAAATACATTTAATTATTATATGAAATATATACATATTATGCTTTTTTGAAAAAAGAAGTTATTTTGTGTTGACTAACTTTGTTTAGATGAATGATTTGAGCTTTTTGCTCAATCCTCTTCAACAAAAGAATACCCTGCTTTTCAATATTGTTCTCCTCAGCCCATTGAATACAAACTGAAAATGCTTTCTTCGTATCTGCAGTAGATATATTTGTCTTAGTAGCCATCTCCACAATGTCGTCTTCAGAGTCTGTAAGCTGCACTGGCGATTCTTTTTGTTTAGCATGTTCTATTATTTCGTCATCCGAAAACTCCATTGAAAATTCATTTTCACCAGTTGCCCAATCATTGACATCTTTTTCAGTTAGGTCATTACTGAATTTTAAAGCTAGAATCAAATTTTGATTGGATTTTATGCCATCAGCGATGCTATCAGTCAGCAGTTCTTTACGCAGATTCTGAAGAGGTATCAAATCTTCATCATCCCAACAAGATGCAGTTCTTGGCCACAATGCAGACCAGCTTTTTTGAATATTTTTTTTGCTAATGCTTTGCCATGCTAAATCCAAGAAATTAACCGCATCTTTAAGGCTAAACATTTTTAAAGTTTTAACCACATCGAAATCGTTGATTTAGGAACATTAAATTTTTCGGCAACATGCCTAATAGTTTTTCCCTCATCAAGACTTTTTAAAATTTCACACTTTTCCTTTAAAGTTAGTGTTTTATGTTTGCGTTTATTATTTAAAGACATGATACTTGGTATGAAGTTACTCAACCACGCTCGCGAAAGAATGCACCGAAACTGAAGTAATGATAGTGCCAAACGTACACAAAGGTTAGAATAATAAAACAAACAAAGTAAAAACGGGAAACCCCCGAAATTTATTTTTTTTTTCTTCCATAAAAAAAATTGTCCGGATTTTAGAGGTAAAAATATTATTTTGTCCGAAATGTAGAAGTGTCCGAATTACTGGAGTGTCCGGACTGGCGCATGTCCGGACTGTCGAAGTTGTACTGTATAAAATTATAATACATAAATACAACAAATGTTATACACATTTATAATGGGCAAACAAATTGTTTACTATACCAAATCTCTTGTAAAAAATCATGAATCAATGAAATAAATTGTTTGATTTTGATGCATTTTATTTAGACAATTGTTTCTAAATCGAAGTGATTATTCTGAAACGTTTTTAGGTGTCGATTTGTATTTATTGATAGTTTTAAAGCTTGTGATAACAGCTGGCGATATAGAAAGTGTTCCGATCGGATTTTGGCCAGCTGCTGGAGCAACTCTTCAAGGAATTTGATCAAAGATTACAAGGCCGTGGCAGCAGCGAGCTTGGCACATGCTTCTCATTGGACTGGTATCATCCTTCGGATGCATTTTAGACAATGCCTTGCGACTGGGTGTGTACAGGATGAGCAGGGCGAATATATAGATGTCCCAGCTGAATCTCCAAGTTGTCATTCCACTTCCAATGCCCCGCAACCATTTAACCCATTATGAAGCCGGCGACGGTGAGGCCAGCACAGAGCAAGGTGGCGAGCATCAGGAATTTGAAGCGGTAGATCAGACCTAAAAGAAGAGCAGAATTGTGGGGCATAATTGTAGCTTGCTCTGATAACCAAAGTTAAGTCTAGAACCTCTTTCCGAATGGCGCTAGAAAAAGTGGGCCTACACTCCTTATTTGCAAAATTCAGTGTGCTGAACAATAGCCATTCAAAAAGGCACTCACCTCTTGTATTTGCATTAGTATTATAGTATTACTACCCCACGTAGTATGATGAGCGATGCATCACATCCAATGATGATATGCTGGTTCATTTCAATGCAGTAGGCCTCGAGCTGCTGAACCTTAATCGGCGGCCCGCCATCTACGACACACGGGAAATATGCCGGCTCCACCACAATTTCTCTTGCACCACATCCACCGTAGCCACTGCTAAGGTTGAAGCAACGAGGTTTCTGGAAATGAAATCTGTTAGAGGGAAATGTCTCAGCCAATGGAATGGCAGCATATAACTACTTACTTGAGCTGCCAATGAGTCCACGGCCCTGGCCACCGATAACCCATGACTCCTAGATGGGAGCCATGTTGATGCGCCCTTTGGCGACAAACCTGCATATGGTGGCAGACGCTCCTCTGGCGTGGTGCAGGTTTGCCTGGATGACACGAATGCCATCCAGCATCACTCCTTGACGAAGCGATGGACTCGTCGGGAGTAGTTGCCCCTAGCTCCCTTCGGCACCTTCCGCGCCCTCTGCTGTGTTGGTGCTCCAAGCATCGGTGGTGCCCGCTTGTCCCAAGCACCGGAGCTGCTTTGTGATGCAGGTGTTTGTGGATTCGTTGCAACCACCGGGCCGGCGTCCCTCTGTCTACACCAAGCCTTGGTAGTGATCCCAGCAGCTGCACTTGTGGACGGTCCGATGTCCACAGCCGGAGCAGTGTTGGAGTCCGATGCTTCCTTACCGGCCTGACTCTTGTCCTTCAGGATTAGCTTGACTACGCCAAGGCGGTAGTAGACCTTCATTTCGGTTTCGATAAGGCTTTTTAAGGATGCATTATCCACCAAAAAGATAACGTGCAGTGTAGTACCATTTGCAATGCGCTGCACCACCTTCCACTGCCTAGTTGAAAAGGGGTTCTGGGCATCAAGGTACGCCAGAATCTGCTCATTCGGCAGGTGGCAACTGTCCGGAAAGAAACCTCTTACGGGGTTAGCTCGGGGAAACTCATTTTCCTCTAGTAGCGTCACGTCCAACCCGCTTATTCGTTTAATGTGGACAACGTTTTGCCGCAACCAATCGGCACCACTCTTATCAGCACACATGACCTTCAACCATTCGGTTCTAGATTGCACATTCGTGAATCGCGGTTGAGCTCCTACGGTGACGTATGACAGCGTAGCCTCAAGGATGGCCTCCTTCAGCCTGGCCATATGCTCGGCCGTCAGGGGGGACGTCCCTACAGACGAAATCAAACCGAGATTGATTCCGCCGGCTGCCATCTGGCTGTTAGATGGTGCCGGCTGCTCTATGTGAGCAATTTTCGGTTGTTTGGAGGGACGGTTAAGTGGGGGCTCCTCCTCTGAGCAGACCCGCTTCAAGGCGTTGAGTTGCGTGGCTGGCGCCATTGCAGCTTTTAGAGCCTCAGCTCTGCCCAGTCCCTTCGCGAGAGCAGCCTTAAAAATCTTCTTCTCGCGATGATTCATTTTGACAAAGCCTACATCAGGCTCCTGATGGAGCTGAGTGCCTGCATTTGAGAAGCCTGGATTCTGGAAAGCCATGCTGGATGCGTCGTCCATCTGCAACCTGGTATCTTCTTCGGAGTCGGAAGACAACACCTCTATTGGCTGATTCAAGATATCACAGTCATAGGCCGGCGAAAAATTGGCACTAGCCAACTCATTTGCCAGGGAAGTTGGTGGCTTTACCGAATTTCCGTAAACAACGTGGCCAATGCCGCCGTTGTGAAAGGTGGTAGACGGCAGCCCTGTGGCTGCGGTGCCAGTTGAAGCGTCAACCGTGTAGGTTTCTGCCTGGAATGATGCGGTTAGAGCTGCATCTGGCTCTTCTGTTTTTATTTTAAAATTTGGTTCCATTTTTTTCCACGACCAAAAAATAAATGCGGCGTTCGTATACAGAATGTCAGGGCTGTCAACTACTTTCAATACTGCTGCTTTGCGAGAATTGTGTAGTAGACAAAAACTAAAAGCTGGCGAAAGATTTGTAAATATTTTACTTAATTATTACACAAAAAATCTTACCATATTAAATATAAGTTAGCTGCAGCATCTGCCCAAAGAACAAAATGGCAGCTCCGTTAAAGTACATTTGGTTCGATACTTTGCCAAGTATCGATAACGAGTCTTCATGCCAATGGCGCTAATCGCAAATTTTCTAAAAATTGAAATAAATACAAATACAATAGACCAGAAATGGTAACAATTATAATATAATAATAAAATATTAATAAAACAAATCTTACACACAATTTGGCAAACAAATTTTTGTCTATGCAATATCTCTTGTTTAAAACTATGAATCAATGAAAAAAATTGTTTGATTAAACAATATTTTAACATAGAACTAGGGGCATGCTTTTTAATTGTATAATTATTATTAAATTTAAGTGGTTGTTCTGAAACGTGTTTAAATGCCGATTGCCGTTTATCGATAGTTTTGCAGCATATGGTAAACAGCTGGCAATGGTTTAATAATATCCGATAAAAAACCTGTTGACGAAATATTTGTTGTTTTAGTGCAAAATTAAACTCTGAACTCAACATGGAAATTTTGGTTATGTCCACACCGATAAGCTGATTTGGCAATTGCGTAAAAATGCAGCGAACAACTGTAAATATTTAATAGAGATAATTAATTGAATAAAATTAGCTTTAATATTGTGTTTTGTTTTTGACAGCGACATTGCCTTGCATATAGGAAATTTCATAGCCGACGACTTGAAACTAAGCTTTCTAATAGACGATTCAATAACTTTCCCTTTGTGCGTGTGGGATTTGCTCTGCTTGGAGCCGGAGCCTTGGGATACGATGGTCTTATCAATGACTTCACCTACAGCGGCTCCGTGGTGCGTTTTATGCGTTCCCTGAAGACGGCGACGTTGATATCCATTGACTATTTGGGACTGGCTGCCGGTGATGCCAACTATGAGGCCAAGATGAAGATGCTGCATCAGCGCAGTGCCGATCGCCTGCTGGAGACCTGTCTGCTAAATGGCGGACTTTACATTAAGATGGGCCAGGGAGTTTCGGCTCTGAACCACATACTACCCATTGAATACACCAGAACGCTCGCCAAGCTGCAGGATCAATGCCTGCTCACATCGAAGGCAGATATAGAAAAAGTCTTTCGATCCGATTTTGGCCAGCTGCCGGAGCAACTGTACAAGGAATTCGATTACAAGCCCGTGGCAGCCGCTAGCTTGGCCCAGGTGTTCAAGGCCAAGCTGCACAGTGGGCAGCAGGTGGCGGTTAAGGTGCAGTACAGCGATCTGCAGAAGCGTTTCATCAGTGACATGGCCACCCTGATCTTTCTGCACGACATCATCGAGCTGATCTTCAAGAACTACAATTTCGGGTGGATCCTCAACGATCTGCGCAAGAATCTGGAGCAGGAGCTCGACTTTGAGCAGGAGGGCCACAATGCCGAACGCTGTGCCAAGGATTTGAGGAAGTTCCATTATGTCCATGTGCCCACGATCAACTGGACGCACACGAAAAAGGTGAGTTGGGGCAGCGAGAGTTCGGGCACCAAGAATTCGGTCAGCAAGAGTTCGGCCAGCGAGAGTTGGGCAAGCAAAAGTTCGGCCAGCAAGAGTTTGGCTAGCGAGAGTTCGGCCATGGTGAGTTCGGCCAACGAGAGCTCGTCCAACGAGAGTTCGGTCACCAAGAGTTCGATAGCGGGCATTGGGAAAGCAAGAGCTTGGCCAGCGAGAGTTCGGCCAGCAAGATTTGGGCGAGCAAGAGTAAGGCAGCGAAAGTTCGGCCAGAGAAAGTTCGGCCAGCGAGGGTTCGCTGGTAAAAGTAGTAAAAGTTGAACCGGCGAGTTTTCGAGCAGTGAGAGCTCGGTCAGTGAGAGTTTGGCAAGCAAGAGTAAGGCAGCGAAATTTTGGCCAGAGAGAGTACGGCCAGCTAGTGTTCGGCTAGTAAGAGTTTGGGCGGCTAGTATTCAGCCAGTGAGAGTTCGGTCAGCGAGAGCTAGGAAAGCGAGAGTTCGGCAATCGAGAGTTCTGCCAACGAGAGTCTTACAATAATTAACCCCCCGGAGGTTGGCGTTCGAGCGAAGCGATGACTCAGGGAGCGGAGCCCGTTAGTTTTAAACAATTAATCAAACCTAATGTTAAAGATTCTAAACCATATATATCCGAACTAAAATTATTATTCAAACGGTATTCGCACCATTACACTCGGATCTCCGATATTTTGTTTTGGAATTGCAGCCTTAACAAATAATATTAAAAAATTTAATTTTTGTTTAGCGCGTGCTCACTATGGAATGGATGGATGGCTTCAAAATCAACAACTTGAACGAGATAAGGCGACAAAACTTGAGCTTATCCGACATAGATGTGAAGCTATATAATCTGTTTTCAGAGCAAATCTTTTGCACTGGATTTGTGCACGCAGATCCGCATCCCGGCAACAGTGGGTAACCAAAACAAATTCCGCAAATATAAAGTAGTTATGTAATCATTTCCATCTCTTCGAGCAGTTTTAGTGCGCAGGAATGCAGCAAATGGTAAAGCCGATATCATACTACTGGACCATGGTCTCTATGAGGAGCTGCCGAAGAATGTGCGAGGCCCACTGTGCGAGTTTTGGGAGGCAACCGTGCTGAAAGATGAGAAGAAAATGCAGCTGGCAGCTGAGAAAATTGGTGTTGCTGAGTACATGCGGTTTGCCGAGGTATTATTCCAGCAACCCATACGCATACGAGGAGGTCGTATTCGTAGTAAACTGTCCCAAGAGGATCTTGACCACATACAGAAGATGGCCAAAGATAATTTTGATATAATTATGAGCACGTTGCAGGAAATGCCACGCAGCATGCTATTTGTGGTGTAAGTAACAGCCATTTTATACCCTGTACTCATTGATGGGTAACTTTGACATTGATGGGTAACTTTGACAGAATGTATGTAACAGACAGAAAGAGGCGTGAAATACCCCACAAAGTATATATATTCTTGATAATGATGACGAGCTGAGTCGATATAGCCCTGTCTGTCCGTCTGTTTGAACGCGTCGATCACAGCAACTATAAGAGCTAGATCAGCCGTTATGGTCATTTTTGAAAGGTGTATCCATACGCACATCAAGTTTATTTCAAATCTTAGATGCCACGCCCCTATCGCGACCAATGGCCATAAATATAATACATTGTACAAATTTAAGACATATCAATCTATCCTACGTAAATTCTGTCCTCTACGAACTGTATAAATGATTAATATCTACCAATTCTATGAAATTCAATTAAATCGGTCCATTAATAAAATAGTTATGATTCATAAAAGATTTTCATATTAAGGTTAGTAGCATGCAATCCACATAAATAGTACCGGCGAGCGTGAGCTATGGTACAGGGTATAAGACAGTGGGGCTTGCCCGACTTTATATCTGTTCAAACTATTCTGATCTATGTTTTTGCTTTCAGTCGGAATCTAAATACGGTGCGAGCCATTGGGGATAGCCATGGGAATGTGGTTCATCGTCCCCAGGTCATGGCTCGTTATGCCCAAAAATGTCTGTACGGAGATCAACGGATTTCGCCCTTAAAGTTTCTGCGTCGGTGCTGGCATCGATTGTACTTTGAGTACTGCCTACGCGCCTCGGCGTTTAAATTGCACATGTTGAATCTGTATTTCAATTTCTTGTATATTATTGGACGAGCTCCGGAGTCAGCGCGAACCCTTGTGCGTGATTTAACGGAGCAAGATAAGGATGAGTTGCATTGATAATTTGTGCAATAAGTTGTCAGTTGATTATAATTGGTGTACTGTCAAGAAATTAAATGAAAAGTGATTTCCGAATAAAATCAAATTTTATATCGTTAAGGTCATATTGCTGTAATTAAATTGTTGAAAACTCGCTCAAGGTTGGCGGCTCACTCGAAACAGTTATTGCTAACCAACATTCACTGTCACTTACCTGCCCGAAAAGAACCAATCAATATGCAATTGAAGTGGCATGTGCTATGTGCTATACCCTGTAAAATTAATACCCCTTTAAAATTTGTTAAAATATGCCTCAAGTGACGTGTGTGCTATTTATATTGTTACTTGTTGCTGTTATAATTTTTAAATTATTTAACCAGCGTATCAAAGTTTAAGCATAGCCTGCATTAACTAACTAAATTTGGGCCTCGACTCAAATATAACACATATTTCTCACCCGAAATAGGCACAAATGGGCGTCAACAACTACATATTTCCGGTTGTGGGGGCCAGACTTCAACATGCCAAAATATACAGAAAAAAAAAACCGTTGGCACGATATGTGCAAGCGACCATCCCCTGCCCCTCATCCCCCGGTATAAGCTGCTTCTTTAAGACTTTCACTTATGGCACCATGGAGGAGTATATGGGGCAGCGTATCGTGTGGTGCACACAGAACTAAATTCAATTCAATTTCATTTAAAGTTACTTTCGCTGACTGACAGACAAGCGAGTGGAGTCCTCCAGGCCTAACATTGAGCACAGTGGAGCCAATTGCAAGAAATCGCTTGTAAATTGTAAAATTATTTAAAAGCTGCCAACGTTTTTGGGATACTTCGTTCAGTGGGAAGATCGAAGGAATCGCCAGAGTAAAATTTCCTTCTAAGATTCGTTTTTTTATAGTGGCAATATATTCTGCTTTGAAACAATCCTAGAACCGATCGGAACATTAACAGAATACCCTTATTGAAACTATACTTTTTAATGAAAATTAGAAAAAAAATCATTATGAGAGCGTTAATTAAAATTAATTTTTATTGATTTGTTTTGAAGGTATTTGTTAAGTAAATCCTTTTGGTTTTTAGAATCTCTGCCAACTTCACAGATTTTTATAATTCTAGTATTTATATTCTATTAAATTTTGAATGCAGTTCCCGATGAAGTTCTCGCACCAAACATTTTCATTTGAAAAATGTATTTTGAACTACCTATCTTATCTTTGTGTTTCAATCTCTTTATAAATATAGATTGAAAGCTTCGTCATTTTTTGCAGTCTAAATTTATTTGGCTACTTTTGCTGACGCCATGTATTATCAGTGCCCCTTAAACTCTCTGGAAAAAATTGTATAGGTTTAAAAAACCAATGACTCAGAGTATTTTGCTTTCAGAAAATAATTTAATAAAAAAAACAAATTAAATTACTACTTATAAATCTATAACAAATAAAGTTGTTTTTAAATGAATATTTGTAAATTGCCCCACTGTGCCTGTTAGTGTTGTTGCTGCAGCCACGACTAAATATGAAATTAAAAATCAAAAACGAAAGTGTGAAACGCCAGCAAAGTCTGAAATGTTGACTGTCAGGCGCCAAAGGCAAGGTGTTAGGGTGCCCAGAGGCCCCCTCTAGAGGACCCTGGTAGGCGCCAGAGGAACTCAACGAGCAGCTGAGCAGAAACATTTGCAGACAAGTCGCTGAACGAAGCAAAAGGCTTACGGGCGGAAATCTAAATTAGCTGAGCGGAAAAGCTTACAAATCGTTTGCCAATTAGCATTCATAATGAATAAGGAGTTTATCACGCAGGGCGGCACGCCCATTACAACTGAATTGGCAACGGTAAAAGGGCGCTGCATAGATCTTGGCATTATCTATTGTATTATTCCTTCAGGAGCTGCGTAGATTGGTCTTTGGCACTGCAGCGATGCCCATGCGTGCGGAATGGCTTCAAACGGCCTTCGTCTATGGGGCGGGGCCCAAGGAGGAGATGGCCTATGGACTCCGGTGCCCCCGGAATGCCACACGGGGCATGCTGTCCGTTGTGCAGGGCTTCATCCTCAAGTATTTGCTCTTCTCCCGCAAGACCAGTCGTGCCGGTGCATCCCTGGAGTGCGTACAATCTCCTTCCTAATTCGCTAGGGAAACTCTATAGGTTTATTTTTCCATTACAGTCCTCTTCTGGCCAATGCGGATATGCAGCGGGATGCGCTGTTCAATGCTCTAATCGAAATATTGCGCATCATATCGGATAAGGGCAAGGTCACCATGGTGCTGCCCTCGGAGGATGAGGTGTTTGTGGATCACAGTGCCAGCTATTTTCACGATACGGTCACTGAGAAGGTAAGCGATTGCATAATCTCGGTTTTATCGATTTTATTTTATTTTAACTATACTAATTATTATGCATAATATCCACAATATCATAACTAATCAATCAAAAAGTCTTAGCTGCTAAGGCCATCGGCTTGCGTGTTTTACCGATTCACAGTTTGTTTAAAAAATCAATTCAAACTTATTGAATATCAGGGCTGCAAATCGAATTTAAAGCGAACCGGTTCGAAATTTATTTTACTGTTCGGTTTAATTTAACCGATTCTAAGTTAATTTCAAAATTTTGTATTTACAAATTTTTTGTTCATTTCAATTAATAAAACGCTTTCCAGACAAACCAATTCTAAAATTTGAACCAGAATTTCGGATCTCCGACAATTTTACTTGGGCTTGCAGCCCTGTTAATAATAATAACTTTTGTTTTATCAATTCATCTTTATAATTCTCATTCTATTCCTTTCGCAGCTGTATGTCTTTACGCTCAATCCGAATGACGAACTGGAACATTTTATGAAGCGCAATTTCAAATACGTAAGAACTTAAGTGGCCTTTTCTTTAATTCATCTGATATATTAACATCTATTGCCGACATAATGATACTCTATCTGATTTCCTATACAAAGTTTATAGAAGAAGAAACACCGGGCACTTTGCTGTTCCTCTATAGCGCCGTACTGACGCGCTCAATGGGAAAGTAAGCGTTCCACTAGAGAAAGAGTATTTTTATTTAAATTTTTACTATAGGAAAGTTCATTTATAATGATGTATTTTTGATCTCTACAATCTGATGTTTAATGCCAGAGTGCGTACGGATCTGGATTCCACAAAGGGTTCACCCTTGACCATGAGCAACCATGAGGAGGGTTCCCTGATGATTGTCACGCTGCTGTTGACGGGTCGCGCCACGCCCTACATTCACAATGGCGTCATCAATGTGGGCGATGAGAACAGCTATGTAAGTACCAAAAATAAAAAAAAGACTATATCAAACATCAGTATATAAACAAAACTTTTATCTATTTGCAGGCGGTAGCACAGTATGGTGTTTTGAAGCGTTGCATGATTGGTCTATTGGTCTGGGATATAGAATCATCCAGCGTAAGTTACTGCAATGATAAAAATCTGAATTTTCGTACTTGAATCAATAATTTCCGGTGTTAAAACTTGAATGAGCAACAAAATTATTAAGCCAACAACCAAGTTATACACATAAAAGCGTTTTTTTATATGTTTAGATTTAGATTGTTTTGGATATGTTAAGATTTGGTACAGTTAGTTCCTTATTTATGGGCTTTGCTAATTCAAATTAGTATAATTCGGCCTATAATAATGCCTTATTAAAACTGTATTCATTGGCTTATTATCGCATACGGAAATATCAATTTAAAAACTTTATTTCATTCTCCGTTTTTCTGAGTGTAGAGTTTGGGTCCCATTGCTCTCTTCTTTCTTCTCTCTTCTCTCTTTATCTCTCTCTTTCTGTCTGCAGGCTGCTGTTAACCAATCGCGTCAGCCGGGCTCTCGTCTGAAGACCCCCAACTATCCGATTTGGATAACCAGCTGTACGGGACACTTTGGCGTGATCTTCAACCGGAACCCGGATCTGCTGCGCAACTACCACGCCGAGTCGCGCTTCGACGTCATCTATTACAGCTGCTCCGGCCATCAGATACTGATGACCATCGACAATCGCACCTACAACGAGCAGGCATTGGTCATGTTGGAGCGACAACCGATCACGCCCGAGAGCAGCTCCTTGGCCCCCGGCAAATCGAGCGGCAAGGAGGAGACTGGAGGAGGCGGTGCTGCGGGGGGCAGTGGTGCGACTGCGGGTGCCGTGGCTGGAGGGGGTGTGGCGGTTGTCGCTGGCGCTAGTGGTGCTGGCGCTGGCAACGATGTGGTCGCCAAGGAGGAGTCAATGCTGAACACGCCGTTACAGCGTTTGATTCATACCAAGTGGGAAGAGGCAACTATAAGCTTTCACGTGCAGCCATCGATGTTGAGTTATCTTTTTAGTACCACACAGTAGAGAGTTTCGCCCCAAATGAATCCTACAAGTATCACAAAAAACTATACTACTATAACACTAGGCGTATCTGTATCATGTCAGCTTGTTATGTTGTCTCTTGATCTATGATATAAATCGACTTTCTTGGCGAATGACCAATACTCTCAACGAGTAGCTACCATCTCAATCCTTTCCACGCAAGTAAGTTCCATCAAAATATCCCCTGACATACTGCTTAAATAAGTCTTAGCAATTTTCATGTAGTTCTTAAGTTATCAATAGCTAAATAGAGTAGTGTAATTAGTAAGTTGCTAAATATTCAATTCTCAGACCTTTTACTAACATTCAGCTGCTGATAGTAACAAACAAACTCTCTGTGTCCTAATTTTTACCAAAATACTCTAAAATAATACTCTAAATAACACGCTTGATCTAGTTTATTATTGCACTTCAATTGGATCCATTCAGATGTCCTCTACTGTTTCCAAAACTATTTGTTATATGGTATTTGAAAAAGATACAATCAAATTGAAATTGGTCCAAAGCCAAATGAGAAACAGCGATGGTAAATACACGTAAAATATAATAAAAACACTGCAACAGCGACAAGAAAACGGGCAAATTTGTTAAAACCCCCAAAAATTTGACAAATTCTGCTCGATTGATAGACGGCCTCTCTCTATTCAAGAACTGCGACTACAGCAACTCAGCGAGTTGAAGCTGCCGCCCTGGAACCACTAGATCTTTAATTCACACTTATTTAAATATTTAAAAACTATTAAATTAAGCACGATTAATTTATTAAGTGTACTACAAATAATTACTTAAATAAACATGATGAAAAACAAAGTTCCACATGCCTTTTCTTATACTAATTAGCAGAAATAAATATAAATAAATATTAGAAATTATAAATGATGCATGACTATCCAATACATATTTATAAGTTGTATTTTAATGAGAAAGTCTACAGCTGATAATTCTGAAATGCAATAAAAATACTATAAAATATATTTATATAATTAAAATCAAAACGGAAGGATCTGATTAGGCGCACGAAAGACAACTGTCGGACGTAATCGACAGTAGAAGACCCTGTATTTTTGTATTTTTTCTACGTATATTTGCTGTTTCTTATCTGATCGCAATGAAATTTAAAGCATCGACAGATATTGTCATAATTACTTAGATTCCAAGCCACATGTCTTTAGCTTTCAAATTGTGAGCCCTTTTTTTTATATAGCTGTAGACTAGGAGAGGTATTTAATATCTAAGCCTGCAACATACGAGAACCCATTCTAAAAATGGTGTCTCTAGCTTCTATAGTTTCTGAAATCTACATGTTCTTACGCACAGATGAATGGCTATATCGACTGAGCTCGACGACCTGAGCAGGAATATATATACATTGTGGACTCAACCACGCCGTCTTCAACCTGTTGCATAAATTTCTTATTTGCACAAATTAAATAGACCCTGTTGTACTTTTTTAAATCACAGGGTCTAATTAACGCAAATTGAAATTTATATAAGTTTTTATTATTCATTTTATGATGATATTTTTTACGATTATGAAAATTGTACGCGCTCCGCTAAGCTTCAGAGTTTAGTGGACATTTTTCAATAGTCAAGTGCGGTTGAAATATTCGGTCGCAATGAATTTTCATATATTTGTGCTTTTATGCACAATTCAAATATTACAATTCGCACTACAAGCTACGGTAATGAGGGAATGATTTATTTAATCAATCTTAATTAATAATCCATTAATCGGTTCGCTAAAAAAGTAAATAAGAAAGTAAATAAAAAGAATATATAATTATCTTTGGATTCAATTGGTTTTTTTTTAAGAACGCTTTACTAAAGTTTTGTTGTTTTTAATATAATTAAATCTCAAAAATAACTGTTTATAGTCAAACGCCGGTGGCTCTTCTGCTTCATCTTCTTTTGACCCTCATCTGATACATACCATTGATGAAACGCATTTAGTATCTTTACTCAGGCAAGAGATAATGGAATTGAATGAAAAATTGCAAGGGTTTGAAAACCGAATACCCAGTAATTGTGTTGACTTTAAAGACGAAGCGGGTATCCATCGAATTCAGATACCTGGTATGGAGTCATTTAGAGTCTTATGCGACAGCAAGACGGCAGGACCTGGATGGACCGTAATACAGCAGAGAATTAATGGAGAGGTTGACTTCGAAAAGAATTGGGCCGATTATAAAGAAGGGTTTGGATTCTTTGAAGGAGACTTTTTCTTAGGACTCGATAAGATCCATCTGCTGACGAACCAAAAGCCTCATGAGCTCTACGTCCACATTGAAAGAGTCAATGGTCCAACTTATTATGCTCGATTTGGTACATTCGCAATAGCAGGGGAGGATAAACAATACGAAATGATTACTTTGGCCTTTGACCTGTCTGGCCCTTACGATCCTATGTGGTATGGCAGGAATAAAAAATTCATGACATTCGATCGTGATCATAACGATTCAGATAACTGTACCAAGTCTCCTTATGGAGGCTGGTGGAGCAGTGACGGTAATGCTGGGTATGTAATGAACTTAATCAATAATTTCATTCGATTTAAAATATTTACATATTGTTTTGCAGCCTTAATGCAAAATTCGATCCTGATGCACAGGACTATGACGGGGGCAGGACACTTTGGGCAGATGGAAAAGCTGTGAAGAAGGTGCAAATGCTAATACGCCCCAAAGGAGAGCTGGACGATTGCTTCTAGAAATGAAAGGAAACGATCTATCCAATCGTTGATCAACATGATCCAATACAACATGTCCGACATATACTAAAACTATATTAATTTGTTTGCATAATATTCCTTAGCATGACAACTGCCAGTTGAAACTATAAATGCATTTAAAACTAATAAAAAAAATTTATATTAAAAATAAATCAATATTTGTATGTAGATATTTCATCAATTGTAATTATTATAATTTAAATATATACAAATAATTGCATTTCTTTTTGGCCTAAGTTTATGTAATTTTAATTTGATTTGTCTCCTTTATCAATCGAGTTTTCTTTGCCAAGATAATCACGACTTAGTCATAATTCTATTAAGATTGGTAGTTGAGTTCTGGAACAAGTTAAGAATATTTTAGCTTTGTTTTGTAGAACGAACTATTCCATATTTTTGTGAGTATAGCATTTAATTTAAGTTTAAGCTGCCGCCTTGGAACCACTAAATGTTTAATTTAAAATCATTAAACTTTTTGAAAACTAATAAACTAAATACTATACCTAAATAAATTTGCTAACTATACTACTTAAAATAAAAATTCTCAATGCCATTTCTTATTCTACTAAATATAATCAAAACATAATCTGGGCTCACAAAATTACGATTATAATAATCCGGGAATTTAAGAATCACTAGACGTATATTATATTTTTATCTATTAAAAATTCCTTCTTAGGTATACATTTGTGTGTACTACATATACCTATAGTTATAGTTATAATTAATATTAAACAAGCTATATTCCAACAGCCACCTATACTAGTCATATGACTATCAGTCTATATTGTACATATACTAAATGTATATATATATATATTTTTTTTTTTGGGAGAATCAAAGCTGATAATACTGAAATATAAAAACCCAAAAATATATATGTTGACCCTTGTGGTTCAACCTGGCTTTTCCCAGTTTAAATACGCAGAACAGTAGAGATGCAGCCGATAAGTCGGGTACAACCGAGAAACCAGTTTCGTACTATGAACGAGCTTTTAAAATTCATCATTTAATACATATAATATAATATAATAATCCGTCATTTAAATTGATACTCCTATAATGTATTCAATAACACACATACGTATGTTTATTTTACCGATATGGGGACGGCTCCTAATCTATCAAACATACACATACATATATATAAATAGTACGTTATTATAAAATTTTTGGTTACTCATAGATTCTTTGCATAAAATTATTATACCCTCGTTTAACACCTATTATAGGTACAGGATTTTGAACAGAAAATAATATAATCGCAAATTGCTTTTTATATAAGTTGTGTATTCTGTTGTTTTCTTGAACATTTTTGGAATAATATTCAATATATATTAAGTTTCATGCGCGGTGCGCTTAGTCGAAAATATTCATTGGTCAAGTGCGGTTAAAATATTTTATTGCAATGAAATTTGTTGCTTTTGTGGTCTTTTGTATAACGCAAATCTCAGTTATGCACACACAAGTTTTGGGTGTCAACTGCGAGGTAAATTAAAAAAAAAAATATATGGACTGGGCAGATCAGTGGGACGGAGGCTACAGTCGGGCGTAACCGACAGTAAGAGACCCTTTACTTTAACTTTATGCATTTACAAACATAGTCAAAGGCACGCACACTAACCTACCCGCGTATGCTAGGCACACCACCCACCCTTTGCCTAGTGCGGCAAATTGTCCGTTTCATATTTTCGCTGTTTCTTATCCGAAACGAAATTCACAGGGTCAATAGAGAACGTAACAAATTACAAGTCAATAACTTTAAAGCTGTGACTGCAGTAGCTTTTTGCGGGGGAAGCGGGGGAGGTATCCAAAATCTAAAACAAACTCGTGCTGCTCGCGAAATAGGAGAATCTAAATCCCGAATATGGTGTCTTTAGCTCTTATAGTTTGCTGAGATCTAGGTGTTCATACGGACGGACTGTCAGACAGACAGACGGACAAACGGACATGGCTAAATCGACTCGTCTTGTCGTCCTGAATAATATATATAATATATACTGAAGAATATATATACTTTATGGGGTCTGCTACGCCATCATCTGAGTGTTACACACATTTCCTCTTTGCACTAAGTTAATAGACCCTTTTGTACTTTTTCAAAGTACAGGGTCTAATGAGCGATCAAATAAAAAATCCTTTTATAGGGTTGCTAAAAAAATACTTAGCATCCACTTTGTTTAGTTAAAAGAACCCTACACTCACATTTTGTTGTTACTAATTTGATTAAAGCTTAAACATTTATTTTAGGATAAAGACATTCTCGGTCGTTGTAAGCAAAAGTATCCAACAATACAACCTAGTTCTGAGGAGATAATATCTTCACTCAGGCAACAAGTTAAGGAATTGACTGAAAAATTGCAAGGGTTTGAAAACCGAATACCCAGTAATTGTGTTGACTTTAAAGACGAACCGGGTGTCCATCGAATTCAGTTACCTGGCATCGAGTCATTCAGAGTCTTATGCGACAGCAAGACGGCAGGTCCTGGATGGACCGTAATACAGCAGAGAATTAATGGAGAGGTCAACTTTAAAAAAAATTGGAACGATTATCAAGATGGCTTTGGATTCTTGGAGGGAGATTTTTTCTTAGGACTCGATAAGATCCATCTGCTGACGAACACTAAGCCTCATGAGCTCTACGTACACATGGAAGGAACTGGTGGCAGAGTCGAATATGCCCGATATGATAAATTTGCAATAGCAGGAGAGGATAAACAATACCAACTAGTTACTTTAGACAATTTTTCTGGCTCTTGGAACGGCATGGAATCATCTCGGAATCAAAAATTTTCGACATTTGATTTTGATAATGATATTGACCCACGTTATAATTGTGCCGCGGAGTATGCAGCCTGGTGGCACAAGTCCTGTAGTTATAGGTATGTAATCAGTTCCCTCAATAATTGCATATGATTTGAACTCATCACATACTGTTTTTCAGCCTAAATATAAAATTCAAACTACTTTGGCCAAAAATAGGAGCTATGAAGAAGGTGCAAATGCTAATCCGCCCCAAAGGAGAGTTGGACAATTGCGTCTAGAAATTAAACGAAACACGACCTGTTCAAACGTTGTTTAGTGTTCGATACATATTTAAGCTATATTTTTTATATTGGAAATTGACTAATATATTTAATTATACATAAAATTGTCTCTTTATATATATTTAATATTCCTTACCATAACCAAAATTGCCAATTAAAAACATATAAATATATGAAAGTAAATACAAAATAAAAAAGTGTAAATATTAAATAATATAAATATTAATAAATATTAGAAAATAAGGCGATACATGTATTTAGATTTGCAATGATAGTTCAATACATTCGTTTAATGACTACAACAATTCTAATTATTATAAATTAAATTGTATTAATAATTGAATTTTTTTGCGCCATTTTTTCAATTCATGAGATATAGTAAGTTGATATTAAATGATGTAAATATTATAAGTCAATCGACTGTTGTCTTTTCGACGAGGTTGGCTGAAAGTTTGTTGATTGAAAAGTTCTTCGGATTCGGTTTTTAAAATAGTTTTCGTTTATTTTTGTTGTTCAAGAAATTGTATCGTTGAATAAGAGAATAGAGAATACTTTTATAATAATTGTATTATTTGTTTAAGTGGAAACAGTAGGGAATTTATAAGAATATGTTATCCTTGAGATAAGTTTAATAATTGGAATTGAAATATTTATCATTTTTGATTTCCTAACTAAGTAATATCGTTAATACTTGTACACAAATGCTTAATAATTATCATAATATGTATACTATAAATCGTAGAAATCTTTAGTTAATACCATCTGCTGTTCATATTTACATAGTATCTGGGTATTGAATATGCTCGATTGGCAAGAAGGGAATAGAACACCAAAGTGTTTTTCACTTTTGCCACTTTGAGTAATTGAATTCCATCAGCAAGACCATTATCTCAAATATGTGTGTTGGCTTTTCGGTAATTTTGATGGAACTCTTTATGTATATTTCTGCAGTTATTATTATTTATATTATTATATCGTTTTGTTGCCTCGCTATCAGCTGGCACGCGATTTCCAGTTCCATGTGACCAAAATACTGGGGTCTCTGCATTATCTGTCTGCCAGTCGGTCTATCCATCTGTCCGTCTGTCTGTCCGTCCGTCTGTCTGTCAGTTGAGGGTCTGGAGCAGCGTTGCCTGGTATACTTCTCTATGCCAACATGCATTATTGAACTGATGGCGGCCCACATTTTAGCTGCTGCCGTTTGTTTGCATTTCAGAGCTCGCCCCTACGTGGACACGCCCACTTTGCACTCAACAAACTAGTTGGGAGGGGCCTTGAACTATTGCCATCGTTGCGATTGCACTTAAATCGAAATCCAAGTGCTAAAACTGAAGCAAATTGGGGAATTTAGCGAAAGCGCTGATCGAATGGCATAAACAAGTTGAGAATTGTAAACAAATTACAGCATTTGCTTTATCTGGTAAATTATATACAAATTTCAGGAACAAGGTGGCGAATACATGCATTGATTGGCGCATAAACGTATTCTCATAGATGATATAGAAACGTTTCCATTGTCTTTCTTGCCCTAAAGTAATGCACTTGAATACTTTGATATGAAAACTTAACTTAAAGAGTCTTGGCTTAGGGTTATCAAGTATTGCAAATATATATACAAAATAGGTCCAGGACATTACGTTATCGTATATCATTATCATATTCATATTTATATTAATATTAACATTATGCATAGTGTTTTTTATCAGTTTTGGTGCTGTCTCTTTGGGGTCAAACATTGTGCTTCGATTGCAAATATCGTATAAACTTGTGCGCTTAGAGCCTAACTACAATATCTCGCTGTATGATACAGGGTATTTACGCTTGTGCCAACTAATGATAGTCATAGTATGCTTACAATTATATACTATATATGTATGTATAATAGATTATATCATATCATTTATAAAGAGAAACGACTTAAACTTCGTATTGTACCTGTACAACTTGGTTAAAGTCACGGACACTTTGTGAGCTCACTCGTAATACCTATCTTATCTAAAATAGAGCCTAACTACCCCCTCCCCCTCGCGGGCCAAAACCAGCAGGCCACGCCTACAATGCTGCTGCTCTCTATGGGGGGCGTACCAGCAGTTTCTCTATATACGCCAGATTCGTATTCCCATAACGCGTCGCATTAAACGGCGATGCTGCGGGATTTTTTTTGGTCTGCGTATGCCAGGTGAGTATCTGCGAAGAAAGTTAAAGATTAGATAGGATTACTTCAGGATATATCTGTATATCTTACCTCTCTGCACTCATTGGCCAGCAGTTCGATCTCAGCGTTATCCAAAGGCGCCAGACTACGCAGAAACCCATCCTCCTCGTAGCCAGGCTTAAAGGGCATCTTCGCCTTGGGCCGCTCGTTGAGGAACTTGACGCTCACTGCGAATCCGGCCATATCCACCGGATACTTGCGTCCACCTATCCAGCCATCGTAGTACCCGTCCAGCTTGCCATCCCGTATAATCGGACTACTCACACCCGTCTTCGTCACCAGACCCACCGGCCACATGGACACCTTTTTTGTATAGCGCATCTGTAAAATGAAATTTCACAAGATATTAGTTAATATAAACAGTTGAATAGTAGATGGATGAAGAGGAGACTCGTAATAGTTATATACTATAAATTAAAAAGCGTACATACTTTAAAAAATCCTTCAATCTTTGCAGTTTTTAACTGCATATACAAACAGGAAATATCTCAGGTTGGAAAATTAATATCTATTGAATTAATTGTGAATTCAAACCTTAAACTACGCCCAATTAATGCTCGTTGTCTATGAATATTTTCCGATCAGTACTAATCAGCACTTTTTAAATTCAATAACATATACTGCTGTTGCTTAAAACCATAAGTAGATATAATCGTTAGATTTTTGGAAACGTATACCTCTGGAAAATCGGATAAGCAGTAGATGGCAAGACAATATCGAATATATCGGTGAAAAGTGCCTCAAGATTTTGTTATACTTAATTAAATATACACTATAATTCTTATCATATTTAAAAAACTCTCCCATTAGCTGATTCTAATGATAAAAGAAGAAATAACTCTTTTTATGATTTTGTAATCCATCGATTCGTTGTCTAGACTTTCTCTACCTCTCGTCGCTCTGTTATTTAAAGAAACCGGACTATAGAATAAGAACTTTTAAATTAACAGCAGATTTTGATAGTTCTTGATTAGATAAGCTGTCTATAAAACTAACTTAACCTAATAACAGTTTTTTAATAAACTATTTAACATTTTGAATTGCTATTAATCGAAAAATAAATTAAGTTTTAGTTAGTTCTACACTTTCTAGAGATTCAAAAACTAAAATATAGCTAGCATACTTTTTGGGATTAGTAACAAATGTCAAGATGCTAACTTAATGAACTACATATAAATAAATTTAAAGTGGGGTTTTTAAGAATTAAATAATAACGCTAAATAAAATATATATATTATTTTTAAATATTATTATACACATGACTTATAAATAGTCTTTAAAACTAAGTTATGGATTAAAGACATTCTTTAAATGATATTACAGATTAATATAGAGTCTTCAAATTATGCGAACTGTCCTTTGGCTTGTCCGGTTTACATTTACCTGCTCGAATATGCTAATATCATAGGTGTTATCGTCGTCGGCGAAGTAGAGAACCCCCTCGGTGGCATTGGCACGCAGATAATCGAGTCCTCGATTCCGATTCGAGACGCCACGGGGCTTGGCACGTTTCGTCAGCTTGTACTGCTCGGGCATGGGAGCTGAATAAATATATATACGTATAGTTTTGGATTGGATTAGTCAAGGGTTGTACGCCTGTACTTCTGGGTAAACCCACCCACTAGGTACTCGTAGGGCACTCCAATGCGGTCCAGGGTGTGGCCCACTAATGGATTCGTCTTGTTGGCATCCTCAATTACCAGCCAGAGTAGATTGACCATGTGCTTCAGGGTATAGCCGAGTCGTGTCAACTCTGCCAGTTGTTCGGGGCGTCGATAAGTGGGCGTGATGATATAAAGGGGCGGCTGAGAAAGCAGACAGAGAGAGCGAGAGAGGGGCAGAGTTAGACGGAGCATTAACTAATGTTTACAAGTATTTTATGGTATTTTACTGTCTGTGTGTGTGAGGGGGTGTGTGTGTGGGGGTGTGTGTGAGGGGGTGTGAAGGGGTGTGTGTGTGTGTGTGTGCTTCGTTTTTTATGAGCAATTATGCAAATTAATCCACCAGTTGACTAGCTTGACCGGGTTTTTTACTAAGGCTGCGTGTCTGTCTCCCGTTGGGTTGCCCGTTACACTTTAAGCAGGCCACACACACACACACACCACACACCACACACACACCACACACACACATACACTGATACAGTTGCTGGTGTAGTAAATTGTTCATTGTTGACACACAAAAATGCATTCAAATTTGCATTCATGTTCGCAAAAACCACACCGACCGAAATTCAAATAAATAAAAGTGCGCTCAAGCTGCAAGAATTGCGACGCCACGACTAGCAAATACCCTATACAAGTTGCATAAACAAAAGAAATTGAAAAGTTTTCCAAGTTATATGAAATGTTTATAAATTTTGCAAACTAAATACAGTAAAATATATATGAATAAAATAATTATGCATCTAATTACCATCTAACAAAGAATTCTATTATTATATAAAATACTGTTTAGTATGCATGCCAAAAAAAAGGTATTATATAAAATAAATAAGTTTAGCCGAATATAAATAATAACAAATTCGAATTAATTATGTCTAATATGATATTTTTATCGAGAACTTGATTTGGTTTTTCTAATAATCGACAAAATTATATTATTAAAGTATCGATAGTTTTATTTTCGTATATCTGTAAATAGAATTTAAGTTTTGCATTAATTTTTAATCAATTAAATATTTTATATTACACTGTTGTAGGCCCAATTCTCGTTAGACGAACACTCGCTGCCTAACTCTCGTTGTCTGAACTCTCGCTGCCAATCTCTCGTTAGCCCAATTCTCGTAGACCGAACACTCGTTGGCCAAACACTCGTTGGCATATTAGGTAGGTCGTAGGTTGAACTCTCGTTAGCCGAACTCTCGCTGGCCGAACTCTTAAAAAAAGACTAATACAAGAGAATGCTAAAATAACAGCTCACTCTGAGCATCTGTATTTTTAGATACCCCTTAGCGCAACGCTGACATTGACTGTATAACATCATAGTTTACACTTCTCAAGCAAAACGAAACTAAACTAAGCAAAACTCTTTCAATTGGCTTGCATTTTAGCGCACTGGATCATCATTCTCCGTCCCGCCCCTGCCCATCCCGCTGTGGAAATGTGTAAATGGGCACAGCACCCCGAGATACTATTGTTGCTATTGTTGGTTGTTGGTTGTTTTGTGGGTTTCGGATTTTAGGTTTCAATGGGGCAATTTTCGAATTAGGCTCCATGCGAATTTCCATGTGGAAAAGTCTTTTTGTTTGCATATTATTTATAATTGATGGAGCAGCGGGAGCAGGCAGGGGGGGGGGGGACTAAGCGATAGCTTTGTCATTCGATATGGTACGAGGTAAAATGCATCTGATTAACCCAAAATATAAAATGTATAATTTTTTAATGGACTCTGCGTGCAAATAAAGCCATTGGACTGCATTCGAAACGCCTCGTTGACTGGCAGAGTTAATTGCCCAGCTTCAATGACAAATTGACAAAGAATATAGCCACATTAACCTGTGCTACAGATATCAGATACGTACACATATCGAACAAAACAGAGGGACAGATAGGTCTGTTGATACAGACACAGATAGGGGTACAGATACAGCAAATAATTTGATACAGAAATCAATTTAGAAGCCTGGGACTTATAGACATAATTACAGATTTTAGTACAGATATATAGCGGAATACAGATATAGATACAGATATAGTATGTATGTAGATACCAATATTTATAGACAAAATACAGTCGAATTTCAGTATGTTTGTGTGATGAATACTTGAAATGAGAACATCAGAGTTGCCAGATCGCTAACGGATGTATCTGTTTAGCTGATTTTTATGAACAAACTGCGTGAAAAATGCCAATTGTTTTTACTACAGTTAAGAAAAACTAATCGGAAAATACATTACCACTGTTGTTAAAGAATGGACAAGCGAATAACTGGCTAGGCGAATATTTAAAGTAATATTTCAAACTCAATACAGTCTTTGTAGCTTTCAAGTAAATCTTCTAAAAACAATTTAAAGTATTTTTTTGTGTTTTTTTTTTTCAAACTTCATTTGAAGAAATATTTCAATGACTACAAAATACTTAAGATAGGGGCATGCCAATTGGCAACTAAGTGAGAAACAAATCGAACAAAGCAATTAGGCAAATTAACTAACATAACAACAGCTACACGAGCTTTTAAGGTCAAGTGCAACTAGAATGGGCGATGCAGATCAGTCGGACGCGCCCGACTGTAGAATACCCTATACCCTATACTTTAAATCTAATATTATAAAACTGTCATAGGAAGCGTAGCAGTAATCCATCCTCTTTTCCTCATGGCAAACCCTGCAATATTGTTTCGTTGATATCTCCTGTGTTTATTTACCGAATTTAATGCGCTTTTCAGGATAGGTAAACACTATAGTAGAGAGTATATATTTCGAATACCAACTTTTTATGTTCAATATTACGCTTGTTATTAGACAGACAGACAGACATGGCTAAATCGACTCAGCTCGTCTCCCTGATCAATAATATATATAGTTTGTGGGGTCTGCCACGCCTACTTCTGTCTGTTACATACATTCTTACAAAGTTAATAACCCTGTTTTTGCCATTGTTCAATGGGTACAGGGTACAAAAAGTCATTGAGAATGTGCATTACATTAAAAATACTGGCAGAACTAATTAAGAAATCTACTAAATGCGGGATGATGTAAAAGTAAACACGAGACGAAGTGCAGATAAAAAAGCGAATTAAATATACAAATTAACTAATGCATTTGGTTTAGTTTAGTTTAGTTTAGGTTGGTTTAGTTTAGATTAGTTTGTATTCTAGTTGGGTTAATGTGTGTGTTTTGGGTGAGTTTGGTGCGTTTTGATAGAGCAATATTTACGGGCTCGGAAACGGCGACAAATGTTGTTCCCAATGCGGTTCTAGTGGTTGTTAACAGTTTTTGGCTTGTTGTTGTTGTTGTTGATGTTGTTGCTGCTGTTGTTGTTACAGCAGACGCTGCTGCTGCTGCTGTTGTTGTAGTTGTTGTTGTTGATGTTGTTAGAGTGTTGTTGTTGCCATTTGATGTCAATGAAACCGTTGATAAAGAAGAGGACAGCGCCGAACCGGAAGCGGATACAGCGGATGATAATGCAGAGACGGCGGAGGAGGAGGCGAAGGAGGAAGTGGAGTATGTGGCATTCGCAGCATGCAGTTGTCCTTGCCCCTGTACCGTTATGCTTGTATTAGCCGTGTTTATGGGCGCCCACAAATACGATGCCATATATGATGATGATGATGATGATGAGGATGTTGATGAGGATGATTTATCAGTATGCTACATCATTAGGTTAGGAATAGAACAGAAACACACAGTACAAATATATAAATTCTATGTTAAGAGATAACAGACGCTAAAGCTTTGCCTATGATAAAATTCTACATGATCGTAAGTTCTAGGCATTTAAATAAAAACTAAGGAACAGATTTATAGATGGTTGAAATTTTGTTAAATTTTACGACTAAAAAGAGCTGTGTTATGCTGTTTAATTGAAATTATTCTTGTCTTGGGTTTTTAATAGAATTAATCAAATTCATGCAAAATCTAAAATGAATCAACTTATCTAGTTTTTAAGTGGCTGTTAAACTTAAAATTTGAATTTAATGGACTCTATAGCTTTAATTTCGATTTAAGCGTATTCCATAAAGGGCACTAAGCACGGCAGTGTTAGAGCTCACGTTGAGCGCCATATTATTTGAAATGGCGCCCAACGTGGGCGTCTAAGATAAGTGAAAATAATCTGCTGTTTTGGAGCTACTAGATTTATAATAGAGAATTTACATAAATATATAGCAGCTACATATCTAAAATAAGCAAATGAATGAATGCGTAGCGATGAGTATAATTTGGCTAATTGATCATGTGTTAAGCTATTTAATCGAGGCAAACTTGGAAGTCTGAAAGGCGAGTTCAATAAACGCAAGTGCTAGTAATACTAAATGAACTTCAAGTGCAAGCTACAGCTCTATAAAGCCACGTTCTTATCAACAACTGATGTGAACTAGAACTCTAGCCAACTTAATGTAGAGAGTTGGGGTTTGGAAGGGGGTGTAACTCACCTTGATTAAGTCGTTGGCCGCTAGGGGCTGTCGGGACATGTGATACTGATAGAGCACCATATAGACGCAGGTCGTGGCTACGAATATGGTCAGGTACATTTTAATGGATTTACCCAGAGCCATTTTGTTGTTGCTGCCGTTCATTCCCATATCTTTGGCCACTGGCAGAAGCATTCCAGATATTGTTGTTGTAGTTGTAGTTGTTGTTGTTGTTGTTGTTGTTGTTGATGTTGTAGTTGTAGTTGTTGTTGTTTTTTGCGTGTTGGTCGTGTAACTCGGTTTTGGTGTTTTGATTTCATTCGTTTTTATTGCAATTACCTTCTTTGGATTTATTTAAATAATTTTGCATATATCTTTTATCGTGATTAGTTTTGGCTTTTGCTGATATTGAATTTTGCATTTTCAATTTCATTAAATCGCTTCGGCAAGCGAATTATTTGTTTCTTTTGCGTCATGTGTTTTATCACGCTGTCGCTTTTGATTGTTTTACGCTGTGGGCGGCAATTGTGGGCGGGGCGTTAGCATCACGTGCCAGCTGTGCGACATTATCTGAAATGCATTCAATATATATTATTATAATACAATTTATTGAAATAAAAAAAAAATAAATGTATAGTAAAAATTTATAAATTATAATAATTTAAAAATAATATTATAAAATAATTAAATAAACACATTTAAAAGAATAAGATAATACAAAATTTTACCTACATTTGGCGCAAGTTTTTGACATATTTCTCCTTTCGACCATTTACGCATTATAAGCTGTAAAAAAGGGAAAAATGTTTGTTAATTTAATTATCCAAGGTCACATTTAAAAGATTATGTTAAAGTTTCAATTGAATTGAAATTTGAGTGATGGCATACATTAAAATGCACTTCATCATTTATAAATACGCAGCGTTCGAAATGCTAGATAATGTTATCAGTACTTTTATAATATAAATATAAATAAATATTTTATATAATTATAGATAAATGCCATAAAATGTACATAGATATATAGATACTATAGTATATATTTTCGTAGCTAAAAACTGACTACATTGATTTGGAAACTCTTTTAATAGGAATTTATTTATAATTATAAAGAACAATTTGTTTTCAAGCAGCTTATGATTTTCCTTTTGCAATTTCTATAAATTTCTTGTTAATTTGAAGATTCAACAATTGGCAAAGTAAAAGTTTGGCCTGGCATATCAACAACAAGCGGAAGTTGCGCTTGTTTTTAGTACGGCAATACCCTAGCAATGGCATTGTAAAGGGTATAATGCGTGGGCAATATTAATGATATACTACTAATATTTCTTAAGAGTTAACTAACTTCTAAATTTAGAGCATTAAAATTACTTTATATAAAATAAAATGTGTACAAAAAAGGGAAATAAATATAATATAAATTAAAATAAAATAAAATATTTAAAATAAAATAAAATATTAAAAATATATCTAAAATGGAAAAACTAAAATATGCAATATTTAATTTATTGATGAAGAATTTGTTTAATGGGTGACATACAAATTCGTTTCTTTGCTGCAACACTGTGCAGCGTTATAAGAAGGCAATTTTTATAGTTGTTTTTTTAAGTTGTTTTTGTTTTACAAAAAAAAAAACTTTATAAAATCACAGGTGGGCGTGGCAGCTGCTTGTTCGCGTGCTGAAGCATTTTGAAGGCATTTCGCCCATTGCTGATATAAAAGTTCAATGACCAATTTTACATTTTCTCGCTTTTGTTTCGCTAATTTGTATTTATTTAAATTTTTGCTTACGCTCGCGTGATGCCAAAAAACTTTGGGCGCCACGTACGTTTTTTATATCGTTTACCTCAAGAATTACATTTAATGTACATGTAATAAGAAAGGATAACCTTCTGCAGAATAATATTGTTGGGAAAGAAAATACAAACTGAAAAGTCAAAGTTATTTTTCAACTTCTGCTATTTTAATAGTTCATATAAATTATTAAAACAAATGTTCTTGAAAACATAATATAGCAAAAGAATGCGGATGTGAGCTGATAATATTAACAGCAGAACTACAAAAAATGGTATTTGAAATTATATAAATTTGAATTTATGCTACTATCGGTTTAGTTTTTATACCCTGTGCCCATTTGAAAAATGGGAAAAACAGGGTTAATAACTTTGTGCGAATGTATGTAACAGGCAGAAGGAGGCGTGGCAGACCCCACAAACTATATATATTCTTGATCAGGGAGACGAGCTGAGTCGATTTAGCCCTGTCTGTCTGTCTGTCCGTCTGTCCGTCTGTCCGTCTGTCCGTCTGTCCGTCTGGATGAACGCTGAGATTTTGGAAACTACAATAGCTAGAGCAGCCGTGTTGGTTGCTATCGGTAGATGTATTCAATACGCAGATCAAGTTTATTTCAAATCGTTGATGACACGCCCCCTTGACGCCCAAAAATCAATAAAACCGACATAACCTCAATTTTTGAACAGAAAAAGTTGAATAACAAGCGTAATATTAAACATAGAAGGTTGTTATTTGGAACATAAGCTTTCTTCTATTATATTTAACTATTCTGAAAAGCGCATTGAAATTGGTTAAGAAACACAGGAGATATAAGCTTCACAAAAGTTGAACTTAAATGTTCAAAAACAAGCGTCATATTAAACACAGAATGTTGTTATTTGGTATATATACTCTCTTCTATTATATTCAACTATCCTGAAAAGCGCATTAAAATCGGTTAATAAACAGAGGAGATATAAGCTACTCAATACTGCATGTATTGCTTCGCACGGGCCCTGCAGCCCAACAAGTGTATGTGTGTATGTATAAACACAAACACACATACATGTAGAATAGACGAATATCATACATGTATGTGTGCATGTACGCATGTAAACAACACCAATTGCAAGGTGCCAAAATAAGATTGCGCAAAATAACAAAAGTCTGTGACGCGTGACGTCAGAGACCAAGCGACAAGTGTTCGAGCGCCACCTTCATCGCCATGTGCCAAATTGAGTTTTGGCGGTAGCATTGCCACCTTGTCAGATCGTTTTAATCAAGATAGATTAAATTATATTTAAAGAATTTTATTATATACTGAACGGGCGAGCGCGCAGCGCGAGCTGTGGCACAGGGTATAAGACAGTCGGGCTTGCCCGACTGTCAGGTCGAGCGCGCCAGAGCGCGCGAGATTTTTTAAAAATTGGACATTCAAGAGTTTTTATACCCATATAGAACCATGCAGCCAACATTTTACTTTTATCAATTGCAGATAAATAAAAATAAATTCCACGAC
Source organism: Hypselothyrea guttata (assembly GCA_035045125.1). Taxonomy (NCBI): domain Eukaryota; kingdom Metazoa; phylum Arthropoda; class Insecta; order Diptera; family Drosophilidae; genus Hypselothyrea; species Hypselothyrea guttata. The sequence continues at coordinate 250,729 of JAWNNJ010002188.1, read as the reverse complement.
TTTGAAATTGTATTATAAATAATAAACATAAAATAAACTAAATATACTATGATTCTAATAAAAAGTATTATTAAATATCATGACATATTAATCTATAATTTGTCCTACTAAATTCGTCGTATAAAAGTGGAATTAATATTTATGTTTAGCAGTTAATTGCAAAGTCTTAAATGCATATTTAAGAGCCTCTATTTTACGCTGTTCCCCATTCAGGCCAGATCGTATTTAAAAAGTGAAATGTGCAGAAAGTATAATGCTCTTAAAACTGTCGTCCGACACTCGTGCATTTGCGCCAAGGACAGCTTAGATGGCTCATTCAAGTGCTTTTGCAGTTTATTTCAATTCGCTTTACTCATAATCCCGACGCCAGTCGGGGCATAAAAAGTATGCCCCACTGTGCACAGGGGCGGACTCGAGGGGAGTGCATTCTATGTGGGCGGAATCAACCATTGCCATCTACTGCATTGGAGTAAAGTGGGTGCAGATTGGTTTTCCCTTTCCCTCTCTCTCTCTCTTTTTCTCTATTCTCTCTCTCTTTCTCTCACTCTTTTCTCTTACAGGCAAATAGCGAGTTCGACTCTTGGGCAAAAGCCAAACCCTTGGCATGATTTGTGTGAACTGCCTGACCCGGAACGCTCGGCTCTCTGGGCAGATTCCAGTCAAAGACTTATTGCATTTGTCCCTAAAAAAAAAAAAAAAAAACAACAGGAAGCGTAAACGAAAAGCTCAGCGACGCTTACAAAATCATATATCAAGTGTAATGGATTAACAGTAGAAAATTCCATCTTCCAAATGTCTGCCATAGGCATGAGAGCATCATATATCACGTACTGAACGTGCCGTCTGAGTTTGAGAATATATCTCTCTGAAGTTCATCAGGTAATCAAATAAAATTAATATATTTATTAACTTTATATTGCAAAAAATGGCAATTAATCAAAGCCTACGCACATTTTAATTATATTAAACTGCTCAAACTTGATAACATTTATCAGTCATTCCAAATAGACATGCAGCTATGGAAAATACCATTTATCATATCATATCACCCAAATAACGCCAATTCATGCATGAGCGTTGCAAATCAAAGTAATTCAATGCCATACAACTAAAATTGTGGCTAAGGTCAGGTTTATGCGGCACGGTGGGAACTAATAAATTAACAATTAATTAAATTAATATTAATAATAAATTTTTTAATGAAAACAAACATTCACCTGCCCATTGTACTTGTGTTTAATTGAGCTCTTAAATCGAGCATCAGACTGATATTTTCACTTGGTCCACCCCAAGCAGATAATACAGAATCAAAACAAAATAAAACGGCATTTCTTATGAACTGTTAAAATTAATCACACTTGTAATCAGCTGCACTGTAATGCTTTTATATAAATTCATTCAGTTTAAATTAATCTTCAGCCAAGTGCGGATTGTTGGCGTTGTTATTAATATGCAATTAAATGTTTATTTGCTCTTATCCATATTGCCAATATTGCTCATAAACAGAGTTTATTCTGTAAATGCCGAAATAGAGCAGGTAAATTTCATATTCGATTAAAGTCAATTTCAAAGTATTATGAACCCATTTTATTAGACCTGTGCGAACACTAAAAGGCTCGATAATGAATGTGCATCGTATACCTATAAGGTGGTAAAGCCCCTATTGGATTACGTGCGGGAACTAACTGAGGAGAACCACAAAAGTGAGGAGAAAGACAAGGAGATTATGGCTTTAAAACAGAAGATTACAGAATTGACATTAGGCAGAGCTAAAACAGATCTAAACACAGCTCATATTGAGCAATTAAATAAGAATATTCATAATTTGCAATCTGCCAATCAGTTGTCAATCAAAAGTGAAATTCATCAGCTAGAGAGACGCCTAGGCGATAGTTTCAAAAGGGAACTAACATTTAAATCAGATACTATAAAAAACCTAAATAAGCAAATAACTGAACTGCAAACTAAATTGAAAGCCAATGAAGTTGAATTGAAAAATAAAGACAACTCCATCTCGCAAAAAGAAGTTAGCATTGCTAAACTTCGAGATCAGGAGAAGCAGAATGAAAATAAACTAAAAGCAACTGAATTGGAATTGCAGAATCAGAAGAATTATTTACAAGAATCTCAACAAAAAATATTAAAACTGGAGCAGCAAATTAAGCATTCTGACAATGAGTTAAAGGATTGTCGAAAGGATCTACCAGATAGTTGCAAACCCCATGAGAATCATCCGGGAGTTCATCAAATAACGGTATCCGGAACTAGTTCCTTTAATGTGCTGTGCGATAGTAGGACGGTGGGACCTGGTTGGATCGTAATCCAACAAAGAATTAATGGTAAGGAAGATTTCCAAAGGAACTGGAACGAATATCGCAATGGTTTTGGAACATTCGATGGAGATTTCTTCCTAGGACTTGAGAAGATCTATCTTCTGACCAACAATAATCCCCATGAGCTCTACATACACATTGAAAGAATAAATGGCACATCTCAATATTCTCGATATGATCAGTTCGCAATCGCAGCAGAGGAAAAACAATACGAACTGGTCACTCTGGGCACATTTTCCGGGAATAAAATAAACAATGATTTAACATATAATAAGAATAAAAAGTTCACAACAAAGGATCGGGACAATGACTTGAGCAATAATTATAATTGTGCCGAGTATATTCATGGTGGCTGGTGGTACGACAATTGTGGTGCTAGGTACGTAATCAAATCCAAAATTCTATAGCAAACTTAATAATATTTTGATATGTCCTTAGTCTGAATGGAAAATACATCCATAATGCCCAAGAGGATGATCGACATTCCATACATTGGATCGGAGCTAGAGCTGTGAAGAAGGTGCAAATGCTAATACGCAGCAGAGTAAGATAAGAACAGTGTTGCCAGATTTTAATAAATATCTAAAAAAAAAATTTATATTAAAATATATTTATATATATATAAAATAAATGATAAATTAAATCAATATATTAAAAATAAATATTTATTTTTCAATCGAATTGTATAACGAGCCAAATTGGCAACGCTGACCAAAAATTATCTCTAAATGCTTCGTTTTTCTTTGTCACATAATTTACGTATTAATGTCAAGGTTTTGTGGGATTTTCCTAAACCTAAATTAATTAAAAATCTATACGCATTTTCTTTATTTATAGCTGCCTAAAGCTGATACCATTTATCACTGACCAACCATTAAATAAAGATACCTATGGGAATTTCCATTTATCATATTGCCATAGTTCCCTAAATGGATTCCATTCATGATTAAACGCTTCGAATCAAAGCAATTCCATATCATAACACTGATGGCAATCAAATTTGTGTCGTAGGTTAAAGGCTTAATGCTCTGCGGGGTACAATGGGCAACATTAAAACAAAGCCCTCAAGTCAATAAATTTGCCTAAATGTTTAAACAAATATTAAGCAGCCAATAAAAGACATTTTCACCAGCTGTCCACTGTGAAGGGACAAGAAAAACCTTATCCACTTAAGGCACGCATACCTAGGGCATTTCCAATATATACATATAGATATATATTTTCCTACCCCAGAGCAACTGTTGCGCCCTACCCAAAGTGCGAGAAAAACTGCCTTTGGGTGTGACTTTTGCTGTAGATAAAACTTGTTAAAAACACAGGGCGTGATTTTTGAAATATTATAATGCTTAAGATAGCATTTTATCAATGCTTTTCGCTCGACAAATTTCATACTCCATTGACTGCAGCGGTGGGGGTTATTAGGGGGTAAAATAGGTTTGTTGAACTGCCAAAAGAAGGCGTAGTAGGCACGTTAAAATAAATATATTTTTGATAATAAATATATATTTGATTTAACGAATGATTTTATATAGCCATATCTGTCTGTCTTTTCATAGATTTATTGACATCCATTTATTTATTTATTTATTTATTTCCCTTCTCCTCTCTTTAATAATAACTTTCTTATTAAAATGCAAGCTAAAAATTGTATATTTTATATATTCAAATATAATAATAATTGATACATATATTTTTATTTCCTTCTTTATTATTAAAATGCCAACTACAAAACATAAAATCAAAAATCTTAAAAAAAAACTAGAGAATAATCATAAATAACAAAATTCCTATTTTATTTATTGTTTTCAATGGGATAAAATATTGAGTCTAAAATCTATATTTGAGTTCTAGCAACTATCATCGTTACATTATTATATTGTTTTTTATGCTCTGAGAATAATAAAACTGTGGGCAGAGTAAATAGCAAAGATTGTCAATACAAATATCAAATCACAGCTTGAATTACCACCAATAAAATATTGTAAATAAACAATTACCTTATCTAAATTAATTTGAGGCGTGTCATTCATAGGGTGGCATGTGCTTTTATTAGGGTAATAAATTAGGAGAATCAAGCGGCTGTCTAATTAGGTGTTTGTGTTTTACACGGATGTTTGTCTAGTACGATTTCAATGATAAGGAATCATCAGTTATCAGTGCAGACTCATAGATGGACAGAGTTTCACATCAGTGAAAATATTTATCGATCGTTGTGTGTATTCATTAAAAAATAACCATCATATCTTTCAGCTGTATAAGCTGCTTACTGGCAGTCTGATAAAAAAAACCCATGTTTCATGCACATATATTTGAAGTATTTACTTAAACAAATACATACGCATGTGAGTGATAATTGTGCTCATTTCAATTTACGACCTCTAGACAAACTGGGTTGAATTTCTTTTACATTATGCGATATCCACATATGGAAGCATACATTATATAGCATTATATAGTATTGTTCTGTCTGATAACTATAAATTTATCATGTGCTTTCAATTCTATTGTTATTGTTGCGGTTGTTGTTGTTGTTGTCGTTCGCTTGGATTTGTAGTTGTTTTCGCATTTTGTTCTTGTTCTGCATGAACAGCATAAACAGCGGTTTATAACCATTGTTTTTTTTTTTTGTGTTTTTCTTTTTGTATTTATTTACATACTTATTAATATGTATAGAAGCTTGTAGCATTTAGCGGAAGTACATTGTAATGATATCAGCAGCAAGTCACATTATGGCTCGCTTGACATGAACGAGTATCAAAACATTCCAATAAATATTACTAAAATAGAGTATAGTATACAAATGTTTTTGGGCTAAGAAAACATGATGTATACGTGCAATAAAAAGCAAAAATTATTTATATAAATTTATACATTGTTATAGATGCCTTTAATTATATTTAAATTATTTCATTTATTAGAGCAGCTTCGCTTAAGCTACAACAACAACATTCGCTGGCCCAACTCTCGCCGGCCGAACAATCGCTGGCCGAACTCTCGCTGATTAATTTCTTGCTGGCCCACCTCTTTTGCTAGCAATTTAGTCAGTCATAGTTATTTTTAAATCCAATACAAGTTAAGTTAAAAAGTAGAACTTTATATTTTATTTTTTTATATTCTAAAAAATATAGCACTAAGTATTATTCAATATTTATTATACCCTGTGCCCATTTGAAAAATGGGAAAAACAGGGTTAATAACTTTGTCAGAATGTATGTAACAGGCAGAAGGAGGCGTGGCAGACCCCACAAAGTATATATATTCTTGATCAGGGAGACGAGCTGAGTCGATTTAGCGATGTCCGTCTGTCTGTCCGTCTGTCTGTCTGTCTGTCCGTCTGTCTGTATGAACGCGTCGATTTCGGAAACTACAAAAGCTAGAGAAGCCGTTTTGGTTGCTATAGATAGGAAGTTATCTTACGCAGATCAAGTTTGTTTTGAAAATTGGATGTCACGCCCCCTTGACGCCCAAAAATCAATAAAACCCAAACAACCTCGTGTTTTTTAACATAAAAAGTTGAATAACTAGCGTAATATTCAATATAGAAGGTTATTATTTGGAACATAAGCTCTATTGTATTATATTCAACTATCCTGAAAAGCGCATTATAATCGGTTAAGAAACACCGGAGATATAAGCTTCACAATAGTTGAACTTAAAAGTTCAGAAACAAGCGTAATAGTAATTATAGAATGTTGTTATTGTTGAATATATATTCTCTTATATTATATTTAACTGTCCTGAAAAGCGCATTGAAATCGGTTAATAAACAAAGGAGATATAAGCTTCCTAACATTGCATGTGTCATACCCAAGCGCAGCCGCTATTTGTGTGGGAATAGCGTGCGAGTGATATAGCAATACCAAGCATGTTGCTTGGCGCTTGAATTGTGCGTATGTTTGAATATTTGACGTTAGTTAGTTAAATAGCAAGCGTAATATTGAACATAGAATGTTGTTATTTGGAACATAAACTCTCTTTTATTAAATTTAACTATCTTGAAAAGCGAATTGAAATCGGTTAATAAACTCAAAATATAAATAAATTAAATTATATGTAAAATATTTAAATTCATTTTATACTGTATTTGCGAGCGCGCAGCGCGAGCTTTGGCAGAGGGTATAAGACAGTCGGGCCCGTCCGACTGATCTGCTCCGCCCATTCTGGTTAGTTTTAGTTAGACCCTTTACTTTAAAAAAGTAAAAAGGGTCTATTAACTTAGTGCAAAGAGGAAATGTATGTAACACCCAGAAGGAGGCGTGTCACGCCCCATAAAGTATATATATTCTTGATCAGGACGACAAGCCGAGTCGATAGAGCCATGTCAGTTCGTCCGTCTGTCTGTCCGTCTGTATGAACACCTAGATCTCAGCAACTATAAGAGCTAGAGACACTATATTTCGCGAGCAGCACGAGTTTGTTTCAGATTTTGGATACCTCCCCCCCTTCCCACGCAAACCGCAAAAAGCTACTGCAGCCACAGCTTTAAAGTTATTAACTTGTAATTTGGTACGTACCTAGCTTATGACATTCTTTATTGACCCTGTGAATTTCGTTCCGATTGGATAAGAAACACCGAAAATATAGAACTAACAATTTGCCGCACTAGGCAGAGGGGGGATGGTGTGCCTTGCATATGCGGGTAGCTTAGTGTGTGTGCCTCTGATTGTGTTTGTGTGTACATACTATAGTAGTATATATACTAGTAGTAGTAGTAGTAGTAAAGTAAAGGGTCTTCTACTGTCGGTTACGTCCGACTGTAGCCTCCGTCCCACTGATTTTCTAATATGTTTATTATACAAATAAATTATTAATATTTTAATTCTGATGCTAAACTTTTTTAAACATTTTATGCTTTAAAAGTTGCACTTTTCTGTCTCTATAACAAACTGCTGAGATTCAATTTCTTTTGGCAAACGAGCACAAAACGAAAGTAAAAAGTAAAAACGAATCTGCCAAAATTGGCAATTATATCAAAACAAAATATAGAACTAGACAGAACCAGAGTTTGGAACAAAAAGAAGGAGAGAGAGAGAGGGAAATCAGATTTATCCCATGCTTGACAAATTGCAAAGCAAAACAAAAATATCTGCAGTGCAATGAGTTGAGCGTAAAGAGAAATCAGCAAAAATCGCTTGACTGCCAGCCAAAGAGGAGCCAGTTATGATATAGAAGATATAGACTATACGGAAGTCGAAAAATAAAAGCAAGGAATCAAGCTATTTGGATTATACAAATAACCAATACTCTATAGTAAAAATACGTTTAATTCGTTTTTAATTTATTTAAATAAACAAATGAAAATAGAATTGTCAGCTTCGCAGAATTACGTTTAGTGATAACGCATAGATGTGTACTTTTTCTCTGAAATAATGATAATGCATTGCCAAACAATTGAAATCAGAGATGATTAATTTTAATTGTTTTGTCCTGACCCAACGAGCTCTTATCGGCTATATAATATAATAATCGACAAATTAGACAAGCTGACAGGGTGTAAAATATAGACATCAGCTGTCAGTTGAGTTGAGTTCGTTGTGAATGAAGATCACAGCATCGCAAGCAGAATGAAATTAAATCTATTATTTTATATACTCTATATAGCTCAGAGTCTGGCGGTTGAAGAGGTAAATATTAATTGAGTTTTGTATTCTATTTTTGATAGTAATTTGTGAACTTGATTTTACAGTCATGCAGGGCAGACAAGCAGCTGGATAAACAGTGCGGATCCCACACTTATAAGGTGGTTAAACCTCTGCTCGACTATGTGCAGCAACTGCAGGAGAAACTGCAGCAACAGCAATCCAAAGAGTATGATAATATCCAGGAGATAATCAAGGAACTGAAGCACAAGGTTCACACGTCAATTGATCATGAGCTAGAACAATTTGCGAAACGTCTAATCAAAAGATTTCAAGAACAATCATCAGAAAGGCAAAACATTGAACTGAATGAGCAGTTGAAGATCACACCAAGATCATGCTCCAATCCCAACGAAATGGAGAGCAAATACAGAAGTCTCAACAATAAACTGCAGAGGTGCGAAAGAGATTTGGCAGTTAGCTGCATTCCCTATGGAACCTCCTCGGGTATTTATCAGCTGCGAGCACTGGACATGGATAATTTTAAAGTTCTGTGTGATGGCAAGACTGCCGGACCTGGTTGGCTGGTAATCCAGCAGAGAGTAAATGGCAGGGAGAATTTCTACAGGAACTGGGAGACCTATAGAAATGGTTTTGGCAATCTCGATTTCGATGGCGATTTCTTTCTGGGTCTGCAGAAAATTCATCTGCTGACGCGCTTTCAACCCCACGAGCTCTACATTCATATGGAGACCTACGATCGCCAGATCTTCTATGCTCGCTACGATCATTTTGCCATTGCCGACGAGCATCAACACTACAAACTGCACAAATTGGGCAGATATTTCGGCAATGCCACGGGCGACGGACTCCGACCGCATGAGAATCAATATTTCTCAACAAAGGACCGCGATAATGACAGTGATAAGACGGTTCATTGTGCTGAGTACTGTCATGGGGGCTGGTGGTACAACAACTGTTCGACCAGGTAACATCTGACAAAAAGCTACGATTCTTGCAGTTGGCTAATAAATTTTCTTTATTTTTTATATCACTTGCAGCAATCTAAATGGCGTATACGACAGGAATGCGGATAGGTGGATTCAGATCGCTTGGCACGACTTGCATCAGATCGAAACGGTTAAAATGATGATACGACCCACAAATGGCTAAGGAAATCGTGAAATATATATTTTGGTATATATATTTAATATATGAAATAAATAAATTGCTTCTTCTTGAACTTCCGTCTATTTGCAATCGAAGGATAATTCTTTATTTCAACAGCAGCTTATCCTATTTTTTCTCACTTAATTTAATTCAACAAGTCACTTTTAAGCTTAATTTTTATTTGTTTTTAACTTTTTCTTGATCGATTTTTAATAATTAAATAATTAAAACAAACAAATTAGTTTTGTTATCATTTCAAAGTTCGCAAATTGTATTCAATTACAACTGCAAGTATAAGCCATGACGGTCAGTTGTTTTGATCGTTATCAACGGTCTTATAATTAAATTGTAATAATATTAAAAGATCTAAAACTCATTTGTTAGCGAGCTTTAAAATCAGCCTTCCCTCTGAGTTGAGATGAGAATCAATATGTATCGTTTTAAGGATTAAAATTCGATTAACTAACAATCGATTTAATAACCATTAAGCTGCAATTTGTTAGGCAATAAAATTCAAAGCATGCCCGAACCTCATCTATTTACAACAAGCCTTAAAAATTCAATTTATTTTGTGTATTTTGTGTAGAATATATAGGTTGAATTGCTTCTGCTGTCCATCCAGAGTTCCAAGTGCTTGCACGCAGTCCACCCACACTTAAATAGATTCTGCGAAATGCCATTAGAAAAATTTAATTGCCCCGTTCAAGCCCAGAAGCCCACTCCTGGTTCACATCATGGAGTAACTGTCTGCCTGTCTGTCCGTCCGTCCGTCTGTCTGTCCGTCTGTCCGTCTGTTGGTCAAGAGGCAATTGCAAGTCAGCTCTGCTGCTCCGGGCGTTTCTGTGTCATGTTTGTCAAATTGAGTCAAGTCCATTTCCTGCTCGTTGTTCCTCATGTTCTGTGCACCCCAGCGTTGCCAGCTTGGCCAATTATAGGCTAGGAAAAGCTATAGGAAAAGCTTATGAATTTTGCAAATAGCTTATAGCTTTAAATCTAACTTTAAGTTCCGTAACTCACAACTAAATTCCCAAAAATCGTATTTCTAAAACTTACGAGAAAATCAACAAAATTATAATTATAGCGTATACAACATTATTTAAAATTTTACAGATATTAATTACGCTAGAAATTCTTGCAATTCCAATTATTTGTCGAAAACAATATTTATATTTAAGTAAATACCTGTTGTCAAAAATATATTTTTTTCTAGCTATTTTAAGCTTATTTTACTTCAAATCTAGCTTACGCCCATAATCTGGCAACACTGTTCCACTCTTCCTCTCACTCACTCTCTCTCTGTCTCACTCTCCGACGCCAATCCCTCCACTTCCTTCGTTTCATCCTACTCCCTGAGCCAGAAACGGAATGGAACGAATCAGCCCATTCCCGGGATGGTTCATCAAATGACTTGCGTGTCCCCTTGCGTAGGAGCGACGCTTTCCGAATTTCCCGGCCGGAAAGTTCCTGTGGACCCCGATGAAACGTGGCATACTAATAGTTCGTTATTCAATTTGTTTCTATATAATAGTATTAGCTGGACTTTATTCCGACTGCGAGTAAATGACTTTTTCACATCTATTACCTTCTATTTATCCGTCAAAGACATTGTCTCTCTGGCCCAAGGATATTATTCATCTAGAACTGACTCTAAAAAGACGTCAAGCTGTTGCTGTCGCCATGTGAAAAGCCTGACAAACCGTTTGAAATATCTCAATGACAACTTTTGTCATCTTTTGTTGGTAAGAAAAACAAACGGACTTTCAGATGATGTCTGCCACTTGAACAAAATAGTATACACTTGAAAAAAAAATATGCATAAGATTTCAATAAGTGGAGCAGTTTCGGTAAAAAAAATTCTAATTGGAATGTTATTAAATACATTTAAATTTAATAAAAACAACAGAAAACAATTTTAAATGCTAAAGAAATATATCATAAATAATGTATAGTAGAAATCATACACTTAAACACAAATTATCAAATTAAAGTTTTATAATGATGACAGCATTACTAAAATAGATTTCAGCTTTAACTATTTGAAAAATTGTTTTATTTTTATAAACATAAATAAATTTATACAATTAATTTTTGAATTTGAATTAAAAATGAACTTGAAATGGAATAAATTTAACCGAAAACTTTGGTTCCCGTAGTGTTCGGTTCGAGATTTGATTCGCAGTTATATGTTTTCAGGAATTCAGGTTTTGAACCGGTTCAATATAGAATCTGATAACTAGGTGTATAAAATTGACCTTAAATGCAGATCAATTTAAAATACTTTAATAAATATACATATGTATAGACTTTTAAAACAACTACAACAATTGCAATTTTACATAGAATTTGATGCTGAAAGTTAATGCTTTAGAGTCAAATCGTGTCTTTTGTAGGACAACTTTCAAGCGCCATTAGCCATACATGGGGCTCCTCCAAGAACCGCCCTATGCTTAGTACATGACTAATGACACGGAAACATGGGACATTCACAATAAAACTCTTTTTTCAAGTTTCAAAACACAGCGGTAACTAGAAACAAGAGCTGTGCGCAATCTTAATTGTCATAATCACAGCGAGGGGAGGTTCTGAAACATATGTATGAATATGTATGTATGTATACGCATAAAATCTGCTTTTACCAGGGCTTTAACGAGCGCCCTTTGCGGCGTGAAAAATTAAAACGTGACACAAATTACTCGACTCCTCGGGGCACTCTCACACACACGCACACACATAGAGAAATTCCATTAACCGTTGCTCGGGAGACAGTCGGGGGGCCAGGGTTGTCCGCATTGCGTCTGTCCCTGGGGGCATGAGTATGTTGAAACGCCTCTCGCATGTTCTAGGGAATGACAAGCAGAATACTGGGGGTTGGGGGGTTTTAGGGTACTTTGCGCCCCTCTAGGGGCAGGTTTGTTGGTTATTTCTTGCTTGTGGTTTTTTCTATATTTTTTATTTCTTATAACCAGATTTCCCCATGCACGCACATGTGTCAAAAAGGGTCTGCCCTACGCATAAGTATATCAGACTGATTACTAATATGGGGTCTAATAATACACATATTATAGAACTTGGATTATACGGTATTAAACGCACTAAAATATAAATTAAGCTTGATTCGCTTACTAAGCCTTGGCAAAACAAAAGTTTCCCAAATCCCCAAACCAATTAGATCCCCTCCCCCCTTCCCCTTCAGCATGACAGAGCTGTTGCTTTAATACTAAATTTTCCAGACGACACATGGCTCCAATTAGCAGCTGCTTAAGCTAATTTCAAGGCATATTTCCCGGAGAAACGGCGAAAAGCAGCAACATGCCGCTAATAGAATACTGTAACAACACACACGGAGAAACCCACGGAGATACACACACGCCTGTACACTGAGAGAAAAACATCAAGAATTCTGCTCTTAAAACAACTAAAAGGAAATGGCTAAAGCTGAGAAAACTGAAGGAACTCATAGGGTTCGTTAAAATACTAGATTTAAGTTTAGGCGTACTGAAAAATGTTTTAAAATAAACTGCAAAATATATTTTCTTTAATTTAGTTTTTAATTTTATTTTTTTTAAAGCTTAAACAATTTTTTTGAAGTTAACTACGCGAACTTTAAAGTGAAAGAAAATAATATTCTTATTTTAAATTATATATTCTTATTACCAGAAGAACCCTTTTTTGGCATTTTCGGCCCTAGATTGGTTTTTAAATTTCAACTACTACTTTTATTTTATTTATTATTATTTTATTTATTTACATATTTGTTTCTAAATGTTAATTCAAAGAATTTGCAGAATATTTTATTCTTATTACTAGAATTTTTCGCACTGTGCACTCACCTAGAGCATGACTTGGCTCCCGGATTTGTTATGCTCCTGTTGGCAATCGCCTTTTTGGGCTCATTTTGAGGAGCTTTCCAGGCTCTCGAAACTTTCACTTGATTTGTTTTTTATTCGCCAAACATTTGCCGGCTGGAAGTTACAGTGGCTGCTAATTAAAATCGCACATTTAGTTGGGAACAATGTGTGTTTTGTCTGGCGTGTTGTTTGTTGAAGGGAAAATAGAAAACAGAAAATAAAAAGTAGGAGCGTAAAAGAGAGCTGTGCTTGTTGTTGCCACAGCAACTCGAACTGGCGAACAAGGAGGAAGGAAATAACAAAAGGAAAATGAAATGAAAACGAACACAGGTGCGCACTCCCCATTTACAGTTACTCGAAAAGTGTAAATAAAATAGTAAAAGCACGAAAAAGGTGTAGGGAAATGGAACAGGCAAGAAGTGGCAAAAACAAAATACAAACACGGAAGAGGAAGTGGAAGTGGAAGAGGGAAAATCGAATGAACCACTGTGCGAACAAGCGAAGAGAGCGAGATGGGGAGAGAGAGAGAGAGAGAGAGAGGGGGGTGGGGGAGGGGCGGAGGGCACGCGGCAGCCTGGCTGGCAATAACAAAAACTTTTACCTTGCCCTTTTGGCCCTTTTGTTTGTTTCACTTTTCACAGGATGCGGCGTTTTAAATAGTTTTTCCACACACAAACACACAAGCATTAGCTTTTATTTAAATATATATATTTAAATGCACTCACACACACCAACACACTAACACACGCACTCGCTGCAGTTGTTGCTTTTATTTTTTTTGGGGCTATTTTTAGTGGCAACACTCCAAACGCACTTTGCGTTGTCCAGGCGCGAACTAACTGTAGATTGAAAGCAACGGTAAAAGCGCAGACGGAGACGGAGACAGAGACTGAGGCGGCAACACGCCCACACGCAAGCAGACACCCGCGCTGACTGCAGAGCCAATGCGACTGCACAGACCAGACAGACGGCCGAACGGAACCGAACGAAACGAAACAAAACGAAATGAAAACCGAACGAAACGAAAACAGAACGAAACGAAAACAGAACGAAGCGAAATGCTACGAAACGAAACTCAACGAAACGGAAACAGAAAACCGCTGCGCGGGCAAGTGCTTCATTTCCATTTACAGTGCGCAACAGCAGTTTATGCACTACTTGTAAAAACCGAATTCGTTTATTTTATTTATTGCTTAAAAGCTAAATAATTGAGAATCCGAATTTATGTTTTTTGCGTATATTAAATTAATTGTGTAATATGTAGCATAGTATGGTTATACCGTAACGGAATTATGTATGTATTTGCCTTATTTTAATATAAAACTATTTATATGACAACTAAAACACTATGTACAAACCAAACATTAGTTTATTAGCACATAAACAAATGTATTTATTTAATTGTGACCTTAAATGAACGTAAAAAGTTTGTCCAACAAGAGTTCGGGCAACGAGAGTTGAGTAGCAAGAGAAGGGCCAGCGAGAGTTCGGCTTACGAAAGTAGGGCCATAGAGAATTCGACGCACGAAAGTTGGGCCATCAAAAGTTGGGCCAGCGAAAGTTCGGCTTACAAGAGTAGCGCCATCGAGAGTTTGGACCAACGAGAGTTGAGCCAGAGAGAGTTGATCTATCCAGAATTCGCTAATCGAGAGCTGGGCCAGCGAGCGTTTGGCCAGCGAAAGCTCAGCCAATAAGAGTTGGGCCGGCGAGAGTTCGGCTATCGAGAGTTCGGCCCACGTGAGTAGGGCCATAGAAAGTTCGGCTTACGAAAGTTTGACCAATGAGAGTTGAGCCAGAGAGAGTCCATTGAGAGCTGGGCCAGCGAGTATTTGCCCCGCGAGAGTTTAGCCAACAAGAGTTGGGCCAGCGAGAGTTGTCTCAACAAGAGTTTTTGGGGAATTAATGATCATTATTAATTATTATCATATTTCTTTTCAATTAATTGATTTTCAGAAAGAACAAGATTCTGATAGAAATAGCTGGATTTTATACTATCAACACACGAAATAGTTACCGTTAAAAATGCTTTAATTTAGAATATTGCTTTTATTTGTAGTTTCTTGTTTCAGTTTTTTAGTTTATCGACTTGAACACTTTGAAAAAACTTACTTTAACTTAATGCTTAAATACAAACAGTTTCATGTCAGACCACACTCTAATATAAAATTAGCAACTCTGAAACGAATCAGAAACTAAGGCATTAAATGGACCACAAGGGGTATAAAAAATGATTTGTAAAAACTTAACTACATTCGGTGCGAACGATACTCCCGAGCATTATAGACTATATATAATAAGTATAAATTCTTTGGAGTTGCTCATTCCTATGGCAGTAAGGAAAATGCTTGCGATTTCGCCTCCTATGGATCAACGAATGATATCATAATATAGCGGGTGCCCTTGGTAACCAGCAAACCCTCATGGAAATGCGTCAGACGACCCGGATGCATCAACATCCAACCCTTCTTGGTATTTGTTACGGAGCAATTGTAGCGCAGGAAGTGACAACCGCCTCCCTCGTAATCAACTCCAGCGTGATTCATCGCGATATTAATCGTATAGGTGGACGAGTCGTGATGGGGTCGCAACGACGGTTGCTCATCGGGTCGGTAGCGCACCATGAAGTTCATAAGAGAGCGTGGAGGCTGCAAAAGAAGAGCAACAGATTAATATCGGCAGTAAGCGATTACTTTATGCATTACTCACATTGTGATAGTAGCCAGTGAACACGCGCTCCTGCAGTGGACGTACGAACATTTGCAGGAACTTCAGATAGACATTGTCGAGTCCCACCTGCCGCATATGGATGTCCCGTGTGGGCACCGCCTCGTAACCCCCCTCCAGACGTTTGTCGTTGTTGCTGCCATCGGACCACTGTCCGTAGTTCTCCAATACGGCCACCAGATCGTCACAGAACGCGTCCGTCACAATCTGCAGCCAGTACACGTCCGGACAGGGTTGCGGTATGACCATGCTCTCGTTCAACTGCAGCGAGTAGTTCGGATGTATGTACTTGATGGTCCAGTCGTAGCGATTGCTGAACAGCGTGTATAAATCTGGACGAACCACGGTGCTATTGAAGTTATCCCCGTTCACCATGTGTCCCTGATAACGCTGGTTGCTGATGTACATAAAGACACCCTAGAAATGAACAGCAGATTGTAGTTGTCAATTTAAATCTTCAAATTAAATATTATTGGGGAAATTAGATTAATATATTATATATTAATTCAACTTCATTAGCTTTCATTATATATTAATATATATATAAGTACGTGTCTATTTAAATAACACCGGTCAATAAATTTAACTGAATGTTAGATACCCAATTTTGAGAATTCTAGAGCGATAAGTTCCAAAATAGACACCAACAAAATTTCAATTATCTGTTCTCTAGATATCGGACGATACATAATATAAAACCTGGACCTTCAAGAAGATTGACGTTTTTATTAGCTTAAATGTCGGCTACGTCCGACTGTAGCTTCGTTCTTACTGGTTTTTTGTCGATCAGTGCAATTAAATTGAAAATAGATTATTGTGGCAACTGGAAATAACCAACGGATTACGCGTGCCAATTCAGATAATTAAAAAAAAAATAATAAATAATTGGGAATATTAGAAACAAACAATTTAATTAATTAAATTGAAAATAGATTATTACGGAAACTGTTATCAGTTATCTACCAGCTATAAAAGGCGAAATCTCAAGCTTTATTTAGTCAGTTTTGAAATCTCAAGCGCATCGCAATGAAACTCTGTGGCTTTTTGCTCTTTTATACTATATGCCATTTGATGGCTGTCCATGTGGCTTCCTTGGTGGAAGAGGTAAATATAATTTGAAAAAAATCTATATTTTATTTATTGTTTATTCGTATAAATAATTTAGCTGGTTCCCGTAAGAAAACTACCAGCAGAAATTCAGAAAAGTGAGCACAAATACAAAGATATTTTAGCTTTAACAGCAGCAGTTACTGAACTGACAATATGCAAAACTAAAGAAGAACAAAATACCGTAATTATCGATGGATTATATAAGGATATTCACAATTTGATCACCGTGTCGCAGCTATCGATAAAAAACGAAATTAATCAGCTAGAGACACGATTAGGTGATAGCTTCAAAACAGAATTAACATTGAAATCAGATACTGTGAAAAACCTAAATAAGCAAATAACCGAACTGCAAACTAAATTGAAAGCTAATGAAGTTGAATTGAAAAATAAAGACAACTCCATCTCGCTGAAAGAAATTATCATTGCTAAACTTCGAGATCAGGAGAAGCAGAATGAAAATAAACTAAAAGCAACTGAATCGGATTTGCAGAATCAGAAGAAATATTTACAAGAATCTCAACAAAAAATATTAAAACTGGAGCAGCAAGTTAAGCAATCCGATAAGGAGTTAAAGGATTGTCGAAAGGATTTACCAGATTGTTGCAACCCCCATGAGAATCCTCCGGGAGTTGATGAAATATTAATACCCGAAATTGGTTCTTTTAAAGTGTTGTACGATAGTCCAACGGTAGTAAATGGATGGATCGTAATACAGCAGAGAATTAATGGAAAGGAAAACTTCCAAAGGGACTGGGCCACCTATCGCAACGGGTTTGGCTGCTTTTATGGGGATTTCTTTCTAGGTCTGGAGAAAATCCACATGTTGACAACAAGAATCGACCATGAAATATACATACATATGGAATACTTTGATGGAACAATCAAATATGCGCGCTATTCAAAGTTTGCTCTTGCTGATGAACGCAATAATTACAAAATTATGAATTTGGGCACTTTCTCTGGCAATGCAACGAATGATCTAATACATTATGAAGATGTGGGATTCACAACAATCGATCGTGACAACGATACGGATAAGACTGTAAATTGTGCAGAATTTTGCAGCGGTGGCTGGTGGTATGGAAATTGTGGCGCAAGGTAAGCGAATATTGTGATACTTTAAACATACCTGCTTTTAAAATAATATATTTCACAGTCTAAATGGAAAGTACTACGATCATGAAGTACGAGGTGAACAGAAGAGTATTACTTGGAGCTGGAGTCCACAAATATCTCTTAAAAAAGTTAAGATCTTAATACGTCCTACATCCGCTAATCTCGTTTAAAGTAAATCATATTACAATTTTGCTTTTTATAAAATCGTATATCTGCAGATCCATAAAGATAATATCCTTGAAAATTTGTCAATTCTTTGTGTCTAACACGAAGGATATTAAAAACATTTTAAATTTCATTGTTTTAAAGTAATTTTTGTAATCTATAGAGCAACGGATCATTGCTAAGAAGTAAATAAATATTTTGATATTATAATTCACTTGAAATGTAAAACAAATGAAATGTAAAACAAAATAAAAATTTAAATAAACCATATCTATCTTATTCGCATTTTAAATTTATATTTTATACTTTGTACCTAATATTTTCAATTTTAAATTATTATAAATTATTATTATTATTATTATTTTATAAGTATGAAATTTTAAATTTAAATTTACTCACCGCATTCCTGAGCGATTCACTCATGGCCATATCGGCATCCAATTCATTGTGATCATATTTGATGACATCGAAAGCGCTATGCTTGATCAGATAAATGCTGGTGACATGCGGCACATTGAACATGCCTCTGAAATAGAAAGGAAAGCGCGGTTATATATGTGTGATATTTGCAACGATATAATGGAAATGGAAAGTAGCGAGACACACACAAATACACACTCACAACACACTCAGATGCAGATATATCTCTATACAGTCAACAGTCGCGATTAAATTCAATCAAAATCAACAACAATCCGCTCAGTATGCAAACAACATTCTACGGGCACAAACAACAGATCGGCGGATCAACACGAGAATGAGCAGAATCCAGGCCCTGACTCTACTTTTACTATATCTGCTCCTATGGACTGATCTCCAGGTGGAGGCCCAACGTAGGTAATACCCTTCCCAATTGCAGGCATTTCATCTGATTTGCCTTTCAGGAAGTACGGGAGGTCGCAATGTTCTACGGCGCAATTACTCGGGCAAGAAGCCAGTTGTTATTCAGCACAGATCACAGGATGCAGCTAACTATTACGATCACGAGAATGTGAGTAGGATAAAATATGCATAGAAGGAATTATTGGATACCAGTTTAATTTGATTTCAGGGCGCCAAGATCATAAAATCATCGCATTTCGAACTGGACTACACACTGGGCCGCAAGATCACTTTCTTCTGCATGGCGGAGGGTGAGTTAAAGAGTATTGAAATAAGGGTTATCTCTAGCTAAATAGTGCGTGTTTCTAGGCAAGCCACGTCCGACTATAACCTGGTTCAAAGATGGCGCTGAGCTGTATCAACATCGTTTCTTTCAGGTGAGTCAGATGAAGTACAGTCATCAGTTAGTATCGATAAAAAGCTCTCTAACTAGGTGCATGAAACCCATCCGGAACCGGATATTATCAAATCCAAAATGGAGATCGATCCTACCACACAAATGGATGCAGGTGTGTATCGAAATATAGTCTAAACTTATCGATAACATGCATCCATGTGTTTGCAGGCTTCTACGAATGCCAGGCGGATAATGAATACGCGATTGATCGACGAGGTTTCCGCACAGACTATGCCATGGTTAATTTTTGATGTTTCTGATATACTCAAGATCCATTTTGATGTACGTGTATAACGCTAATAAAAGTACTTTTGAAAATCAAGTTCGTTGGTTATTGCGACTGAAATTATTCTTGACCTTTCGTCTGGTTTGGATTGTTTCTGTTTCTGTTATTCTTTCTCACACTCAGTCTCTCTCCTTTCTTCTCCCTCTCTCTCCTTCCACACTCTGGCAGAGCGAGCGGACAAATTGTCTCAATTTACTTATTTCACACAATTTTTTTGCATTTATTTTATTAAAATGTGTGCAAGCAAAATCAAAATCAACTGTGTCATATCCACATGCGAAAGAGTCGGGAAGCCAAACTATTGCATATCCATTGCACAGTGGTTATAAATATATTTCGTTTATAAATAAATTATTATTAATTTTATATTATTATTATTTTTTTTAGAGTTTATGGCATTGATTTTAGATGATATAGTTAAGGTTAGATATTATAATTGAGTTACAATCGTACTGTTTGACACACTGTGCGCGGCTGGCGGATTTAATGAGAGACCCAAGCGTCGACAATTGTGGCAAATTAGATAACCCGAAGCCGAATCAAAGCTAGAGATAGAGAGAACTCTTCCACGCTGTAGATTCAGTCACCCCACAGTCGAGATTCACACAGCAACGTTGAGTTTTCCACGTGAATTTTGGATAATTTTGACTCTATATTTCAAATACAATCTGCCCCTAGGATGCAACTGAGATGCCTGATGATCTGCCTGGGCTTGGGCCTCGGATTGCTGATGCTATTCGCACCGGAACACACGGAGGCGCGTCGAGGACGTGGACGAGGACGAACCAAGTCGAGGGTACAGATCGGACTGCCCATAACGGGCAAGTATCGAGATCCCGAATCGGATCAGTATTACAACAATAACAACGTAAGTCTATATCAGATAGAGAGTGTTTTATGTAAGGAAAGTCAAAGTATGACTGACAGCTTTATATCATGATAAATTATCTTAAATTATTCTAATCTGTTGTCACTTGCAGGGTGCCAAAATACTGCTCGCCTCGCACTTTGATCTCGAGTACGTGCTGGGTCACAAGATTGCCTTTCTGTGCTTGGCCAAGGGGAATCCCCGACCTCACATAACCTGGTACAAGGATGGAGCTGAGATCTATCAGCACTTGTACATGCATGTGCACGAATGGCGCATCGGAAACGATAGCATCAAGTCGAAAATTGAAATTGATCCCGCCACCCAAATGGATGCCGGACTCTACGAGTGTACGGCGGATAATATGTACTCGATCGATAGGCGCAGTTTCAAAACAGATTTCTCCATTGCCTTCGATTAATAAATTGTGATACTCAATTAGCTTCTGATTGCTTAACTTACATTAGATTTCCCTTCACAATGTCCACGTAGTCATGCGAGCGTGCATAGTATCCGCTATCGGAGAGTGCGCCCCAGAAGTTGCTCCAGAGTTCGTGATGCCTAGAAACCATAGGCGCCACAAATTGCCTAGAAGATTTTGGATAAGTTAAAGCTGAACATTTAATTTAAATACGGCACAAACTTGTTCATTCTTAGCAGTTCCCTTAACGTTTCCCGATCGTGGATCTGCACTTCGCCATCCACAACGAACAAGTAGTTGCTCTCATGCACTTTGGCATTGTTACTGGAAATTTACAGGGTATTAGACAGTTGCTCAACAGTTTCTTATGTTTGTAATTACTCACAGCGCCAATTTGCGGGCATCACGTTCACTTATCTCATCGTTGGAAAGCACATACTTGGCACTGGCGTACTCTTTGCCCTGCTCATTCACGTAGGATCTGAAGAGATCATCGTGCAGCTCCGCATTGCTGTACATAAACAGATGAAGATGGTCCTTGGGATAGTTGAGCTTCTCTATTCTCTCGAGGCACAGATCCAAGAAGGGCACAGCCTGAGGCACGATGACAGCCAGCGTTATAAATGGCAGATTTTGTTCCTGCAAGAGATTTTAATTTAAAGAAATATGCTCAAATCTCCTCTGTCTCTCTACTCACATCCAAGTCGAGTAGATTCTCTTGGCAGAAGGTGCAGATACCGCTGAAGGTCTTGGCCAAATAATTTCCATAAGCATTTAAATCGACCTTGCTTAGCCCATTGCCATGCACAATTGAGGGCGTGGTCATGAAATCAACATTCTGCAATACGCCCTGATTGCTATCGAGATCCACCTTAAGCTTCACATCGTTTTTGGCACCGTGTAGATTCTGAAATAGACGCGATTCTGTGTCCAGCTTCATGCCCAACTTGCCGCGTCTGGCCTCGTCAAGAAAGACTTTCGTGTAGTACAATTGATCATCGCCAGTATCCTTTATAGGGTCCTCCAGCAGCGACCATATCTGTGGCGCAAAACCAATGAAGGCGCCAGAGTTTAGATAGCGTGAAGCCTTGGCCGGTACCTCGGGATACTCATTGGCCAGACTCTTGTCCGGCCAGCAATATTTCTCGGCAGAAAACAGCAATTTAGCACCTGATTCCTTGAACTTCTCCAAAATCTCCTCCATTCTGGCGGTCACAATGACATCGTAACTGTAAGTCAAATATATATTATGATAACCATTTGATATTGAGGATAAATATTATATATTGAACCTATTAGCATTACCTGTCTGTAAACAATATGATGGTATCTTGGGCATCCTTCAGCGGCTCGATTGCCTGACGCAGTAAATTGATCTTAAAGCCACCGCCAGCGGTCTTCATATCGCCTCCTTTCCATTCCTCACCCAGTCCCAGGGTTGTCACCTAAAAATTCAAAAATTAATTATTTATTTTATTGCTAGACGTCGAGCCCGAATTTCTCACATTCAGTTATCGAATTATACGTCGCTTTACAATTGTAAAATTTAAAACATAAAAAAAAAATATTTTTTTCAAAAATATATTAAATTTAAGAGGTTTCGCCCTACGTATCCTCGCATGACTCGGACGCCAACTAAAGGAGGGTAATCAATGAGAAACTTTTGCTTTCCGAACTGTCGTTTATCGAACTCTCCCCGGTCGATCTCTTGCACCTGTCCCACCTCCCTCTGACCCAACTCTTGTTGGCCGAACTCCCGCAGACCCACATTCCCCTGGCCCAACTCCCACCGGCCCAGCGCTTGCTGACCGAACTCTTGCTGGTCGAACTTTAGTTAGTCCAACTCTCGCTGTTCAAACTATCGCAGACCCAACTCTCTTTTTAATAAAATTTCTTGGAATTACGTTGCAAATTTGTGGAATTTTTCTCAAAAAAAAAAAATATAGTTTTTAATATATTCGTATTGACATTATCAATAGTTATGTTTATTTAAAGTAGCAATTTAATATAGTTGGAAGAAAATAAAGTGGTTATTTGAGTATTATCAAACCTATAAAACTAAACGCATTTGTTTGAAGAGGTTCGAAATAGGAAGGAATCTTACTTATAATATTTAGGATTTCCTCTATATTTTATTTGTTTAAAAACTTTACTCGAAATGCTAAGTTCACACAATTCTTAAAATTCAAAATATACAATAAGAAATTGAAGAAGTTAAAGCCGGCTAACCGGCTTATCAGCATGTTTCTTTCTTTTATTTTGTATTCTGTATGCTCTGAGAGATCAGTTTACTGAAACGCGAAACCAGCGCAGTTTTTGTTTTTCGTTGATAAGCAAACAAAATAAAAAAGGAGAATGATTTCAGACACAAATGGAAAGTTCTAATGCTCTATCAATAGCATAGACGTAGTCGTAGTCGTAGTCGTAGTCGTAGTCAACTGAACTGTGCTAATTACCCTTTCGCTCTTGCTTCCCCTCTCGGGACCTAGTACTGTGGGACTACGTGATTAAATAGTACAAACTAACAACAAAATATGGGCACATGTGTGCACTATATGGTTGCCCCACAGTAATTATATGTTCTCAGCCAATCGGCGTACGCAAAGTCATCTGGATGGACAACGCCGGATGCTTGGACGGACGGACGGACGGCCACACACATACTCACACACACACGCAGACAGACGGAATCTCAATACAAAGTAATAAAAGTGTGCCGCAAAGCGAGATATGCATGTATGTCGTCAAGAGAGACTTTTATATATTTATTGATAGCACAGAATAGAACCGAGAAGACATTTAATCAAATTTCAAATATTCAAATGAAACAATAGAAGTTTATTCAAAGAGGAATCTATAAAAGTTAACGGGTAATCGATCGTTATACACTCCATATATGATATTAATTTGAATAAAAACTTTTTCGTCATTAGACCCTTTACTTTAAAAAAGTAAAAAGGGTCTATTAGTTTAGTGTAAAGAGGAAATGTGTGTAACACCCAGAAGGAGGCGTGGCAGACCCCACAAAGTATATATATTCTTGATCAGGACGACAAGCCGAGTCGATATAGCCATGTCCGTCTGTCCGTCTGTCCGTCTGTCTGTCTGTCTGTCTGTATGAACACCTAGATCTCAGCAACTATAAGAGTTAGAGACACCATATTCGGGATTCAGGTTCCCCTATTCAGTAAGCAGCACGAGTTTGTTTTAGATTTTGGATACCTCCCCCCCTTCCCCCGCAAAACGCGAAAAGCCGCTGTTGCCACAGTTTTAAAGTTATTGATTTGTAATTTGGGATTTAACTAGTTTATGACATTCTCTATCGACGCTGTGAATTTTGTTTCGATCGGATAAGAAACAGCGAACATATGCCACAGACAATTTGCCGCACTAGGCAGAGGGGGGGTGGTGTGCCTTGCATACGCGGGTAGCTTAGTGTGTGTGCGTCTGATTGTGTTTGTGTGTACATATACTCAAAGTAAAGGGTCTCCTACGGTCGGTTACGTCCGACTGTAGCCACCGTCCCACTGATCTGCCCCGTCCCTATATTTTTAACTTATGCAAGAAAGCAACTAACGGAAAATCATATCAAATTCTTTGCAAATCAATAAGTTAGCGGGTTTTTTGCATAACTAATTTAATGTTTAGAATTAATTTAAGTCTAGAACTCACCTCAATATCGTAGACATTGGCGGAACGTATGAATCGCAGATATCCATCAGTAGGCTCTGTGGCCACGGTGAAAACTTTGATTTTATCTGTGGAATGGAAAAGGTGTTATCATCAAATGTCGTCTGAATATCAAAATGTGTTATATATATATAATAATTAATATATATATGATATATAATACATTTAAATATCAATAAAGTTTTGCAATCAACTAGGGATTCTTTTATTCACCAAAGGCATCTGATCCGATAGAACTGACGTTACGTTTACTACATCCAATATTTCTTTGTATGTTATGAGAATCAGTTAAAAATTTATATGTATTTTAAATACCAACTTCGAATATGTAAACAATTAACTATTATTATGAAAATCAGTTCCAGGTTTCAGTTCCTGGTTTGGTTCAAAGTAATATAACCTTTGAAATTCCGTTTCTGAAGCGATTCGTTCGGAATCCGACCTATATCCCTTATAAAAATAAAGCAAACTTAAAATTCCACGTAAAACGAATAGTTTAAAGTAGTTATAAAACTATGCGTATTTTTTGTTCAAATTGAATTTTAAAATTTTACAATTTCAAATATATTTTGTTATGAAAATAAATTTAAATGAGTTAAATAAGGCATAATTTCAAACAAATTAAAAGCAAATTAGAATTACATATACAGTAGAATCCGGTTATAGCGACATTCAAGGGACCGACGATTTTACGTCGTTATATCCGGCAGACGCACTATCCGAAAGGAGCAAAAAAAAATTTTTTTTTTATATTATGGATGCCATGTTCGTAATAGGTTTTAAAATAAAACAAATTAATTTTTTAATCAAAACAAAAAATTTAATACAGTAGAATCCGGTTATAGCGACTTTCAAGGGACCGACGTCGTTATATCCGGAAGACAAAATCCATGATTTTGTTTCTTTTTCGTATTGAAAAAACACAAAATCCATGATTTTGTTTGCTTCTTTTAGCATTGTTAAAGAAATCCAATTTTCCTCTTTAAAGTTTTTTTTTTTTCGGCACGTCGCAATATCCGGTTGAATTGAAATGAAAAATTGAATTGAAATTGAAAAATCCTGTCGTTATAAGCGGTTTGTCGCTAAAAGCGGAGTCGTTATAAGCGGAGGCCGTTTCATATAAGTTTGTATGGGGACCAACCAAACCATCGAGTTTTCGTCGCAATAACCGGACGGACGCTATAAGCGGCGTCGTTATAACCGGATTCTACTGTATATTAATATATACACTTGTATATTTGTAACGAAATTATAATATTTTACTATGGTAGAAGTTACTACATACAAACATAATAATAGTATACTATAAAAGAAAAAGAAACAATTTTATATTTAAAAAAAAAATAACTGAATGTGAGAAATTAAAATAAAAAATAAAAAAAAATAAATAAAAATATTTATTAAAAATATATTCTTGAAGCTCAAATGCAATAAATTTGCATCGATTTCTGCGCTGAAATATATACATATATTTAACCCAATTTCTTGTGTCAGGGACACAGGATCTGAGCAGATGTATGTACATATATATATGTATGTATATTAGAAAACCGTTGCCTGAACAATCATTATATTTAGCTGTTAATTCCTAGTATTGCTCAAAGCAAAGCAGAGCAGAGCAGAGAGCACAGAATACACAAATTGCGCTCGTCTTTAATCACTTTGAAGACAGGAGCTTGGGAAGCGGAAGGGGGAAGAGGAAAAGTGCACTGGAATGTAAACAAAGAGTGCAGGCACACACACACTCACAAATTCACACTCACACACACACCCACACAGCTCTGATTATGATCTATTTGTGAGTGCAATTTAATATGTATTCTGATTCTGCTTCTGCTTCTGCTTCTGTTTTTGCCCGGCTAATTCCAGTGATGAACTCATATTGTGTGGCACCAACCATTTAAGGGGGACTGCGTTGCAGCAGCTTCTGTGGCATCTGCCTCCGATTTGCAGTTGGCTCCTTGCGAAAATATTAAAAGCAGCAACAACAATGCGCCTTGTTTACAGCTCTCCATGGCTCACACACACGTACACACACACACACGCACACGCGGAAGTTATCGAATGCAGAATTTTATGTTATGATATTTGTTGCATATTCTGCCCACTGTAAACAACAACAAATTGCGGCTGCTAAGCGAGAACACAACCGAACACAACAACGCACAAAACATGAATGAATTCGCATCGCGAGAGCCGCTCATTATAAAAGTGAGCGAACCAGTGTTGTAAAGTGTGCACAAGGTTCTTACTGCTGCTATCGATAACATCACTACAGCGATACTTCGCATAGTACTCGGCGCGCAGTTTGAACAATCTGGTATCAGTATCGTGCAACTACCTCTGCTAAAATATTTCTGTATTGCAAAATTGAAAGTTAGTGCACAACTTAAAATTAACAATAAATTACAATAAATACATTTTGTTTGTAAATAAATGCAGTTACACTAATAAATAACGTATAATTAATTATTTTTGATTCATCATTATTAAGATTTATCTATATGCTCATATAATACTTACTATAGCATGTGCAATTTGTATGGCACATGTTGTATGACGCGCCACTTACGACACTTGCATTGATATGA
This sequence comes from Hypselothyrea guttata, assembly GCA_035045125.1. Lineage (NCBI taxonomy): Eukaryota > Metazoa > Arthropoda > Insecta > Diptera > Drosophilidae > Hypselothyrea > Hypselothyrea guttata. The sequence goes on along the minus strand of JAWNNJ010002188.1, from coordinate 223,546 downwards.
TGGAAATGGAAAGTAGCGAGACATACACTAATACACCCTCATATACAGATATATCTGGCTGTATCTATATAGCGAACAGTCGCGATTAAATTCAATCAAAATCAACAACAATCCGCTCAGTATGCAAACAACATTCTACGGGCACAAACAACAGATCGGCGGATCAACACGAGAATGAGCAGAATCCAGGCCCTGACTCTATTTTCACTATATCTGCTCCTATGGACTGATCTCCAGGTGGAGGCCCAACGTAGGTAATACCCATCCCAATTGCAGGCATTTCATCTGATTTGCCTTTCAGGAAGTACGGGAGGTCGCAATGTTCTACGGCGCAATTACTCGGGCAAGAAGCCAGTTGTCATACAGCACAGATCACAGGATGCAGCTAACTATTACGATCACGAGAATGTGAGTTGGCTAAAATATGCATAGAAGGAATTATTGGATAATAGTTTAATTTGATTTCAGGGTGCCAAGATTATAAAATCATCGCACTTTGAGCTGGACTATACACTGGGCCGCAAGATCACTTTCTTCTGCATGGCAGAGGGTGAGTTAACGAATATTGAAATAAGGGTTATCTCTAGCTAAATAGTGCGTGTTTCTAGGCAAGCCCCGTCCGACTATAACCTGGTTCAAAGATGGCGCTGAGCTGTATCAACATCGTTTCTTTCAGGTGAGTCAGATGGAGTACAGTCATCAGTTAGTATCGATAAAAAGCTCTCTAACTAGGTGCATGAAACCCATCCGGAACCGGATATCATCAAATCCAAAATGGAGATCGATCCTACCACACAAATGGATGCAGGTGTGTATCGAAATATAGTCTAAAATTAGCGATAACATGCATCCATGTTTTTGCAGGCTTCTACGAATGCCAGGCTGATAATGAATACGCGATTGATCGACGAGGTTTCCGCACAGACTATGCCATGGTTAATTTTTGATGTTTCTGATATACTCAAGATCCATTTTGATGTACGTGTATGACGCTAATAAAAGTACTTTTGAAAATCAAGTTCGTTGGTTATTGCGACTGAAATTATTCTTGACCTTTCGTCTGGTTTGGATTGTTTCTGTTTCTGTTATTCTTTCTCACACTCTGTCTCTCTCCTTTCTTCTCTCTCTCTCTCTCTCTCTCCTTCCACACTCTGGCAGTGCGAGCGGACAAATTGTCTCAATTTAATTATTTAACACAATTTTTTTGCATTTATTTTATTAAAATGTGTGCAAGCAAAATCAAAATCAACTGTGTCATATCCACATGCGAAAGAGTCGGGAAGCCAAACTATTGCATATCCATTGCACAGTGGTTACAAATATATTTCGTTTATAAATAAAAAATTATTAATTTTATAATATTATTTTGTTTAGAGTTTATGGCATTGATTTTAGATGATATAGTTAAGGTTAGATATTATAATTGAGTTACAATAGTACTGTTTGACACACTGTGCGCGGCTGGCGGATTTAATGAGAGACCCAAGCGTCGACAATTGTGGCAAATTAGATAACCCGAAGCCGAATCAAAGCCAGAGATAGAGAGAACTCTTCCACGCTGTTTATTCAGTCACCCCACAGTCGAGATTCGCACAGCAACGTTGAGTTTTCCATGTGAAATTTGGATCATTTTGACTCTATATTTCAAATACAATCTGCCCCTAGGATGCAACTGAGATGCCTGATGATCTGCCTGGGCTTGGGCTTTGGATTGCTGATGCTATTCGCACCGGAACACACGGAGGCGCGTCGAGGACGTGGACGAGGACGAACCAAGTCGAGAGTACAGATCGGACTGCCCATAACGGGCAAGTATCGAGATCCCGAATCGGATCAGTATTACAACAATAACAACGTAAGTCTATATCAGATAGAGAGTGTTTTATGTAAGGAAAGTCAAAGTATGACTGACAGCTTTATATCATCATAAATTATCTTAAATTATTCTAATCTGTTGTCACTTGTAGGGTGCCAAAATACTGCTCGCCTCGCACTTTGATCTCGAGTACGTGCTGGGTCACAAGATTGCCTTTCTGTGCTTGGCCAAGGGGAATCCCCGACCTCACATAACCTGGTACAAGGATGGAGCTGAGATCTATCAGCACTTGTATATGCATGTGCACGAATGGCGCATCGGAAACGATAGCATCAAGTCGAAAATTGAAATTGATCCCGCCACCCAAATGGATGCCGGACTCTACGAGTGTACGGCGGATAACATGTACTCGATCGACAGGCGCAGTTTTAAAACAGATTTCTCCATTGCCTTCGATTAGCGCATCAATTTGGAGCTGTTTCTATTCTCCTGTAATAAATTATATTCAATACAAATAAATTTATTTTTGGATTTATATGGAGTTAATTGGGATAAATATGTTAAACCGAATATTTATTATAACCTGTACCCATGAAATGGATACAAACAGGGTTATAACTTTGGGTGAATATACGTAACATGCAGGAGGAGGCGTGGCAGACTCCCCAAACTATTTATATTCTTGATCAGGGTCATGCTTAAAAAATTGGCAACATGGTCTTCATCAACTTTTAGGAATTCGTCATCATTCTATGTACCTATACTAATTGTATATTTTGTTTTGTATTGGGAAGACTGAATGCTGATAATACTGAAAAATAAAAACCCAAAAATATATATGTTAACTGTGCTTTAACCTGGCGATTTCCAGCTTAAACATGCAACTCAGTACAGATGCAGCCGATAAGTCGGGCACAACCGACAAAACAGTTCCATTATGTATGTATTTACTAACATGATTTTGTAAGATTTATTATCCAATGAGTATAATATAATTCAACAATCCGTTATTACTGTTATATATACTGGAATAAGTATTTTATACATTTACGTCATTATCATTTTTAGATTTTTGTAGATTCCGTTGCATAAAATTATTATACCCTAGGCTTACACCTATTAGAGGTACAGGGTATCTGAAATAAATAATCGCAATTTGCCTTATATAATTTGATTATTCTCTTGTTTTCTAAAACATTGTGGTAGTAATATTCAATATAGTATAGTAGGTTTCATGCGCGGTGCTAATCTTGAAGAGTTTAGTCGAAATTATTCATTAGTCAAGTGCGGTTGAACTATTCTGTTGCAATGAAATTTCACGTTTTTGTGCTTTTATGTATAATTCAAACTTCACAATCACAATATTCACGAGATAGAGAGATAATAACTTCACTCAGGCAACAAGTAAGGCAATTGACTGAAAAATTGCAAGGGTTTGAAAACCGAATTCCCAGTAACTGCGTTGACTTTAAAGACGAACCGGGTGTCCATCGAATTCAGATACCTGGAATCGAGTCATTTAGAGTCTTATGCGACAGCACGAGGGTAGGACCTGGATGGACCGTAATACAGCAGAGAATTAATGGAGAGGTCGACTTCGAAAAGAATTTGGACGATTATAAAGATGGCTTTGGATTCTTCGAGGGAGACTTTTTCTTAGGACTCGATAAGATCCATCAGCTGACGAACAATAGACGTCATGAGCTCTACATACACATTGAAGGAACTAATGGCGCATATCACTATGCCCGATATGAGGAATTCGCAATTGCTGGAGAGGATAAACAATACCAAATAATTACTTTAAATAATTTTTCTGGCTCTTGGGACCTCATGGTCAGCCTTAATCCAAAATTGATATACAGTACATCTTGGCCACGAGGTGCTTCTGTGACGAAGGTGCAGATGCTAATCCGCCCCAAAGGAGAGTTGGACAATTGCGTCTAGAAATTAAATGAAACATGACCTACCCAAACGTTGCTCAACATGGTCTATGATTCTACATATGTTTACCATTATTACCCCTATATTTTTTGTTACTGAAAATATTTTATTCTTGTAAAATTAGCTTGCCACAACATATAAATCCTTACCGTGACTACAATTAGCAGTTAAAACATATACATAAATGTGATTAAAATTGATAAGAAAAAAGTATTACAAAATAAAGCATATACATATTATATATACATATGTCCAATTGAATTTATTATATAATTAAATTTGCCCAAAGTTATTAGCCTTGTTTCTACCCATTTTCAATGGGTTCAATTTAGTTACGTTGAAGCTGCCGCCTTGGAACTACTAGATGCTAAATTTAAAATAATTTTAAATCAATAAAATATTTAAGAACTAATAAATTAAACACTAGGTACCACAAATACATATGTCAAAAGATTTGCTAACTATATTACTAAAAATCAAAGTTCTTTTACTACTAGAATTAATTATAACATAATCTGGGCTTTTCTAATTATTCATTAAAAAATATTTAATATTCATAATCTGATCTGCCCCTTCCAAATTTTTTTAAATATTGAATTAAGTTGTTCTACCGAAGCATTTTTACATTATTAGCAACTTTGTCTATTTAAAGAATTGGAAATTAAATTTATTTTGTTTTTATTTCCTTTTTTACAAATTTAATTCAATACACTTTGAATAAGTTGTACTATAAAACTATAATAAATAATAATGTATATAAATTCCAAATCGGAGCCTACACTATTTGATTTTCGTATTTAAAATCAATAAGTATAGTCTCCTTATCAAATACCCTTTAACCAAATTCAAGTAATAAGATTATGGATCGATGAATGAAAGCATAGAGTAGCGTGTGCCTTTGGTCACGGCCAAGCTCTCATGGAAATGTGTCAAACGACCTGGATGCATCAGCATCGAACCCTTCTTGGTGTCTGTTACGGTGCAATTGTAGCGCAAGAAATGGGAACCGCCTCCCTCGTAATCAGTGCCAGCCTGATTCATCGCAATATTAATGGTATAGGTGGAGATGTCGTGATGACGTGGCATTGATGGCTGCTCATCCGATCGGTACCGCGCCAAAAAGTTATTCAATGAGCGAGGGGGCTGCAAGGTTATTAAAAATTTATTATAGGCATGAATCGATCAATTCAGGCATTACTCACATTATGATAGTAACCGGTATAGACGACCTCCTGCAGTTGCCGCACAAACATTAACAGGACGTTCCTATAGACATCACTGAGTCCCACCTGCCGCATATGTATCTCAGGCGTGGTTGGTAAACTCTCGTAGTGTTGATCTAGACGTTTTATCTCCTTGATTTCAGCGAACCAGTTTCCATTGCTCTCCGCGATGGCGATCAGATCATCGCAGAAGGCATCGGTTGCAAACTGAAACAGGTATACGTCCGGACACGGTTGTGGTATGGCCATGCGACCCTTCAACTGCTCCCAGTAGTCGCCATGAATATACTTGACATTCCAATCTTCCCGATTGGCGTATAACGTATAGAAATCCGGACGCACCACGGTGCTATTGAAGTCCGAATGAATCACAGCGTGAGCGAATTTACGCTCATTGATGATGTACATGAAGATACCCTGGAAATTAACAAAGATAAGGGATGTTCAAATCATTTATTCAGATTAAATAAAGCCATTTATTTTTTAAATTAGGTATTTAAATAGGGAAAAGTATTAATAAAAACCGATTTTTAATTATTAGTTATATAAGGTATATTTATATTTATTTTTGTTTAACATTTAATAATATGTAAAACATTACCAATTTAATTTTCGCTCATTGTAAATTTGAATAAAACTCATGAAGTTTTTAGCTTCATTTATTATTTATTTAGATATTTAAATGTTTAAATTTAAATTTTTTAGTTTATGAATCAATAAATTCAAGTACTTACCGCATTCCTTAGAGATTCGCTCATGGCCAGATCGGGATTCCACTTATCGTGATCATATTTGATGGCATCAAAGGCGCTCTGCTTGATCAGATAAAGGCAGCTGACATGGGGCACATTGAAAATACCTCTGAAATTTTAAATTAAATATATTAAAATTATATAAAATTGTTTTTATTCAGTTCAACTTACTTCGTATACCGGTAAAAAATATTTCTATAGTCATGGGAGCGTATAGAGGAGCCGTTTTCAGATATTGCACCCCAGAAATTACTCCAGTGATCGTAATATTTAAACAAAACTGGTGCGACAAATTGTCTGAAACATATGTATTATTAATAAATATTATTTCTTTGGAATAGCGTACGAACTTGTTCATCCGCAGCAGTTCCCGTAACGTATCCGGATCATCGATCTGCACTTCGCCATCCACCACGAATAAGTAGTCGCTTTCAAGCACCTTGGCATTATTACTTGATATAAGTATATACAGGGTATTAGATAGTTGCTCAACTGTTTCTTATAATCATTTTTACTCACAGCGCCAATTTGCGGGCATCACGTTCACTTATCTCATCGTTGGAAAGCACATACTTGACACTGGCGTATTCTTTGCCCTGCTTATTCACGTAGGATCTGAAGAGCTCATCGTGCAGCTCCGCATTGCTGTACATAAACAGATGAAGGTGGTCCTTGGGATAGTTAAGCTTCTCGATTCTCTGGAGGCACAGATCCAAGAAGGGCACAGCCTGAGGCACGATGACAGCCAGCGTTATAACTGGCAGATTTTTCTCCTGCAAAAAAATAGATTTAAATAAAATGGAAAAATGGAATACGTTCGAATCTCCTTCTCTTCACTCACATCTAAATCTAACAGGTTCTCTTGGCAGAAGGTGCAGTTTCCGTCAAAGGTCTTGGCCAAATAATTGCCATATTCAAATCATTCTTGCTCGGTCCATTGCCATGTATGATTAAAGGCGTCGTCATAAAATCGATATTATGTAACACGCCCTGATTGCTATCATCGTCCACCTCAAGCTTCACATCGTCTTTGGCACCGTGTAGATTCTGAAACAGTCGCGATTCTGTGTCCAGCTTCATGCCCAACTTGCCGCGTCTGGTCTCGTCCAGAAAGACTTTCGTGTAGTACAATTGATCATCGCCTGTATCCTCTATAGGGTCCTCCAACAGCGACCATATCTGTGGCGCATAGCCAATGAAGGCGCCAGAGTTTAGATAGCGTGAAGCCTTGGCCGGTACCTCGGGATACTCTTTGGCCAGACTTTTGTCCGGCCAGCAATATTTCTCGGCAGAAAACAGCAATTTAGCACCTGATTCCTTGAACTTCTCCAAAATCTCCTCCATTCTGGCGGTCACAATGACATCGTAACTGTAAGTCATATTTATATTGTGATTATAACCATTTTATATTGAGGATAAATATTATATATTAAACCTATTAGCATTACCTGTCTGTAAACAATATGATGGTATCTTGGGCATCCTTCAGCGGTTCGATCGCCTGACGCAGTAAATTGATCTTGAAGCCGCCACCAGCGGTCTTCATATCGCCTCCTTTCCATTCCTCACCCAATCCCAGGGTTGTCACCTATAGTTTTTCAATTAAATACAAATTTTCAACATTAATATTTAATATTTTATAGAAGAGAAATATTATATTGTTACAACTATTATATAAATTAATTAAAATAACATTTTTTGGTACTATACAGGAATTAAATAAGTTTTGTTTGCAGAATTAAATTCAATACATCAAAATCTAATCTTGGCCATTAAACTTTTACTTAGGATTCGGTATTATAAATATCGGGATCCTAAGGAAAATCTCAAAAAAGCAGAACAGGTTTCATTAACTTTTACGGTTTGTTAACTTATATTTATTTACGCGGGAACAAAAAAAATACACTTTAAATTAACTTTCATTTGGTTTTAATGATGCTTAAGAACTCTAAAGGGAAATTTGCACATAATAAAACAAATTTTAGAAAGTTGTCACGGGGTTTGTATGCCTAATTTAATGATTAACATAAATAAACTCTCGTTCTGACCTCAATATCGTAGACGTGGGTGGAACGTATGAAGCGCCGATATCCGTCCGTAATTTCAGTGGCAACAGTGAATACTTTGAATGTACCTGTTGAATAACAAAGAAAGGGTATTCTGTAATAACCCCATTTTTAGAAATATAAGTTCCAACCCAAGGAACCCAACTCTTGATGGTTGAACTCTTGTTGGACAAACTTTCGTTAAAAGCTCTCCAACTAGTTGGCGCCATTTTCGTTGGCCCAATATTCGTAGTCCCAACACTCGCAGATCTAACTCTCACTAGCCCAACTTGCGTTGGCCGGACATTCGCTGGCCGAACTCTCACTAGCTGAATATTCTTGCTGGAGAAACTCTTTTTGGTCAAACTCTCGCTGGCTGAAGTCCTGCTGGCCGAACTTTGATTGGCGCAATTCTCGTTTGCCCAACATTTGTAGTCCCAACTCTCACTGGCCGAACACTCGCTGATCACACTCTTACTAGCCTAACATTCGCTGGCCGAACTCTCGCTTGCCAAACTTTCTCTTATAGAACTCTCGGTGGTCGAACACCCGCTGGCCCAATTCTCACTGGCCCAACTCTCGCTGGCTGAACACTCACTGACGCAGCTCTGTCTGGCTTAACTCTCGCTGGCCCAACTCTCATGTTTCACAAACCATTTAACTTGGATTCCACAACGTTAGCATCAGCCTCAGATATACAGTTAGTTCCTTGCAATAATATTAAACGAATAGTTGCCAAAAACAACAACAACCAGCACTCCATGGCTCCACACAAAAGCACAATTTAATTTATTAAATTAAAGCACTGGACAACCGAACCAAACCACACACAAAACAATAATGAACTTGCAATGATCGCGCGTCTGCTTTTATAGGGAGAAATTGCTGCAAAAGTACTCATTGCTGGCATCGATAGTATCGCTTGAGCGATAAGCGGTCTGTGTGGCACGAGTTGTTATCGATTGGCAGCGAGAAACACTTGTAATCGGCGCACAATTTAAAATTTATTCAGCAAAACTATGCACACTTGCATTTATTTATTTATTTACAATTTTCGTATGTAAATAACCGAGTGTAGGGTTATGCGTATCGGTGTTAGTGAATTTTATGTTTATATACAATTAGAAATGAGCGTATGTATAGCAATATATATATATATATATATATATATAGTTAGTTAGTAATTAAATTGAAATTGAATTTGTTTAGTTTACTTGCTGCTTGCAAGCGATTTGGTAATTACGCTGCATCATTGAGCATACACACACATTTACCAACTGTCTAGAGAACTATATTGTCTGATTTGAACAAATTGTATCAAAAAATAGATGACAATGAATAAACAAAACTACAACTTGTGTTAACTTAATCGAATTCAAAATCAACCCTATCAACTATCAAAATCTTGCGGAGGTGGTATCAGTTGCGATGCTGGAGGTAAGTTTCGCCAAGTTCAATCAAATCACATCGACTACAGCATGCCGAAGCCCTTCGAATAGTTGATGGCCTTCAGCAGCCGCTCCTCCAGCTTCTTTTTGCTGCTGTACTCCGGCAGAAGCAGCACATTGAAGCACGTGTGCGATGTGGGCAAACGATCGCTATCAGGACCATGCCGCGTTATCAGCAGCCGCAAACACTTCAAGCCACCCACGGGCACCCGAGCCGATCCCGTGGTAAATTCGAGCAGTTTGCGCTTCAACTCATCCGGCATCCCATGAACTATGCTCCAGAAATCTTGAACTATTTGCGTCTCCTCGGTGTAGCCGCCTTCGTATTCCGTCGAATGCTCCAGCTCCACAAAGTCAAACTCCTGCAAGGATTTCAGATTTAAATATCGAAAATAAAACTGGAATTTTTTCTGCCCACTTACCCGACTGCCGCAAACGAGTTTCTCGATTTCCTCCGGTCGGAAGAGCAGCTTCAGTGGCGATTCATCCGTCACCATTTCGAAGCCCTTGCGAAAAGCCTTGAACTGTTGCTGTATGTTGATGTTGAGCAGAAAATCGCTGTACAAATTCACAAAGTGCAGCTTATTGTGCTGACCCACAAGCACCTCGCTGCCATGGGGCACCAATTCGTGTTCGACGACCTCGCCAAACACATTGCTGTAGCTGATTCTGAACGTCTGCTCGAACACATCCTCCATGTCGTGTCCCTGATAGTCCAGCAAATCCTGCAGGCTCTTGTACAGCGTGGGACTCCAATCGCTCAGATCACAGAACGTGCCCCGATAGCCCATTAGCTTCCGATAGACGACCATCGGGAAGTTCACAGCCAGTATGACATTGTTGTAGATGGCCAGACCAATAATTATCCCAATCAGCGTGAATTGTGCGCCATTCTCGAACGGTGTGGCATTGAACCTGTTGAGGGAAACCACAATCAAACATTAGATGGAATAAAAGACATGGACGGAGCAGATCATTTTTAAAAGGGTTTAAAGATGAGGAGAGGTTCTACTTACCACATATTATTCGTCTCCTCTTGCTGCACAAACATGCCAAAGGCCGGATTGAATATTTCCTCAACGATCAGTTGAAAGAACTCTTTGGAAACGCCGCCCTCATCGATGCCCTGCTCGCCCACAAACTCCACCACCAACTGCTTCTTCAGATCCTTGGGATTGCTCATGGCCACCAGTTCCAGCTAGAGAATAAATTACAAAATTATTACAATTAAAAATATTGTTTCGTCAATATCTCCTGTGTTTATTAACCGATGTCAATGCGCTTTTCAGAATAGTTAAACATAATAAAAGATAGCATATATTTCGAATAACAACGTTATATGTTCAAAATTACGCTTGTTATACGGTTTTTATCGATCTACCAACTACTAAAAACATAATTTATATAAATAGATTTGTATGTCTTTAATTGAAGAATGTATTCTATTTATGTTCATTGTGGGCGAGAGGGGCGCGGCATCCAAGATTGGAAATAAACTTGATCTGCGTATGGTGTACACCTTTCAAAAATGACCAAAACGGCTTCTCTAGATTTCATAGTTGTTGAGATCGACACGTTCAAACAGACGGACAGACAGATATACTGGGTTAAGCCGACACAGCTTGTCTCCCTGATTAAGAATATATAGTTTGTGGTTCCTAGTTCCTTCTGCTTGTTACATGCATTCGGACAAAGTTATTATTAAATTCTTACCCCGATGAGAGCATCGTTGATGAGCTGATCTCGACGCACGGTCAGCTTAAGATCAGGTCGTGCGCCCTCCTGGGCGTCCTGACTGAAATTATTGAGTATGGAATAGAGGGAGGTGTAGCGTTCGCTGTACATTCGCATCCGACAGTCGTAATACAACGCATCCACCTTGGTGGCCGGCGTCAGAATGAAGGCGTAGAGCATGAAGCAGAAATAGTTGGTGTGGCTGGAGCCATGATCGCTTTCCATCGATAGCGTCTTGTAGGATAGATAATCCTGATGCATTTGTATATGCTCGCTCAAAGCCTCATTGTAGAACTCCTCGAGGGGCACCAGCGGCTGGCGGCAATCGATGTAGAACACCTTCAGGCATTTCTCCAACGGATCCTCCGCGAATTTGGGCATATGCGGTTGCTGCAGCGAGTTATAGGCGAATATATCCTCGACCTCCTCGAAGCTGACATCGGCCTCGTCCTCCTCCTGCAGCGGCAAACGGCACGAGGGACGCTCCCGCGCACTAGCCAGTATATTTGCATAAAATATGATCTAGAAAATAACAGTAAATTTATTATATTTAATAATGTATGAATGTAGCATATCTTCGGTATTTCTTAACCGATTATAATAACAGTATCGTTGGAGAATGTCATGAGCTAAGTTCATATCAAATTTAAAGTCTGTACATTTCGAAAAATATTGCCTGTTGCATATCTTCTCTGTTTCTTATCCGATCATAATTTACAGCATCGTTGGAGAATATCCTAGGCTACGTACATGCTCAACAACATGACTGCAGCTTTAATATTGCGGCTGCTATCGTGCTTAAAGTGTTTAAGATCCATGAGGTAGGTGCGGTTATATTGGGATTTGCAGGGGAAGGGGGGAGGTATCCAAAATCTAAAACAAACTCGTTCTGTCAACTAAATAGAAAAACTTAAATACCGAATATGCTGTCTATAGCTATTATAGTTGCTGAGATCTAGGTGTTCTTACACACGGACAGACAGACGGACAAGGCTATGTCGACTCGGCTTATCGTCCCGATCAAGAATATATATATATATATATATATATATATATAAAACAGACCTTTAGCACTTTGGTAACGCTGATAATATGCTCGTTCTCCCGCACCGTCTCCTCGTCGAGCAGCACCTGCAGCGTGATCTGCTGCTGGCAGGAGGAGACCAACATCTGCAGCTGATCGGGGCAGTATTCCGCCCAGATCTTGGCCAGACGCGCCTGGGCGTGCACCGGCATTACGGCAGCTGCATGACACAACTTGGTCAGCACCCGATCCACGTACTCCATGTCCGTCACATTGTTATTGGCCGTAGCTAAAATACAAACAAGTTAGTGATTGCATAAAGGGAATGCTGAGCAGCTTACTGTTGGTGACCATGTCGAAGCAGATGACCAGGCAATGGAGCACCTCCTCCCAGGAGTCGTGCTTGTAGAGCCGCATATAGCGTATGAATTCGGAGAGTTGGATGACGGCGCTGGTGAGTTTCTCGGATATTGTTTGGCAGCTGGCGCCGAAAAGCAAACGCTTCACATGCCGCAAACCCTGAAAGTCCACGCGGCATTTCATATTGAGGAATTTCTGATGTGCATCGAGCTCCAGCATCGAGCTGCTCATTGGCTCATCCTCGTCGTCATCGTTGAGATCCTGCTGCGGTTCCGGCTCCACTTGCTCCGTCTCCGACTCCGGCTCCGTCTCCGGCTCGTCGGCAATCTCCTGCCGCTGTGTGCTGTCCTCGTCCTTGTCATGCTCGCCCTCGAGCTGACGCAGCTGCTCCTTGTTCAGCTGCTCCTTCTTTGGCTTGGCTGCCAAATGCTGACGCTCCTGGCCAGCCGCACAGACGAAGCTCTTGCTCAGCCGCTCCACGTTCGAGAAGACCTCATTGATCGCCACATACAGTCTATCGAACTTGTCCTCCGCCACGCACTCCTCATACAATTCCTGCAGCGATGCAGCGTCCAGAAACGCCTTGGGCGTCAATATGGGCACGTCTATGACGGATGCTGCAGCTGCAGTTGTTGAAGCTGCCGCTGCCTCCGTCTGCTGCGCTGCAGTTGCCTCCGCTGTGGGCTCCACCATATCGATGAGCAAGGGCGATCGCTTGGACGCCTGTGGCTGGGATTGTGATTGTGATTGGGATTGGGTGCTGGTTGTTGTGGTGGTGCTGGCGGAGGTAATGGTGCTGGTGGAGCTGTTGCTGCTGCTGCTGCTGCTGTCGTGCGGTGACAGCATGTCCACATCCTGCAGCAATCTGGAACTGAAAGCTCACATTATTGCGCTGCAAATTATGGACAGTCGGATGCGCCCGACTGTAGAATACCCTGTACCCTCCATTTTAATTATGCTAAGTTAAATGTTACGCTTGTTGTTAAACTTTTTATTTTCTAATGTGAAACTCTCGCTGCCTAATACTCGCAGGCCAAAACTCTCGCTGACCCAACTTTCACTGGCCCAACTCTCGCAGGTTTAACTCTCGCAGGCTCAACTCTTGCAGACCCAACCCTCGCTGACCCAACTAGCGCTTGCCGAACTCTCACAGGCTTAACTCTTACTGCCCCAACTCTCGTTGACCCAACTCTCGTTGACCCAACTCTCGTTGACTCAACTCAGACTGGCCCAACTCTCTCAGACCCAACCATACGACTGCTTTGTATGACTGCTGATACACTACTGTTCTTACGACTGTTGGTACAGAATGTAAAATACTTGCCGGTGGAATTTTGAAGCAAACTTTTTCTAGTGTGTACTTAAATATTTTTCTCAAAATTATCGTAAAGGAATTAAGTTTCTAGATGTGACAGATTGGGCTGTGGTTTGGTAGCGAGTCCGTCAGTCAGGACAAAGAACTTTATACACATAGGTATTATGCTAGTTGTGGGTTTTTATATATTCTGAGCGTAAATGGGGCGTATTGCACACCTACCTAAATACCAAAAATAGCTGCTCAAGCAATTACAGATTTTGAGATCTTAACATTAGTACAGAAGGACAGACATGGCTAGAGCTATAGCTCGTCGAGCTGATCAAGAATACACATGCTTTATGGGGTCTGCTACTCCTCCTGCAGCCTGTTGCATTCATTCGCCCAAAATAATCCATTAAAATGGTACAGGGTATAAAAATAGCCGCTCTAGCTCTTTTAGTTTTTAAAATCTCAGCATTTATACCGACGGACGAACAGACAGACGGATATGAAACTGATCAAAATTATGTATACGTTGCATAACTTCGCACTAACTGATTAATCCTGTTTGCAATGGGTACAGGGTATAGGAACAACAACTTACCTGCTGGCCGACGTGGGCGCCTCGTTGGACGTGGAGGGGGTTGAGGGGGACGTCGATGTCTGGCTGGCGCACAGCTGGGCGTCCTGTGAGAAGAGCTCCAGAGCTCTGGCTGCCACCTCGTTGGGCGTCATGGCCGCCACTTGGCCGCTGGAGGCGCAGTTGGCGTTGGTGCAGTGCGCATTGCCGCAGCCCGACTGCAGCTGATGGAAGTAGCGATGGATCAGGCTGCGCACAGCCGAACGCTTCATCTCTGGTGTGGCACGCCCCCCCGGCACGCCTCCGCCGGCGGAGGCGGCTGCTGCAGCTGCCGCCGACGATGTCGATGCACTGCAATCGAATATTTTACATTTATCGAATATATATATATATATATGTGGGATATATGTACCTGAGCAGGGGCAACGGCAACGGCGATGCGGACGCTTGCCGCGCCTTCTGTTGCTGCTGTTCTTGTTCCTCGCTGCCGCCGCTCATTGAGCGTTTTTCCCTCCGCTCCCTCTACTTATTTTATCAGAGTGTCGATAAAACGATAAGTTGTTGTTGTCGTGTTTCCTTTGTTTCGTTTCGTTTGCTTTCTTCACAATTCACAGCAGCAGCAACAACAACAACAACAACAAAAAAATCGATGTCCCTTTTGCTCTGTCGCTCTCTTTGGCTTTTCACAACTCTCTTTTGTTGTCTCTCTCCCTGTTGTTCTTCCACCGATTCTCTTCACTCAAGTTGCAGTTTCAGCTGCAATGATTTCGTTTAAATTATATATTGAAAACCATTTAATTTACTTAGCTTTACTTTGCTTTTCTTTTCGCTTTTTGTATATTGTTACAAAAACGCAGACAAGGCAGAAGCAGAATGCCTGCTTTTTTAATATTGAAAATCATCAACAGCAAGTGTTGCGAAACATGCACAGGCATCGCAAAGTGTGGCCACAGTTTGAGGCATATTGTGTATCGATAGGCGTCGTCTATCGGTTTCAAATTCAACACCAGACTGATAAATAGTTTATATAAAAACTGCTTTAATTAATAATAAAATAATCAAAATTCATAAAATACGCACTTTTTTTTATTTCTAATAAAATGAACAACAATATCAACTGTAACATTAAAGTTAATTATACATAAATTAAGGCTACGCATTTTCTTCTTTACCATAATGTATGTACACATATTAATCCATTCATATCATTTATAGAAAAACATTGTGGTAAATTTTATAAAAATATACCTGCATTGACTAATCATATATAATTTTATAAGGTTTCGTTAGGCATAGCATAACATTGTTAAATCAATTATATTTTGGAATATATCGAGCCCTTCCCGCGAAAAAGACGTAACCAACATTTTTTCGATTTTCGGTTTTTGATGCAATTATGTTCATAATCACCCAACTCATCTACGCAAAAAATTTCATAATTTTATCTTGCGTATTTACTGAGATATCAGCCTGTCAATTAAGACGTAACCAACACACGAGCTGCGCTGTGCCCGCGAAAAAGACGTAAGTGACATACGAAACAGCGCAACTAAGAAAGAGGCAAGCAAAGTGAAGCCTGCAATAATGTTTCTTTATAAACTCCTGCGTTTATTAACCGATTTCAATGCGCTTTTCAGGATAGTTATATATAACAGAAAAGAGTATTTATTCTGCATAATAACGTTCTATGTTCAATATTACACTTGTTATTAAACATTTTCTGTATAAAAATACGAAGTTATAAGGGCTCTATTGATTTTTTGGCGTAAAGGGGGCGTGGCATCCAAGATTTGAAATAAACCTGATCTGCGTATTGAATACATCTACCAATGGCAAAAAAAACAGTAAACATTGTGAAAATGACTTACGTTTAATAAAACAATTTAATTTACATTATAATTAAAGTTGAAAACAAGAAAAAAAGGCTTTATTTTGAAAAATAAAGGAATTTATTATTATTTTGAAATACTTTATTGTTAGAAACTTTTTTTTGGTATTTACGTTTCATAAACAAATCGAATTTACAATTATAAAACCTTCACTTGTAATATTAGATTTTGTTGGTTACGTCTTTTTTGCGGGAAGCGCTTGAGCTAAACAGGCTCCGCGAGAGCCCGCGAAAAGGACGTAAGTGACAAAAATCATAGAATGGCTTGAAATAAAATTTTAAAACGAATATATTATATATATAACAGCTTAAGTAGACAATATTCCAAGTTTCAATGAAATCCATCCAGCAATATTGAAATAAACTAAAAAAAACTTTCTCCTGTAAAATTTGATTTTGTTGGTTACGTTTTTTTCGCGGGAAGGGCTCGATATTTTACTTTCCAGTGCAAAAATGAATAACAATATTTTAAAAAAATTAAATGGTGCATTTGGTAATTGCTTTGGATTATATGAATACAGCAGCTGTCCACAGCTTCGGTCCATTGACATTTTTTCCGCTTATTATTTATTTCGCTTTCACTGGACATTTCAGCACACGTTTTGTTTGCTTTGATTTTGCTTTTAATTAAAGCAACGGTAATAAACAGCTGTTTGCTATCGATATGCCACATTTTTGTACCGAAAATACTAGATTGTATCGAAATACTAGGCAAGATACGGCCACACCTTCAGCATAATAGCCGCTTCTTGGATTAATCGGCTCTTCTTCTACCCACAGATTTCTTATGGCAGAATATTCCGTTATTATACTCTGTTAAAGTAAGAAATTATAGCAAGGAGAGATATCTAGTCTCTCTCACTGTGTTAATTGTGTTAAAATTAGAGTTGTTCATCGTAGTTCAATTTAGGGATTTAATTCTTTAGTTCATTTTGTGGTGAACGAACAGTTCGTTCAGTGAAGTGTTCAGTGGGACACAGTTCACTTGCGTAGTTCCTACACCAATATGTAGAGGGCGCTGTTGTTTACTAGCGCCCATAGAGTAACCAAAACAAAGAGAAGAAATCAGCGCCCACTTTTGCGAAGAGAACTTTGAGTTGAGGGCCGCACCTTGGAGGCTGTTATTTAACAGAATGCTGCTTAACAGAGTCTCTCTCTCCAGATGTTTTCTGTTTTGTTTTCCTTCTCTCACTTTGTGTGGCTCTCTTGCTGTCGTGGGCACACATACATATGCATGCCTGTATGTGTGACTTGTGTGGAAGTGTGCTTGTGTGTGTGTGTTGGCTGCTGAGAATTTGATTGATTTGCCTTTGCTTACAATTTGGATATTTAGGAATCTTCAATTTGGATTCTGGACGTTGGGCATTCGCTTAGCAGCAATATTAATACTCTTTCTTTTTTCTTATATTGCATCACCGCCAAAATATAAGAAAAATAAGGAAAGAGTATTACGTTTGCAACTACATGTTAGAAATTAACAATGCTTGCTCGTGCGCTTGCTTTTGCCGTCGGGATTTTGTCGATCGTACGAAGCAAATTTCAAATCTCTGCGTTGCTTGTAGATTGTTGTTGGCATTTCTTGTACGATGGTTTGCAATTGCTTGCAATTGCAGGCTAATTGCTTGCAGTACTTAGTTGCACCTATTTTCTTTTTTGGTAACTAGTATAGACATATTATATTCAAAATTCAGCAAATTTTATTCCAAGCTAAGAAATTAACATATTTTCAAATTTAAATCAAGTTATTTTACAGGTTTTTTTTTTATTGAACATTTAATGCAATATTTAAATTTTATAACAAAATTTAATTTACAAGACGAAGCAATGCACATATATATGCGACTAACTTGTATAAACATTTTTTAATATTTTAATATAACATTTTTTATTTATATAAGTTTATTTAATAAATGTCAACATTTTATTTAAATATATAAACAAAAAATAAAATATACAATTATTTTATATATACAAATTTATATAAAAACAATTAAATTTAATATACAATTATTTTATATATACAAATTTATATAAAAACAATTAAATTTAATATACAATTAATTAAATTAAATATATACAATTATTTTACATATACAATTATATTATATATACAATTAAATTTAATATACAATTAGTTAAATTAAATTAAATATATACAATTGAATTAATATAAATATACAAAATATATAACAGGAATCCATTTGGTCTGCTGCCACAGAGAAGGGAGAATGAAGTTGGAGTGGCCAGACAGAATTTAAACTACGCTGAAACTGAAACAACAATAAAAAGAATTTTAATTAAATTACAATAATATATTTACTAGGATGCCACTTATCTGTGAATTTGTCCATTTTAATGACCATAAATCGGTAATCCTCCAGAAGTAGAAGCAGAACTACGCTGAAACTGAAACAACAATAAAAAGAATTTTAATTAAATTACAATAATATATTTACTAGGATGCCACTTATCTGTGAATTTGTCCATTTTAATGACCATAAATCGGTAATCCTCCAGAAGTAGCGACTAATTGCGTTCATACACGTGAAGTCCGCTCGAATCCAAATTCCATGTTCCTGAATGTCTACATCAATTTATTCGCGGTCTTTGTTACCTGTTAAAATAATATATTAGTAAGAAAAGTACCCATGTTAACGAATTTTTAAAACTTCCCAAATGCGAATATACAGTATTTTTAACATCTGTTAAATCCGAGAATTGCCAAAAATGCGAAAGAATGGGGTCATCTCTAAAAATAAAATGATAAAAAATCGCAATTAATTTGTTCCAAGTCACATTTAGATTCTATCTTACTGTTTGAATAAATAGCTGGATGGCTGATTGTTTTTTATTAGCTGTGCTACTAATATTTCTTCTAGCTGTTCAAAAAATTATAAACATTAAATTTATTTTATTCATAGTTCCTTGATTTTTGCACTAACCTTTGAAATTTGTGTCGCCATATTTTTAGTTTTTCTTGCCACTTTCCCTTTAAGAGCCGTACTTCCCAAATTTCTTAGAGCTGTTTAAAAATTGTTAACATTAAATTTATTTTATTCATAGTTCCTTGATTTTTGCACTAACCTTTGAAATTTGTGTCGCCATATTTTTAGTTTTTCTTGCCACTTTCCCTTTAAGAGCCGTACTTCCCAAATTTCTTAGAGCTGTTTAAAAATTGTTAACATTAAATTTATTTTATTCATGGTTCCTTGATTTTTGCACTTACCTTTGAAATTTGTGTCGCCATATTTTTAGTTTTTCTTGCCACTTTCCTTTACCCAAATTTCTTAGAGCTGCGCAAAAATTATTAAATTTATTTTTATTTTATTCATATTTAATTGATATTTTTACTTACCTTTGAAATTTGTGTCGCCATATATGAAGTTTTTCCTGCCACTTTCCTTTTAAGAGCCGTACTTCCCAAATTTCTTGGAGCTGTTAAAAATTAATAACTTTAAATTTTTATTAACATATTTACTTGATTTTTGTACTTACCTTTGAAATTAGTGTTTCATTATATTTAATTTTTTCGCCGCTGGTCCATGCTTATTATTTGTCTTCAGATTGCGATTTTCTTCAAACATCCATCTTGTTTTCTTTCTTGTTAAGATTATAATAAGTCTTTTCAGAATTTCAATTCTGTGGCTTTGGCAAATGTTATCAATATTGAACCATTTCGGGTAT
Organism: Hypselothyrea guttata; assembly: GCA_035045125.1. Lineage (NCBI taxonomy): Eukaryota > Metazoa > Arthropoda > Insecta > Diptera > Drosophilidae > Hypselothyrea > Hypselothyrea guttata. The sequence continues at coordinate 203,751 of JAWNNJ010002188.1, read as the reverse complement.
TTAATATTGGTTGCCTTAATGCACTCATCAATTATTAACTTGCAGATTTCACTTCTATGAGCGTACTTATCGAAGATTTTGGCGAAAGTCTCATAATGCACATTGCAAATTTCAAAGAATTCATCTGATGGATTTTTAAGGCACAACCTATCTTCGGTGTAATTCCTTGCATATATGAGGTCTTCTGTGTAGTGACTTATTATTGATTCCATTTGACTCAAAGTACTATCACAGGTTTCGCAATCGAATTTTTTTTTGGCTATTATGTACCCATCGAAATATCTTCGAGAAACAAGTTCTCCGATGGGTACATTTTGAGAGCACGAGTCTTCTTTGTGGAGGTCGTTGTCTGCAATCTCTTCCTGATCATCAATTGCGGAATATTTCTCATCGCATATTGGCGAATCCGGGTCGCATATCCAATTTAGCTCTAGGTCCTGGTCATCATTTTCTTCGCAATTTGTTCCTCTTAAATAAGATTTTGTAACAATTTTCATGGACATCAATCTAGCCGTTAAATATTGCATCTCGCGAACTGTAGGATTTGTATTATTTCCAAGTTTGGAACGCAGACCAGCAAAGAAATTTTCAATACTGTCCTGGTTAAATCGGGTCAAATGCACGTATTGAATCCTTTCATCGCTTAAAAGATCATCCGAAAGACTTATAATGTTTCGCAAAGTTATTTTCAACCCATCGTGGCAAAAGTTTTGGGCATAAACGTGAATTTGGTTTATGTAGGATTGAAACTTTACCAAATGCTTTCTTTTTTCTGACCTACAGCTCAAAATATCAAAGCCATCATTGAGCGACATAATTAAATCTGCTGTCGCTAACGCAATTGTCATATTCTTTTGGGAGAATAAATTATTGGTGTGGCAGACTTTAATGGCGTTTCCAACGGATTTCGAAAAGACTTGTACGGCTAATTTCACAGACATTTTTTCGTGAAATTTTGGGTGAATATGCTTGGTCGATAATTTTGGAATCATACGTGTTGTAGTGCTGTTTTGGTTTATGTCATATAGCTCGCTGATCACCCTCCAGCTAGCAATTCCATTTGGAGTTTTTATATCTTTTGCCATCATGCAATTTCTTAGGCTCTTGAAAAGATGTACATAATCATACAGGAGATAAATTTTGTTGCCTTTTGAATCCATATAAATTTGTTCACCTCCATTAGAAAGGGCAAGAAAAACACTTCTATTTGCAGCTCCTTGGTCTGACACAATTGCTCTTACGTTTAAGCCTAATTGTGTTAGAACATCTATATTTTCTAATAGGAAATTTTTCAAAGTGGCTGCTCAAAATTACACATGCATACAAACAAAAAACGGCCAAAGTTGTTAACCCTATTTTTATACCCTGTGCCCATTTGAAAAATGGGAAAATCAGGGTTAATAACTTTGTCAGAATCTATGTAACAGGCAGAAGGAGGCGTGGCAGACCCCATAAACTATATATTTTACCCATATAAATGTACCCCAATGGGTACAGGGTATAAAAGGACAAACATAAGTTCACAATTATACAAATACACACCTAAACATATACTGAACATATACTAAAAACACATTCACAATTTTATAATTATATAATTAGACCCTTTACTTTAAAAAAGTAAAAAGGGTCTATTAGTTTAGTGCAAAGAGGAAATGTGTGTAACACCCAGAAGGAGGCGTGGCAGACCCCACAAAGTATATATATTCTTGATCAGGACGACAAGCCGAGTCGATATAGCCATGTCCGTCTGTCCGTCTGTCTGTCTGTCCGTCTGTCTGTCTGTCTGTCTGTCTGTCTGTCTGTCTGTATGAACACCTAGATCTCAGCAACTATAAGAGCTAGAGACACCATATTCGGGATTCAGGTTCCCCTATTCAGTAAGCAGCACGAGTTTATTTTAGATTTTGGATACCTCCCCCCCTTCCCCCGCAAACCGCAAAAAGCTGCTGTAGCCGCAGTTTCAAAGCTATTGATTTGTAATTTGGTATTTAACTAGTTTATGACATTATTTATCGACGCTGTGAATTTTGTTTCGATCGGATAAGAAACAGCGAACATATGCCACAGACAATTTGCCGCACTTGGTAGAGGGAGGGGGGGGGGTTGGTGTGCCTTGCATACGCGGTAACGTAGTGTGTGTGCGTCTGATTGTGTTTGTATGTACATATACTCAAAGTAAAGGGTCTTCTACGGTCGGTTACGTCCGACTGTAGCCTCCGTCCCACTGATCTGCCCCGTCCCTATATTTTTTATATAATTTCAATGCCAATAACACCCAACATTATTACACGCACATATATGTATGTATGTACATATGTATGTATGTATATACCTAAACATGCAGGCTTACCTAGTCGCAGTGTAGGCATAGATCCACCTTTTAAAAATTTTTTTAATAAACACTGCTTTTCAAAATGCAAGTCGCAAATTCTAGATTGAGTGTTTAAATTGTTTATGTCAAAATTTATGTTTTCACACCATTCACTTTGATGTAAATAAGCAACCCGAAAAAATCGTTTCCCGCCAAAACAGCTTTTCACAGCACACTTATATTTAACTACTGTTTTAACACTTTCCATCATAGTTTTAATGTATGGTAAGTCAAAACAATCAAAGATATTGGTTTTAATATTTTTAATATGTTTTAGATTTGAAAAAATCTGATTTTTTAATTAAGTTTGCGACACTTGACTTTTTAGTTCACTTGTCTTTGCATGAATGCAACACATACACAAAAAACACATATGTATACGAATTGGTGTGTATGTGTATGTGTGTTTACATTGCGTTTTGGCGAGCTTTAGCAGAGAATTAAAACAAACAAAAAATCTCGCGTCTAGGTATTGGTGTTTTTATTTGTGTGTATTGGTGTGTGCACCATTGGTATGGGCACCATTAGTTTAATAATAAAAATAATAATAATAATAATAATAACAATAATAATAATAATAATAATAATAATAAAATACAATAAATTGGTTTTAAATCAAAATCGCCAACTTTGCAAACGTACAATAAATTTTATTTAATATATTATTCAAATATTTTATTTTATTTTTACAATTGTTTATTTTTTTTTTAATATTGTTTTTGTATACACAGTGACTAATGCAATAATTTACAAGTTTATCAAGTTGAAGCATTGTGAATTCATATCTTAAATATATAATATACATACATGTAAACGAAAATAATTTATTACAATATATTTTGTATTCATTTATTAAACTTTAATTTTAAATGATTTATGTCAAAATATAATAAAAAATAATATGAATTAAATTATATTAAATTTAAATGTTATTATTAAAAGAATTGGATAGGTAATAAAAATAGAAAAATAGAAATTCAGAGAATAGAAGAGATTTGCTGAAATTTGAATATAATATAGCCATACTAAATGTTTGATAATCCTACACCTGTAAAAAAACATAAACATAATACGTCGAACAAGTACCATCCCCACACTACCGGCAACAAGCAAAAGTAGAAAAAAAAACACAGCCAAAGCCCACTGCTGCAATATTTGCCACACACTTCACTACTCGGTACTTAATGCCCTTCCCATAGAGTAACCAAAACAAAGAGAGGAAGTCACGCCCACCAACCGAAATCACTGCGAGTTAAAGTCCAAGCCTTGGCATATCTGTTAGTAACAGACTGTTGTTCATAACATTGTGCTGTCTTAACAGATTTATGTTACGCAGCCTATGTTATTTTGGGTCTTTGTTTTGATCTTGTTATTTTCTACCTACTCGACGGCATACCACTGGCGTACGGGCTGTGCTTTGCTTTTTCATATTTCTGAGTTTTGAGTTTGTCTCTCTTTCGTTTGGAGAGTCGCAACGTCGATACTCTCTCAAATTGCTTTATATTCGGCTGCCGCTAGATATAAGGAAATTTGAAGGAAGGGCATTGAACAGCGAGTAATGAGAGCAAATAAATCGTTTTCGCTTTGCTTTCTGTGAGGCAAATTTGCAGCAGTGGCCTTTGGCTGCGTTTTTTCTACTTTTGCTTGTTGTCTGGGAGTTCTCAAAGTTATTTGATTCGTTTATAAATGCATGCAATTTTTTTAATAATATTTTTTGTATATTATTCATAATAAATTAAAAATAATAATTTTCAATTAATGCCTAAAAAATGTACATAAAATATAATTTATAAATTTTATATATGTACGTCGATAATTGCACCTACATCTAGTTGCATTTACAAAATAATTACATACAAATATTAAATATAATAATAATAATACAATAATTTTTTATGTAAAATTTGGGTGTTTAATTATCGACAATATACTATGTATAAAACTTATAAATTATATTTTATATACATTTTTAAGTTTTAATTCAAAATTATTTAATTTTTTGTCCAATAATATAAATTACATATTTTTTTTATTGTATGTATGCTCTATTAATTTATTTTATTATAAATTATTTTATTTTATTTTTTGTTTTTGACATATACATAAATTTATTTTATTTATTTGAGATATTTTATACTAATGCTACAAGTATAAAATTATAAACTATTGCATTAGTCACTATAAAATAAAATAAAATAAATTAATTCGAATGTAATGGTAAAATTATAAATATATTCGTCTTCTTAATTAATTATAATTTTGTATAACGATATTATATTCAATGTTTAATTAAACACACTTAAAAGAACTAATTTCAAATCAAAAATTATGTTTATATCTTAACTCGGAATAAAATTTGCTGAATTTTGAATATAATATGTCTATACTAGTTACCAAAAAAGAAAATTGGTACAACTAAGTACTGCAAGCAATTAGCCTGCAATTGCAAGCAATTGCAAACCAACGGACAAGACACGCCAACAACAATATACAAGCAGCGCAGAAATTTGAAATTTTGCTTCGTACGATCGACAAAGTGCCGACGGCAAAAGCAAGCGCACGAGCAAGCATTGTTAATTTCTAACATGTAGTTGGAAACTTAATACTCTTTCCTTATTTTTCGCATTTTTTAGCGGTGAGGCAATATAAGAAAAAAGAAAGAGTGTTAAGATTGCAGCTAAGCGAATGCGCAACGTCCAGAATCTAAATTTTAGATTCCTAAACATCAAAATTGTAAATGCTGGCAAATCAACCAAATTGACATCACACACCAGCACACTTCCACACAAGTCACACATACAGGCATGCATATGTATGTGTGTCCACGACAGCAAGAGAGCCACACAAAATGAGAGAAGGATAACAAAACAGAAAACATCTGGAGAGAGAGACTCTGTTAAGCAGCATTCTGTTAAATAACACCATCCAAGGTGCGGCCCTCAACTCAAAGTTCTCTTCGCAAAAGTGGGCGCTGATTTCTTCTCTTTGTTTTGGTTACTCTATGGATTTGTGTATTTAATTTTTAATCAGTTTTAAAATTTGTCTGCTAAAAATTATAAATAAACATTTGCAAACGCAACCGAGCACCCAGCACACTCTACCGCTTCGTGTTACAAGTATAAAGTAAACTATGTCCAGCTGAACTGTGTCCCACTGAACTGTGTCCCACTGAACTGTGTCTCTGTGAACTGTGTCCCGCTGAACCGTTCACTGAACTGCAATCAGGGACACAGTTCTTTAGTTCAGTTTGAGGAACCGTTCAATTGAACTGTGTCTGAACTGAACGATACAACTCTAGTTAAAATATTATATTATTAAAAAAATAAAAAAAAATATTTAATCAAAATGAACAAAGCCAATTTTCAATTTATTTTGCCCTTTTCAAATAGCGATCTGCTCAATTCGCGTGGCGATCAGTTCTATGTGCACCGGCTCTACAAATCCAGCGAAATATCAGAACAACTGTCAGGTAAGCTATCTGCATTTGTTGAGCGATCGCGCCAAAATACTAATTGCTAACACACATATATATTCCTATTCAGAGTGGAAAAACAAAATGGTCCGACTACGGGATCCGGAACCCAGGATCTACATATTCGAGCATTTCGACGTCTACTACTCCATCATACAAAACACCGAAAGCGACGACGCCTCCCTCCGCAATCTCATGCCCGCCTTCAAGCTCCTCTACCTCTCAGTGGACAATTTGGGCACCCAACTGGCGCCCTTGCTCTGCAACGAGGAGTTCCTGGCCTCATCGGATCGTGTGCGCTATCTGAATCTCACCAAGATGACGCTATATCTTCAGATCAACATCGTGAAGCGCATCGATCTGGAGGTCAACCAAGTGCCGAAAAAGCGAGGCAAGCAGGTGAAGGTGCCTTATGGGTTTTCCAACTGGGACGTCAAGCGGGGCAAGTTCTTGCTGCAGCTGTACAACGTGATGCAGAATCCCCTCGAGAATCTCTGGAGTCCACCTGTTGCCGAGGAGAATTTTGTAACGTAAGTAAATTCATATGTATATGTATGTTTGTATCTGTCCGTCTGTCTGTCTGTTTGAATGAACGCTGAGTTCTCGGAGTTCGTAACAACTTATGTTTTTATTCACGTTCTACATTAATATTTATACCCGGAATATATACTCCCTTCTATTATACTTAACTTTCCTGAAAAGCGCATTGACATCGGTTAATAAACACAGGAAATATAAGCAACGCATGCGCCTTGACAGCGCAGCCACTAAAGGTAGCGCACGTAAAAAGAGAAAGAAGATGAAGTACTGCTGCTACGCCTTGTATGATAGTTTTATAAAATTATATTTAAAAAAATTTGGACAGGGCAGATCAGTCGGGCGGGACAGATCAGTCGGACGGGCCCGACTGTAGAATACCCTGTGCCTTTTATTTCATATACAATTTTATAAAACTGTCACACTAAGCGTATCAGCAGTACTTCTTCTTCTTCATTTTTTACGTGCTCCAGCTGCGCTGCCGCTGCTGCGCTGCTGAGCTGCGCTGCCAATTGCGTAGCTTATATCTACTTTGTTTATTGACCGATTTCAATGCGCTTTTCAGGATAGTTAAATATAATAGAAGAGAGTATATATACCAAATAACAACCTTCTATGTTCAATATTACGTTTGTTTTTTAAATTTTAATTTCAACTATTGTGTTGCTTATATCTCCTGTGTTTATTAACTAATTTCAATGCGCTTTTTCAGACAGTTAAATATAATAGTAGAGAGTATATGTTCCGAATAACAACATTCTATGTTCAATATTACGCTTGTTATTCAACTTTTTATGTTAAAAAACACGAGGTTGTTTGGGTTTTATTGATTTTTGGGCGTAAAGGGGGCGTGGCATCAAATTTTCAAAATAAACTTGATCTGCGTAAGATAACTACCTATCTATAGCAACCAAAACGGCATCTCTAGCTTTTGTAGTTGATGAGATCGACGCGTTCATCCAAACAGACGGACAGACAGACAGACAGACATGTCTATATCGACTCCGCTCTTCACCCTGATCAAGAATATATATAGTTTGTGGGGTCTGCCACGCCTCCTTCTGCCTGTTACATACATTCTGACAAAGTTATTAACCCTGTTTTTCCCATTTTTCAAATGGACTCAGGGTATAATAAAGGGTACAGGGTATTGTACAGTCGGGCCCGTCCGACTGACCTGCTCCGCCCATTCTGGTTTGGATCTGTTGCTGTGCTAGTTGTAATCAACTAGATTTTTTTATAGGATGCAGAGGAATGCAAAAGCAAATCGTGTACATTGAAGATAGATAATCAACTCGTCTTGTTTCAGAATGGTGTGCGATATTTGCTACCGGACGCTGGAGCTGGTTCCTGCCCGTAAAGCCAATCGCCAGATGATCGACACGATTTATCGTATCTTCGGGATTGCGATCAAGCGCTATAATCATGCGATGGCGTTTCCCGCACGCACCCTGCTGATCCTTCGGACCACAAAGCATGCAGCCACAACGGTTGCGAATGGCATTCTGTTGCTTTACACTGAATACAACATATCCTCAGTGTATCCCACAGTTTTAAGAGATGTTGTGGATTGCCTCAAGCTGGATACTGCCTATACTGTGGAGTCGCAAAACTTATCCAACTTTCTCTCCATGTTCTCTAAAATAGCCCCTAGTCTAATGATACCACACTTTTCCAAATTGGGTGGTGAGCTGCTGGATTGTGAGTCTCATGTTCTGCGCATTTGCGTTCTTCAGATTATGGGCGATTCTATTGTGGGCGAGATAACATCTGAGGAGCTTGACGATGACATGAAAGAGGCTCGCAATAAGTTTCTCGAACACCTATTAAACCATGTTAATGACACATCAGCGTTTGTACGCTCGAAAGTCTTGCAGATTTGGAATAGCCTAAACGAAAATCATGCCATACCACCAGAATACATAATCAGGGTGCTGAAGAAGGTGGTGAGCCACCTAGAGGACAAAAGACCTCTGGTGCGCAAATCTGCAATACAACTGATAAAAGGGTTTCTTGAGATTAATCCGTATGGTTGGAAGCTTACTCATGAAGAACTAGCTAAGAATCTTGAGAGAAAACTACAAGCTAAGGATGAGTTAGACGAAGTGTTAAAGGAAGAACAAGAGCAGGCGAGAAAACTCGATGAAGAATTTAAGGTAAATGTAGAAAAATGTATGGAAGAATACTTTTATTCCATTTTATTAGAAAGAGCAAATGGTGATGCAGCTAAAAACCCTACAGTTTCTTAAGGATAGCATTAAGTTTGTGTATAACCAGAATGGGCGGAGCAGATCAGTCGGGCGGGCCCGACTGTCTTATACCCTGTGCCAAAGCTCGCGCTGCTCGCTCGCAAATGCAGTATATAATTTAATTAGATAATTTAAATATATGTATTTTATTTTATTTATATTATGTGTTTATTAAACGATTTAAATGTTTGTTAAATATAATAAAAAAAAAAGTTTAAGTTCCGAATAACAATATTCTTTGTTTAATATTACGCTTGCTATTTAACTTTGTATGTTCATATATTCAAACATACGCACAGTGCAAGTGCTTGGTATTGCCATCCCTCTCGCACGCTATTCTCACACGTATAGCGGCTGCGCTTGCAATGCATGCAATATTAGGAAGCTTTCTATCTCCTTTGTTTATGAACCGATTTCAATTCGCTTTTCAGGACAGTTAAATATAATATAAGAGAGTATATATTAAACAATAAGAACATTCTATGATTAATATTACGCTTGTTTCTGAACTTCTAAGTTCAACTATTGTGAAGCTTATATCTCCTGTGTTTCTTAACCGATTTCAATGCGCTTTCCAGGATAGTTAAATATAATACAAGAGGGCTTATGTTCAAAATAACAACCTTCTATGTTAAATATTACGCTTGTTATTCAACTTTTTATGTTAAAAAACACGAGGTTGTTTGGGTTTTATTGATTTTTGGGCGTAAAGGGGCGTGGCATCAAATTTTCGAAACAAACTTGATCTGCGTAAGATAACTACCTATCTATAGCAACCAAAACGGCATCTCTAGCTTTTGTAGTTGCTGAGATCGACGCGTTCATCCAAACAGACGGACAGACAGACAGACGGACATCGCCAAATCGACTCAGCTTGTCTCCCTGATCAAGAATATATATACTTTGTGGGGTCTGCCACGCCTCCTTCTGCCTGTTACATACATTCTGACAAAGAGTTGGGCCAACAAGTGTTCGGCCAACGAGAGTTCGCCAAACGAGAGTTCGCCCAACGAGAGTTCGGCCATCGGGAGCTCAGACTGCGAGAGTTCGGCAAGCGCATGTTCGGTCTGTGAGAGTTTGACCTGCAAAATTTCGGCCAGCAAGAGTTCGGCCAGTGAGTATTCGGCGAATGAAAGTTTGGCAAGCGAGAGTTCGGCACGTGTGAGTTGGGCCGAAAGTTCGGCCAATTGAAATCATTTCTTTTTATTGATTTCACATATAATTTAATTGTTTTGTTCCCAGACTTTTTAAGTGCTCTTAAATTAATTTAGTTTTATGCTTAATTTGTTATTATTATTTTGATTTGAAATTTATTTGTTTTTGTGCCTAATATTAAATTGTATTGATATCTGCATTTGCACATTTATTTCGCTCAGTGTGCAAGTCAGCGCAGCAGTGTTGGGCAACGCCGCTTGTTTTTATCAGCTGTGTCTCATTTTTTCTGCCTGCCTGCCTGTTTTGAGTAACTCCGCCTGCCAAAATAAAAGCGAGAAAAGAAAGCAAAGAAAGCGAAATAGGAAAGGAAAACAAACGGATCAGCAACAAACCATTGCACGCAAAATGTAAAGCGACAAACGAGCAGCTAAAAGAGAGAGAGGCAAAGAAAACAAGACGAATGGCTGCGATGACGTCGACGTCAACAGCGACAGCAACAGCAACGGCGACTGCAGCGGCGACGTCGACTGCGACTGCGACTGCGACAGAGAGCGGACAGTTGCAGCTGCAGCTGTGCGTGCGTGGGAATGTGGCATGGGATCAGCTGGCGGTGCATCTGCGCTCGATGCTGCACAACAATCAGCGGGATTACGACAAGTACGTGTTCAACTACAGCCTCAAGAATCAGCTGCGCTTCCGGGGCAACCTGGTGGCCAAGGTTTTCCGACAGGAGCAGCGCTACTACGAGCTGCTCATCCAAAAGAATGTGAACGGGCTGGGCGTCTTCCCCTACCATCTGGCGGACATTGTGACCAAGGGGCTGCGGGTGACGCCCTTCAACTACTATCTGGACGTGCTCAGCCAGCTGCTGCGCAGCGACAAGAGCTACGATACCCTGCCCAATTTCACGGCTGCGGATTGCCTGCGTGTGCTGGGCATTGGGCGCAATGAGTATCTGGCGTTGATCAGTGAGCTGAAGACGCACACGCCGCGCAGTCGGCTGTTTAGTGCCAAGCCTAATCCCTTGGATTTTCTGCCTCGGCTGCCGGTGCGTCTGCATCTGGAGCCCTGGTGGCGTCTGGACATTGGCTATGTGCTGGAGACGGATATACGTCTGGTGACGCCGGCGGAGCGTGCGCTGTTGGACGATCTGATCGATTTCGGTGCCCAGCCGGCGGGCAAATGCGATTATCAGCTGCTGCAGAGCCTCTATCGCAAGGGTCTCATCTATCTGGACGTGCCCATCAGTGGAGAGGATCGCATTTGCATACCGCCGTTGCGGAACTTTGTCATGAATCGCGTCAGTGGCGATTACTTTGAGAATCTGCTGTACAAGATCTTTGTGAGCGCGGATGAGCACATGACCATCGCGGAGCTGGCGCAGATGCTGCAACTGGAGCTGGACAGCGTGAAGCAGGCGGTGAGCTTCATCTGCCGGCTGGGATTCGCGCAGCGCAAACAGACGGAGCACGAGAGCGGACAGCAGTGGCACAGCAGCTGGACGCAGTTTAAGGAGCAGCAGCAGCTGCCACAGACGCCACAGATCACGCCGCTCAACTACAATCTGCATGCCGGCAGCCGGGGCAGCCTGGAGCTGGAACAGAGTCCCAAGACGCCAAAGCAGGAGAGGGACAAGGACAAGGATAAGGACAGCAGTTCCATTGGTTATCTCTCATCCGATGGCAACACCAGCGACTTTAGCTTTGCCAATCTGCATACGCCGCCCAAGGATGAGCAGCTGGAGCTGAGCTCCGAGCTGGAGGATGTGAAGCCAACGCTGCCCTCAGCCAAGAGCGGCAAGCGCGTAGGCTTCCTCTTCGACTCCACGCTGACGGCGTTCCTGATGATGGGCAATCTGTCGCCGGGTCTAAAAAATCATGCTGTCACCATGTTCGAGGTGGGCAAACTGTGCGAGGAGAGCCTGGACAGCCTGCTGGCCGAACTGGAGCAGGTCTCGCTGCTGGACGCCGAGGGCGAGGGCGACGTCTCCCGCTACTTTGCCCATGCCATCATCTTGCGCTCCACCATCTGCTCGCTGCGTCCCCTGCTGCCCGCCGGCCTCGATCTGCTCCGTCTGGAGTGCCTCGAGGGCCTGGATTGGCAGACGCGGGATCGCGTGCTCGAGAAGAAATACAAATTCATCGTCTCCGCCACGCCCCTGACCGCCACACTAAGTCACATGTTCAGCATTCCGTTCTTCGGCCAATTCCTGCGCAGCTCCGATGCCACGCCCCTGTGGAGCAAGCTCTTCTACAATCATATCACGGGTGAGCACACAAAACAAGAACTGGAGAAACATCGATGTTTTTAAAAAAATACGTTATTTTTTATTTATTGGGATTATTTTTGTTGATTAGCACCATTAGCACTCAGTTTTGTCCCACGATCAATTTCCTCAATTTAAATTCCCTCGATCGTCAAATCCCTGCGGGTTTAACTTAACTCACACTGGTCGAACTTTCTCGTTGGACGAACTCTCACTGGTCCAACTCTTATTGGATGAACTAGTCGAACACTTGTTGGCCGAACACCCGTTGGCCAAACTCTCACTGGCCCAACTCTAGTTGGGGGAGCTCTCGTTGAACGAACTCTCGTTGAAAGAATTTTCGCTGGACGAACTCTCGCAGGCCAAACTCTCGATGACCGATGATTGGCCGAAAACCCGCTGGGCGAACTCTCACTGGCCCAACTCAAGTTGAAAGAACTCTCGTTAGATTCTCCAGGCTCAAGTCTCGTTGGCCCAACTCTCGATGGCCAAAGTCTCGTTCGTCCGTTATAACCATGTCTATATATCCGTATAAACATCTATATGTTAGCAACTATAAGAGTTAGAAAAACAATTTTTGGTATTTAGGTTCTCCCATAGTGTACGCTGATAAAAATTAATTCAGATTTTTAATATCTCCCAACTTTTCATCGTTAACAGCTAAATAACTTAGCAGTCTTCTCGATCTCACAAATTTAGGCGTTAGAGGCACCGTTTTTGGTATTTAGGCTCTAATATTATGTACGTTGACCAAATTTATTTTAGAATTTTGATACCTTTCCTGCGCTTACCAAAAATATTCTAGTTTTCTCTAGTGTAAAGCCGTTTTTAAAAAACATCTATAGTGTTTTGTAAACATTGATTAGCATCGATGTTTCTGCATTTCCAATCTTATCGAGACGGCTAAAATTTGTTGCAAATTTTACTATGCAAGAAAGAAAATATTCTAGTTTTCTCAAGTGTAATCTCGATGTTTTGTAAACATTAGATAGCATCGATGTTTCTCCAGTTCCAATATAAACCGCAGAAGATTTTAATCAATTTGAACTGCTGTCCTTTTAGGCTACGGACCGCCCAGTTTGCTGCTGTGTAGGGGCACGGTGCTGAAGAGCCTGCCACGCCTCTTTCTGGGGTACGGCAAGCTGCTGGTGAACATACTGCACTCGGATGCGTATGTGCTGAACGCGGAGAACTATCGCAATCTGAACGAGCAGCTGAGGCACGGCTGTGTGCTGCTGCAGGGCTACGGCATACGGACAGCCGGACAGCTGCACTACGAATCCTTTCCGTTCCATCGCAACGGCGACGCACGCCAGGCCAAGTGGACGACGCATCGGGCGATCGCAAAGCTTGAGCAGCACCTGGATCTGCGGCAGCAGTGCGGCTACATAACATTCCTGAATACTGGGGTTGCCGATTTGGGTTGCGACGAGGAGGATTATGCGCTGCAGGTGCAACTGAAGCTGCCGCAGACGCGCAAGCAGCGCGCCAGCAAAACAAATGTGCCAAATGCCGGTGTCGAACCGACGACAGTTTCCAGCTGCCAACTGAAGAGTCCCGACGAGAATCATTTCGCGGCCCAGACGCCCGAACACGGACCCTACATCTCCGCCGATGGCACCCAACTGCTGGCCAGTGAGCTGGCCAAATGCTCCAACTCCAATCGCGCCGAACTGGTCTCGCAGAGCTCTGTCGAGGTGCCACTGACGCAAGTGGATGCCACAGCGGATGCAGAGACGGAAGCGGAGACGGAACCGGAGGAGTGGACACTGCTCGATGTGAACTTTGGGGTGCCCCTCTTCGATGTGGACACCAACACAAAGATCTGCGAACAGCTCGTGCAGCAGCTGTGCAGCGATGAGAATCTGCAACGCTTGCCACAGAGCCTGCAGCAGACGCAGCAGCTGTTCCTCAACTTTGTGCAACAGTGTCTGTATTTTGTGGACGATCCGGCAACGCCATCGCAGCTGCTGGAACCGTTGCAGCCAACGCGTGCCCTGCCCCATCCGCGCATCAATCTGACCTTCGAGAACGGACACGTCGGCCACTGGAACGGGCGTTGATAAGTAGGCGTCGTTACTTACATTCCAATTGCCAATCCAATCCAATCCAATCCAATCCACGTATTGACCCAGTTTTCTATGTACAAGTATTTTTTCCCTATGTTAAACATGTTTTTTAATTAATATTTCTACTTTTACTATCGGTTTGCCTTGTACAAAGTCGGAATTCATTTATCATTTATCTTTTAATTCATATAAATGGCAATACGTAAACGTGAGGCAAACACAGTTTAAACTTTAAACATACATAAGTACATATTAATATGTATGTCTAAAATAAATGCAAATTTTAACAACTTATGCCAGCTAAATATATTTTTTGTCTATTTTATAAACGGAAAGAACTTGTAGAGCCCGTAGCACTTTAAAATAACACCATTTTTAATGGTATAGAAGGTGGAAGCAGGCTTGGTAGGCGCCACAAGTAGACTACATGTTTTTTATTGATCGGTGCGAAGAGTGCGAAGTTCTTTCTATCTACCATTTGTAACTCTATGATCATGGTAATTGAAATATTGATATGGTTCTCTAGTTTACAGATACTTACATAAACATAGCTAGGTTTAAACCAACCGGTTAAAGTTTGGAACTGCGAACAGTCGGATTTGATCTATTCTCAATTAAAATTTTTGCTCTATAACTACTCATTTAAGCTGAGATCTGACACTAAGTAAAATATCCATCATGGTAATGGAATTATTGATATGGTTCCCTAGTTTAAAGATGTGAAATACTTACATGATAAGCATAGCTTGGTTTAAACCCAACCTGTTTATGTTCGAAATTGTGAACAGTCGGATTGGATCAAAACCCTACTAACTACTCCTTAAAGCTAATATCAAACCCTAAGTAAAACATCGATTATGATAATGGAATTATTGATGATAAATATTTTGCTACAAATATTTTACTACTCCTTGAAGCTGAGATCTAAAGCTAAATAAAACATCGTCTTCACTTAAGTAAATAAACTTTAGTTATAAATACCAACACTCTGTAACGACTAAAACGCTGTAATTGAATGAAGGATTTGATTACTTATCACTAACTGCCACTTAAGGGTGCACAAAATAGTCATTAGAGTAATCTCTTTAGCGCTAAATAATTACCATATCGCCATCGAATATGTAATTACCTTTTGGTTCTGATATAAGCAGTATTAAATGGAATTTAGTAGACAAACGTAAAATGGCTGTACGACTGCAACGATTTTGGAAAGGTTTCGAGAGTCGAGCCAAGGAATTTCTGCGCAGCACATCGCTTCAGGGATTGAAATATGTTTGGCATAATCGCTTACCCACTTGGGTTCAATGTTATTTCGGTAAGATCTTCGTTATTGTGGTGTGTGTCGCCATCAACTTGGCCGTGAATGTGTTCAACCGATGGCAAAGCACGCCGGTTATAATCGGTTCCAGCTCGACGATGACATCCATACAGGATATACCCTTCCCAGCGATAACCGTATGCAACATGAACAAGGCCAAGCACTCCAAGATTGCCAATTTTCGAGCGTAAGTTGAATATACTTGGGGGGTAAAGCCAAGTTTAGAAAGGAAATTCAATTGTAGGGGCTCCCTGGAGTATGCCATGCTGCAGAAAACCTGCTTTCAGGATGTCAATTTTACGCAGTATAAATCGATAAAGCCACGTTCCAAAAGTGATACATTTCCCAATTTTATCGTGGACGTATCGCACAAATGTGATGAGTTGATTGTATCCTGCATATTCGAACAGCGGAATGTGCCCTGCACGGATATATTCCGGGAAATATTCGTAGATGAGGGACTCTGTTGTGTCTTTAACTTTCTGCATCCGTATTATCTTTATAAGCACAGGTAAACATGAGAGTATTAAGTGAGGCGATTAGTTTTTGCATTTATGGTTGTTTTAAGTGCGCCCTATATACGGGATTATACTTCATCCAAGGGTCTAACGGATATTGCTGTCGATTGGAACCCAATTACCGGATATCCCAAAAATCTACCCGCCGGTTTTTATCCACGACGGGGCATAGGCATAGGCGTAGCGAATGGTTTGCAAATTGTACTGGACGGTCACACGGATGAGTATTATTGCTCATCAACAAATGGTCAGGGATTTAAGGTACCTATTTGCTTGAGAATTACATTACATTAAACAACCGATTATCAATTCAAATATATTCTCTATTTATACCTTGTACTAAAAATTACAAAAAGTCTATTAAGTTAGTGTAAATGAAAAATATGTGTAACATCCAAAAAGACGCGTGGTACACCCCACAAACTATATATATATTCGAAATTAAGACGACTAACTAAGCTTTTGTACTTTATTATTTGATTCTGTTTGTAAAATTAGTAATGTTCAACCTTACAGTCATTTTATAAAAATCGGTTGCTTTCTTGAAATGTGATTATATATATATTTTTATTAATATCCGTAAATTGTCAAAGGTGCTGTTGTACAACTCAATTGACCAGCCCAGGCTAAAGGAATCTGGTCTGCCCATAATGCTGGGCCACGAAACGAACTTTCGGATAGTCCCCAATAGTTTTGTGGCCCTGTCGAGCATACGTAGCATCGATCGGAAGAAACGCCAGTGTATATTCAGCGATGAGCAGGAACTGCTCTTCTACAGATATTACACCCGTCGCAATTGTGAGGCCGAGTGCGATGCTCAGTATTTTCATAGACTCTGCGATTGTATACCCTACCATCTGCCGTTGGTCTATCGTAACGCCAGTGTCTGTCATGTGGCCCATTTCGATTGCCTGAATCGTGCGGAGCTGCAGATTGTGGATGGCCAGAGTAAGGCCTGTAGGGAGCTCTGCTTGACCAGCTGCCATGATGTTACGTACTTCCCCAATCCGTTCTCAATACCCTTCAGTCGGCAGGGTCTGCGGGTTAGCAGCGAGTACCTCAAACATTTCTCTACCGAATATATACGCAATAATTTGGCCGTGGTCAATTTCTACCACAATGACAACTATTTTCGCAGCAACGTAAAATCATCATATACAGGTCTCACCGAATACATGTGTAAGTAAATCAGAAATACTCTATAATAATATTTTTGAATTAAAAAACTATACTTATTTAAATTTCAGCTTTGACCGGGGGAATACTCAGTCTAATGGTTGGATTCAGCGTTGTATTCGTCTCGGAACTATTCTATTTTCTATTTCTTCGTTCCCTATTCGAGTACATGCATTATTGGTGCAACAATCGTCGCAATCGTGTCCAGATAATATCTTCCTCAACTACATAAATTTAATTTAATTTAAATTTAATTTTAAATAAAAACAAACAATTATAACATGTTTAAAGCTTATGATGCAATATTAATCACAATCTTTGTTTAATACATCATTAGTTTATTACAAACTTTTAATTAAATTAGAAATTATATCTCCATTTTTATCCGTTCAACTTTGAATGTAATTAATTATCTTATTAATAAGCCTATGATGCAATATTAATCACAATGGTTTGTTTAATACATAATTAGTGTATTACAAACTTTTAATCAAATTAGAAATTATATCTCCATTTTTATCCGTTCAACTTTGAATATAATTAATTACCTTATTAATTAGCTTATGATGGAACATTAACCACAATGGTTTGCTTTATACATTATTAGTGTATTACAAATTTTTAATAAAATTAGAAATTATATCTTTATTTTATCCGTTTAACTTTGAATAAGATAATAATAATAACTTTTTTAAGATAATTAATTATATAATTAATTATCTTAAAAAAGTCGTGCCATCGTATACAGCATATTATATTTTTCGCGTAATGTAAGTATATCGGATTGACCTACGCTATTGTGAAAATCCTCAATTTCCGCTGTTTCAAATTTGATTGTCTTAAGTGCTTTAATTATGGCATCGGTATTGGGGTCCTCTGATGCCTCAGCGTCCAGAAAATTATACTTAGTTCCAGGCTCGTAAAAACGCTGACCTTTCACCCATCCCTCAAGTAGGCCAAAGCGATCAGCCGATGGGAAAATCCCATCAGTTAGTTGGAAGTACGACAAAAACACTTTGGGACTGAATTGAATCAGTTTTTCCATATTACACTCTATGCCATAATTGAAACCTGGGTGCAATTCTCTTTCCCTCAGTATATTCCATCTGTAATTGGCTGCTTGCAAATTGCATTTGATAAGCTGTGAATATATTTATATAATATGTTTGTACATACATATATATACTAAGAATTATAGTGTATAAATCTCATACCGTACTGCTCCTCTCAATTAACACCTTGTTGTCCAAAATATGAGCTGTTTCAAATAAACTCAACACATTTTCAAACAACGGTATTTTCACACACCTCAATTCCTGAGTACAGAAGTTGGTAAGAGCTGGAATCAACAACTTGTCTCCGGCTACGATCAGCTCAATTAGCATTTCAAATTGACAATCCTTCAGTGTTTCCCCGGTGGCACCTCCATAGATGAATTTGCGAATCATATCAAATGTATCAACTTCTATATCCTCCAAGTGAATTTCACCAGTTGCTGTCTCCTTACAGTGGGTATGTAGAATACTTTTAAAGAATTTTGAATATACGGCCAATATTACTTTGTGACAATGGAACGTTTTATCTTCAACAATTATGCGTATGTCTGAAAATTTGCCACCAAGCTCCAACGCATTGAAATTCCTGAAAAAAAAAAACAAAAATGACAAACACATGCGAATGTATAATCCAAATATGATATACTACAAATTGTAACTTACGAATGATTGGCCATTTTAATTGGTGAAGTGTTTTCGCAGTTTTAATATGTTTATTTTGTGAACTTTTGAGAACAACACGATTTACCACTGGCGTGGACCACTTTTGATTTTTTGGGGAATTTCAGTTTTCAAGCTAGAAATTTGGAAAGCGTCGATAAGCAACTGGCGATATAAGTAATTAAATTATCGATATATGGCAAAATTAGGAATTATTCTGATGGTTTGGGAATATTTAGGCAATTATCGGAGTTGTTAATATATTTTTGGTGCATTTCTCATCACTGTTTTGTCAGTATTTAAATTAAAGCGCGTTGACACTGTTGCCACAATAAGTATTATGGTGTTAAAAGTGGTGTTTGCACATTTGCTGAATATATGTAAGTATAATTGTTTTCATACATTTTTAATTTAAACTAGTAAGAATGGAGCTACAATGTCAATGTACCATTCCTAAAGAAAACCCTAAGTTAAAGTTGTAATATCACGTACTATGCCAAGTTTGTAATATCACAAACGAATGTTGCCCGAAATATTGACGAGCAAAAATATTGAAAAACACTAGCAAACGATAAGAAAATAATCGTCCATAGCTCATAGTCATCAATACCTCACTTAAACAAAATATTTTATAACTTATCGCAACTTATACCCTGTTTACATTGAGCTCGAATCACGAAATAGAATATTCTGCCATAAGCCCTCTGTGGGTAGAAGAAGAGCCGAATAATCCAAGATTCGACTATTATGCTGAAAGTGTGGCCGTATCTTGGCTAGTATTTCGATACAAATTTAGTATTTTCGATACAAAAATGTGGCATATCGATAGCAAACAGCTGTTTATTACAGCTAATAAATTTAAAAACGCCCGCAAAAATAAAATTACTGAAATGAAAATAAGCGAAATGAATGATAAGAGCAAAAATATAAATGGACCGATGCAACATTATTTCCAAATGAACCATTTTAATCGTTGTTACTCATTTTTATCCACTGTACCCATTAAAAATGGGTGACAATTTATATTTTTTTTTACAATTTGTGACTATACTGAAAAGCGCATTCAAATAAAAAAAGATAATAATGTAGCAATATCGCAGTTTTTGTCTAGCTCGCTTTTAAAATCCACATAAATTTGCGTGTTTTCTTGTTTGTTTACGTTTGAAATGGCGCGTTTTCTTGTTTGTTTACGTTTGCGCTGGCCGAACAGCTGGTCGCGTGATTCGATTCTTGGTGTAAACACCCAAATCACGTTTGGAATATTCCGCTCAGTGTAAATATGCTATTATTCTTTATGGCTTTAATGGTCTCGTAAACCTTATCCCGATGTCGACTTTGCTTGCCATGGTAGCACCGAACGCAAGTCGAAATATCGATATTCGATAACGATATGACGACAACTTGAATTACTTTGTGAATCACTCGCCTTCATTTATTTCAAAATTTGTGTGAACTGCGACGCATATAGAAAGTAACATTTTTTGTTTAAAATGGCTGGCAAACCGTAAGTACAGTAATTATCCCATCATCTCCCTCTCGTTAAACTGTTTGTATACCCTGTTCCCATAAAATGGATTAAGCAGGCAGAAGGAGGCGCAGAACAAGCGTAATATTAATATTTACCGATATAAATATGTACATATTTGTCTACATATGTACATACGTATGTGTGTTTAAAAGTGCATTCGAATCAGTGGGATTATTATTATATGTGGGATCTATATAATAATAAATATATATCAATAGGTAACCCACGTCAGCTTAGCTTTATTTTAGATGTTATATGTTACAGCGTTGAAACTAAACTGAAATATGTTGTGTTCTACAACATATGTGTGTAAATACACATAGAATATACTAATGAAAAACCGGTTATAAACAACTGTAGACAAAGGAAGACTACAGTCGGACCCTGTACTTTATTCACAACCACCAATTAATTCATAAACAGTTAGAATTAGCTTAAACTTCATTATATTATTACATTTCACTTTTTCAAAGAACAGCGCTTAAATATATGTAAATTACACACTTAGAGGCATGCACGTATCCGCATGCATGCGACATACCCCTCCCCCCCTCTTCCAAGTGGCAAGTATTGCCTGTTTCCATATTTTCACTGTATCTTATCCGATTGTAACGAAATTCTAGTTACACACCAAATTAAATTAAATTAATAGCTTCAAAACTGTGGTTGCAGTAGCTTTTTGTAATTAGCTAGGGAACGGAAGAGGTATCCAAAATTTAAAACAAACTTGTTCTGATTACTGAATAGGAGAACTTTAATCCTGAATACGGTGTCTTCAGCTATTATAGTTGCTGAAATCTTGGTTTTCGTACAGACGGACATGGCTATATCGACTCGGCTTATCGACCTAATAAAGAATATATATATATATATGTACTTTGTGGGGTCTGCCACGCCTCCTTCTAGATGTTACACACATTTCCTCTTTGTTAATAGACCCTTTTGTACTTTTTTAAAATACAGGGTTTAAAATTGTGTCTTTAGCTCTTACAATTGGCGAGGTCTGTTTTTAAACGGACAGATAGACGTGGTCTACCATGCCTCCCTCTGCCTATTGCAAAGGGATCCATTTGCACTAACTTAATAGACCCCTTTGTATTTTTTTAAAGTACAGGGTCTAACAAAAAGCGATAAAAAGAGATGCTCTTCGCAAAAAGCAGCTAAATCAGCATATCAGTTTTCCATTCGAAAACCCAAACAACATAAAGTGATTCTTATGAAATACATGGACAATAATGCTTGTTGTTTATTATTTTAGGATTTTCAACGCATTGAAACTGGGCGATGCATTTTCGGACATTCGCATCATTGTGGAGGGCAAAACTTACAATTGCCACAAAGTTATACTGGCGAGCTTCTCAGATTTCTTTGAGCGTCTGTTGCTGACAGACTGCAAGGAAACTAAAGCCGGTGAAATTGTCTTGGAAGAAATAAGCACCGATACATTTGATTTAATCTACAAGTACATTTACGGCGGTGTTGATGCAAAGGTACTCAAGGATTGTCCAGTTACTACCATCATACAGTTGCTCATAGCCGCAGACAAATTATTGATTTCAGTTCTTACTGAAGTTTGTTCTCGAAAATTGGAAAGTCACATCACAAACAAATGTTTTGATAATGACCTATGGGACGTCTTTGAAATAGCCAATGCTTTGCAAATTGAACAGCTATGCAAAACCAGCAAAGAGGTATTTAATTTAAACATCATCATAAATGTATATAATACATATTTTAATACTTTCAGATGGTTCAAAAATATTTAAGAGAAACAGGTGGGAAATTCTATGATAATTATTTAAATCACACTACAAAAATGAATACATTCAAAGTTCTGCAATTTAGTACGGACATCTTTCAATCGTTTTTCCAATTAACTAGAGGTTTTTTATCAGAGGTTTATCGATTTATGTTGCTTGAGGCCTGGATAAAACGTCAGAAATTTTTTACACCCGGAACTAAGTATTCTTTACTCAACAATTCGATGATTCAATCAGATAACAAAAATTCCGCAGCTGTCGTTTCATTACTTAAAACTATCCCATACGATACTATGGATATTCAAAGTTTCCACAAAGGTCCAGGCCAGTCTAATATTTTAGATTCAAATGATAAATATACGTTGCTCTACAGCAGAGGTGCCCAGCCCATAGCTCTCGTTGCTCCGTAGATAGGGCTGTTGCTCTTTCTTATGGGGACATGCACACCGTATGTGTGAGCGCGCTCTCTCGTAAGCAAAGCATATTACACAAACAAATCGCCTTGGTTTTTCTCATTCCACTCATTTCTGCCTGCTCTCCCGACTCAGCGTCGCCACACGTCGTCGCTCCACAGTGGGCCATTTGGCTTTGCTAGCGGCATTTAAATAATAACTTGTAAGAAAAATCAAAATATTATTAGGTTTATAAAATGTTTTTACAAATTTTTTTTATTGTTTTTTTAATCCTTTTATTTTTTTAAATGTTTTGTTATATTTTAATTTTTTATATACATATTTTTGTACATTATTATTTTATAAACAAATTAAAAATAATATTTACAATTGATATACAAATGATTGACACATTTTTGCTAATAAAATAAAAATTTCTTTGCATAAAATATTATTAATAAAATGATTTTAAAATTTGTAATTAAATGCCGCTAGCGAGGCTAAAACCCCCACTGTGTGCTCTCGCAAGCTAGGATTTTTTTCTTGGAATTTCATGCGCTTTGTTGTTGTGTTGCCGAAATACATGCAGTGAGCGAAATCAATTCTGTTTATTTATTTCGATCAGAATGTGCGCAATCGCAGAGCACATTTAACTAAAATTAATGAAAATATAAATAATTTGTTGTGTGGATTTTAAGTTGATATTTCTTGATTGAAATGAAAATGTTTATTCTCGTTTCAAATTGGATCTTTTCATTAAAAATATTCACATAATTTTTTTTCAGTGCAGCAAATTGAAACTAAAAAAAATGCTTGCGTCTATGTATTGGTGTTTTTATTTGTGTGTATTAGTAATTGCTCTTCTGTATTCTCAGTTTGGGCACCTCTGCTCTACAGGATTACCCAAAAACCGAAATCATTGTTTACAACACTGCCGCCGAATTAGCAGAAGTCGCATAATTCGTGCTGTTTGATGCTTCGACTACTTGCGTACTTTGTGCTACGAGCAATGACTTCGCCTCAGCAGCGACACAAATGGAAATGCGATCAAAATCAAAAGCCAAGGGATAACCGCCGTGTTCAATTTTTGTGACTGTGAAACCATTTAATTACAATTTTTTAATTATTCTTATTATTTATTATCGTAAAGTATATACCCTTTTTAACCACTTTACAGGGTACAGAGTACACACAAGCAATTCTTAGAATTTTTCGCGACGCGTGCTAGCGCCGAAAGCCAAACCGGTTTCCAACCGAAAGCCACAGCAGCCGAGGCAGTAGCCAACAGTCACAAAAATTGAACACGGCGGCTATCCCTTGGCTTTAGATTTTGATCGCATTTCCATTTGTGTCGCTGCTGCGGCTGCGACTTCGGAAAAAACACGAAGTCGCTGTCGAATAACAATGAAACGAAATGAACGTTTTCGTAGTTTTTTATTTGAACACTGCTTTTACTAAAACTGTCATGGAAACCGAAACTGCAATTTTGTAAATTTTGAAGAATATTACTCAATTTCTGTTTATTACTACAACATAACATATTTCCTTATTAAGAATTTATAAACACATGTCATTCTTTGAAACTTAAAAATAAAAATTTTGTTCACAACAATTTTAAAAATATCTTTGTTTATCATTATGGCTATTTTCATGAGAATGATTAACATAAACTGCCGATTATAAATTCAATTTATACACTGTACTTAAAAAAAATTACAAAAAGTCTATTAAGTTAGTGTAAATGAAAAATATGTTTACCACCCAAAAGGAGGCGTGGTACACCCCACAAACTATATATATTCGGAATTGAGACGACTAACTAAGCTTTTGTACTTTATTATTTGATTCTGTTTGTAAAATTAGTAATGTTCAACCTTACAGTCATTTTATAAAAATCGGTTGCTTTCTTGAAATGTGATTATATATATATTTTTATTAATATCCGTAAATTGTCAAAGGTGCTGTTGTACAACTCAATCGACCAGCCCAGGCTAAAGGAATCTGGTCTGCCCATAATGCTGGGCCACGAGACAAACTTTCGGATAGTCCCCAATAGTTTTGTGGTCCTGTCGAGCATACGTAGCATCGATCGGAAGAAACGCCAGTGTATATTCAGCGATGAGCAGGAACTGCTCTTCTACAGATATTACACCCGTCGCAATTGTGAGGCCGAGTGCGATGCTCAGTATTTTCATAGACTCTGCGATTGTATACCCTACCATCTGCCGTTGGTCTATCGTAACGCCAGTGTCTGTCATGTGGCCCATTTCGATTGCCTGAATCGTGCGGAGCTGCAGATTGTGGATGGCCAGAGTAAGGCCTGTAGGGAGCTCTGCTTGACCAGCTGCCATGATGTTACGTACTTCCCCAATCCGTTCTCAATACCCTTCAGTCGGCAGGGTCTGCGGGTTAGCAGCGAGTACCTCAAACATTTCTCTACCGAATATATACGCAATAATTTGGCCGTGGTCAATTTCTACCACAATGACAACTATTTTCGCAGCAACGTAAAATCATCATATACAGGTCTCACCGAATACATGTGTAAGTAAATCAGAAATACTCTATAATAATATTTTTGAATTAAAAAACTATACTTATTTAAATTTCAGCTTTGACCGGGGGAATACTCAGTCTAATGGTTGGATTCAGCGTTGTATTCGTCTCGGAACTATTCTATTTTCTATTTCTTCGTTCCCTATTCGAGTACATGCATTATTGGTGCAACAATCGTCGCAATCGTGTCCAGATAATATCTTCCTCAACTACATAAATTTAATTTAATTTAAATTTAATTTTAAATAAAAACAAACAATTATAACATGTTTAAAGCTTATGATGCAATATTAATCACAATCTTTGTTTAATACATCATTAGTTTATTACAAACTTTTAATTAAATTAGAAATTATATCTCCATTTTTATCCGTTCAACTTTGAATGTAATTAATTATCTTATTAATAAGCCTATGATGCAATATTAATCACAATGGTTTGTTTAATACATAATTAGTTTATTACACACTTTCAATCAAATTAGAAATTATTTCTCCACTTTTATCCGTTCAACTTTGAATATAATTAATTACCTTATTAATTAGCTTATGATGGAACATTAACAACAATGGTTTGCTTAATACATTATTAGTGTATTACAAATTTTTAATAAAATTATAAATTATATCTTCATTTTTATCCTTTCTACTTTGAATATAATTAATTATCTTGAAAAAGTCGGGCAATCGTATACAGCATATTATATTTTTCGTGTAATGTAAGTATATCGGATTGACCTACGCTATTGTGAAAATCTTCAATTTCCGTTTTTTTAAATTTGATTGTCTTAAGTGCTTTAATTATGGCATCGGTGTTGGGGTCCTCTGAGGCCTCAACTTCCAGAAAATTATACTTAGTTCCAGGCTCGTAAAAACGCTGACCTTTCACCCATCCCTCAAGTAGGCCAAAGCGATCAGCCGATGGGTAAATCCCATCAGTTAGTTGGAAGTACGATAAAAAGACTTTGGGACTGAATTGAATCAGTTTTTTTAAATCTCGGTGCAATTCTCTTTCCCTATTTATATTCGATCTGTAATTGGCTGCTTGCAAATTGCATTTGATAAGCTGTGAATATATTTATATAATGTTTGTACATACATATATATATACTAAGAATTATAGTGTATAAATCTCATACCGTACTGCTCCTCTCAATTAAAACCTTGTTGTCTAAAATGTGAGCTGTTTCAAATAAACTCAACAGATCTTTATAATAACGTATGGAAGGACTCAATTTCTGAGTACAACATTGAGTGAGAGCTGGAATCAACAACTTGTCTCCGGCTACGAGCAGCTCAATTAGCATTTTAAATTGACAATCCTTCAGTGTTTCCTCGGAGGCTCCTCCATAGATGAATTTGCGAATCATATCAAATGTATCAACTTCTATATCCTCCAAGTGAATTTCACCAGTTGCTGTCTCCTTACAGTCGGTGAGTAGCAGACTTTTAAAGAACTCCGAATATACAGCCAATATTACTTTGTGACAATGGAACGTTTTATCTTCAACAATTATGCGTATGTCTGAAAAATTGTCACCAAGCTCCAACGCATTGAAATTCCTAAAAAAAAAAATGACACAAACATATGCAAATGTATAATTCAAATATGAAATACTACAAATTGTTACTCACGAATGATTGGCCATTTTAATTGGTGAAGTGTTTTCGCAGTTTTAATATGTTTATTTTGTGAACTTTTGAGAACAACACGATTTACCTCTGGCGTGCACCACTTTTGATTTTCTGAGGAATTCCACTTTTCAAGCTAGAAATTTAAGAAGCGTCGATAAGCAACTGGCGAATCGCCAGTGGCGATATAAGTAATTAAATTATCGATATATGGCAAAATTAGGAATTATTCTGATGGTTTGGGAATATTTAGGCAATTATCGGAGTTGTTAATATATTTTTGGTGCATTTCTCATCACTGTTTTGTCAGTATTTAAATTAAAGCGCGTTGACACTGGCTGCGTTCACGGCCGTAGCGCTCCATGGAGCGATAACTCGATAAATGTTTACATTTTCAAATTTAAACAGCTGTGTTCGCTGCATGGAGCGATAATTTTATCCAATGGAGCGCAAAAATTTTATGCTACATGCGCTCCACGAGATTTTACAGTTATGCCACATTTAGGGTTGCAATTTTCGGCAAAATAATCGTTATCGGTTAATCGCTCCATGGAGCGCAACGGCCGTGAACGCAGCCACTGTTGCCACAATAAGCATTATGGTGTTAAAAGTGGTGTTTTCACATTTGCTGAATATAAGTATAATTGTTTTCATACATTTTTAATTTAAACTAGTAAGAATGGAGCTACAATGTCAATGTACCATTCCTAAAGAAAACCCTAAGTTAAAGTTGTAATATTGACGAGCAAAAATATTGAAAAACACTAGCAAACGATAAGAAAATAATCGTCCATAGCTCATAATCAGCAATAGCTCACTTAAACAAAATATTTTATACATATTTTTCGAATATATCGCGGCATATTAATAATGTCGGAACTTGTTCTTTATGGCTTTAATAATCTCGTGAACTTTATCCCGATGTCGACTTTGCTTGCGATGGTAGCACTGAACCAGTGTTGCCAGTTTAGCTTATTATGGGCTAGATTATACATATTTTGAAATGGAAAAGCTTGAAAATATTCAATCTAGCTTATAGCTTTAAATTAAGCATATTCTCAAGTTCATTTTAGCCTGTTCTAGCTTTAAATATATATTCCACATTTGAAGAATATATTTTATAATTCTTAAATGTTTCGCTGCATAAAAATATCAAAACTTTTTCTTTAAGACTTCCATTTATACCAAATATACCCATTGAAAAATGAGAAAACATGGTTAATAACTTTGTCAGAATTTATGTAACAGGCAAAAGGAGGCAAGGCAGACCGTACAAAATACATACATATATTATTGATTAGGGAGACAAACTGAGTCGATTAAGTTCTGTTTGTCTGTATAAACGCTGAGATATCCTAAACTATAAAAGCTAAAGAAGCCGTTTTGGTCATTTTTGAAAGGTGTACACCATACACAGATCAAGTTTATTTCAAATGTTGGTTGCCACGCCCCTTCCGCCCACAATGAACATAATTAGAATACAGTCTCCAATTTAAGAGACACAAATCTTTTTATATAAATTATATTATCAGTAGTTGGTAGGTCTACGCAAATGAAGTTTTTTTTCCAAATTGTTGATGCCACGCCCCATTTAGGAGCTAATTCATAAATTCCGAATAAAAAAACGTTATATTAAAAATAAAAGGTATAAATTATATTCAAAACATAAGGTACAAGGTACTCTACAGTCGGACCCGTCCAACTGATCTTTGCGTCTGTGAACATTCAGTAGCAAATTATATGTTTTCTTCATTTTATATTGCCCGAAAATGTTAATAATTTACAAACATTAATAAATTTACAATAATTTTGTGTTTTCATGCATTTAAATTTAGCTTATAATTCAGCATATATTTTTTATATCATAGCTATTTTTAGCTTATTTTTACTGTCAATCTTGCCTATGCGAGTGCCCAAAACCTGGCAATACTGCACTGAACGCAAGTCGCAACATAAATATCGATATTCGATAATTATCAAATGCTGTGACGACAACTTCAATTACTTTGTGAATCGCTCGCCTTCATTTAGTTCAAAATTTGTGCGAACTGCGCCGCATATAGAAAGTAACATATTTTGTTTAAAATGGCTGGCAAACCGTAAGTACAGTAATTATCTTAAAATCTATCTAATCAGGGTTACTAACTTTGTGCTAAACATGTAGCATAAACATGTAACAGGCAGAAAGAGTCGCAAAACAAGATTAATATTAATATATATATGTACATATTTATCTATGTACATCATACATATTTATCTATGTACGTATGTATGTGTGTTTAAAAGTGCATTCGAATCAGTTAATATACATAGAAAATACTAAAGAGAAAAAACTGTAAAGACGGAGGAAGGCTACAGTCGGGCGTAACCGTTTTGCGTGTATGCACATAAGGTGCTTACCAAAATAATAAGACGGAGCAGACCAGTCGGGCGAAGGGGCTATAGTCGGACGTAACCGACACACAAAGCGGCTCTCACTCAAAGCTAAGGACATATCACAATTCTTAAAAAATTTGAGCTGCTTGCTGCATTGGATAACCTAAATAAAAAAGATGAACGATTGGCTACAGTCGGACGTAACCGACAGTAGGAGACCCATTTGAGTATATGCACATGCAAACACAATCAGAGGCACACACACTGAGCTACCCGCGTATGCATGGCTATATCGACTCGGCTTGTCGTCCTGATCAAGAATATATATACTTTGTGGGGTCTGCCACGCCTCCTTCTAGGTGTTACACATATTTCTTCTTTGTTAATAGACCCTTTTGTACTTTTTTAAAGTACAGGGTTTAAAATGGTGTCCTTAGACAGATAGACGAGGTCTACCATGCCTCCCTCTGCCTATTGCAAAGGGATCCATTTGCACTCACTTAATAGACCCCTTTGTATTTTTTTAAAGTACAGGGTCTAACAAAAAGCGATAAAAAGATGATGCTCTTCGCAAAAAACAGCTAAATCAGCATATCAGTTTTCCATTCGAAAGCCCAAACAACATAAAGTGATTCTTATGAAATACATGGACAATAATGCTTGTTGTTTATTATTTTAGGATTTTCAACGCATTGAAACTTGGCGATGCATTTTCGGACATTCGCATCATTGTGGAGGGCAAAACTTACAATTGCCACAAAGTTATACTGGCGAGCTTCTCAGATTTCTTTGAGCGTCTGTTGCTGACAGACTGCAAGGAAACTAAGACCGGTGAAATTGTCTTGGAAGAAATAAGCTCCGATACATTTGATTTAATCTACAAGTACATTTACGGCGGTGTTAATGAGGAGGCACTGAAGGATTGTCCAGTTACTACGATGATACAGTTGCTCATAGCCGCAGACAAATTATTGATTTCAGTTCTTACTGAAGTCTGTACTCGAAAATTGGAAAGTCACATCAAAAACCAACCTGTTGATAAAGAGCTATGGGACATCTTTGAAATAGCCCATGCGTTGCAAATTGACAAGCTATGCAAAACCAGCAAAGAGGTATTTAATTTAAACATAATCATAAATGTATATAATACATATTTTAATACTTTCAGATTAGTACGAAGCGTTTAAGAGAATTACGTCATTATTACGAAAGAAATTGTGTAAATTACACTTCAAAAATTAACAAATATTTGCAATTTAGTACGGACATCTTTAGAACGTTTTTCCAATTAACTGGAGGTATTTTAACAGAGCTTGATCGATTTATGTTGCTTGAGGAATGGATAAAACGTCAGGAATTTTATACACCCGGAACCAAGTATTCTTTACTCAACAATTCGATGATTCAATCAGATGACAAAAACTCCGAAGCTGCCGTATCATTGCTTAAAAGTATCAAATACGATACTATGGATATTCAAGGTTTCCACAAAGGTCCAGGCCAGTCTGATATTTTAGATCCAAATGATAAATATACATTGCTCTACAGGATTACCCAAAAACAAATACAACATTATCGCTAACTTTTACTTTTACTAAATCTGTCATGAAAACCGAAACTGCAATTTCGTAAATTTTGAAGAAAATTATTCAATTTTTGTTTATTACTACAACATAACATAATTCCTTATTAAGAATTTATAAACACATGTCATCCTTTGAAACCTGAAAATAAACATTTTGTTCACAATTTTAAAAATATCTTTATTTATTATTATGGTTTTTTTATTCATGTATATTCGTATTGTTGAAAACATAACTAGATTTAGTGCATTTCAAAATTCAATACGAATTGCAAGTAGAATATGATTACAGGATTAATAACATGATACAAATGTATATAACAGACAGAAAGAGGCTTGGCATACCCTATGAAGTATAGATTTTCCAATTACTAAATATATTTATTTACTTGAAAAATCTGATTTGAAGATTTCCTACGTTATGTGTAGATGTTTTGCTCTTTATTAACTCATAAAAATTGTTGCCGCTTAGTTTTCATTGCATTCAATTTTGTGGATCGATCTGCAACGTTTATATCCAAAAGATCCGTTATCTACTCCAAATGTAAACTATTTATATGTAATCGATTATTGGTATACAACAAATACTAGAATACTGGTCACACTAATAGGCTGTTTAGACTGAGCCCGCATCACGAAATGGAATATTCTGCCATAAGCCCTCTGTGGGTAGAAGAAGAGCCGCATAATCCAAGATGCGACTATTATGCTGAAGGTGTGGCCGTATCTTGCCTAGTATTTCGATACAATTTAGTATTTTCGGTTCAAAAAAGTGGCATATCGATAGCAAACAGCTGTTTATTACAGCTTATAAATTTAAAAACGCCCGCAAATATAAAATTACTGAAATGAAAATAAGCGAAATGAATGATAAGAGCAAAAATATAAATGGGCCGATTCAACATTATTTCCAAATGAACCATTTTAATTGTTGTTACGCATTTTTATGCACTGTAACCATTAAAAATGGGTGAAAATTTATATTTTATTTTACAATTTGTGACTATACCGAAAAGCGCATTCAAATCAAAAAAGATTATAATGTAACAATATCGCAGTTTTTGTCTAGCTCGCTTTCAAAATGCGCATACATTTGCGCGTTTTCTTGTTTGTTTACGTTTTCGGTGGCCGAACAGCTGATCGCGTGATGTGATTTTTGGTGTAAACACTTGCATCACTTTTAGAATATTCTGCTCAGTGTAAAAACGTATTAATCAACAAACGCTCATTTCGCATCCATTTAGCTATGGTATTTTCTGGCTCAAATTGAAGCGCGACGACTGGTCACATTAGGGTACAAAAAGCGAGGATTGCTGGAAATTACCTAGAAATAATTTAATATAATTTCTATTATACATATTTATATACATTATTTCTCAAACTTTCAATAAATATGGCAAACAAACCGTGAGTATGCGATTAAATTGGTGACTTTCGTGAATGTAAATTCTGAAACTTGGTTTCATATCTTTAGAATTATCAAGGCCTCGAAGCTTGGCGAAAATTTCTCCGACATACGCGTTGTCGCAGAAGGCAAAACCTACAAATGCCACAAAATAATTCTCGCCAGCGTTTCGGAGTACTTTGAGCGTCTGCTACTCACAGACTGCAAGGAAACTGCAAGTGGCGAGATTTACTTATTGGATATAGATGCCAATACATTTGACTTGATCTACAAATACATATATGAAGGCGGGGATGAGGAGATACTAAACACTTGTTCAACGCAGAGTCTCACGCAGTTGCTCATAGCCGGAGACAAGTTGTTGTTTCCTGCTCTTACCGAGATCTGTAAACTTAAGTTGGAAAAACTTGTCGGCAGTTCTTCTAACTTTGCAGAACTGTTGGGTATCTTTGAAACATCCCATTTGTTAGGGATAAGCAGACTAATTAATTGCAGCACTGAGGTATGAAACATTAACCTTGCTTTTATAAATAGATATTATAAATACATATTTTTAGCGCCTTCAATGTCATTTCCTAAGTAAAGCTATAGGACACAATGCAATTAAGAATGCAACTTTTCCCCATTTCAATCGAAACCAGCAATTTGTGGAACGACTGATGCAATTGTCTCCAAATATATTTAAGGAGTATCTTAAAATAACACAACCGTTTTTTCCTGAGTTTGATCGCTTTCAATTGCTTGAGAAGTGGATAACACATCAGAAATTATATAAACCCGGAACAACGTATTCTTGGTTAAACGAGTCGAAATCGGAGGATCCCAACCACAATGCTGTCACCGAATTACTGCAGACGATCGACTACAATCTTATGAGTACTGCAGATTTTCATAAAAGTCTAGGTCAGTCGGATATTATTAGTCTATGTGATAAATATGATGCTCTATGTAAAATCACCAAAAAATAATTAATATAAGCAAGGTAATCCTTGAAAAATCATGTTAATTTTAGACAATAAAGATCAAGAGATTTGGGTCCAATTAGCTTTATGCCATTTAGTGAACAATATGCGTAGTATTGAACAGAGTAGGTTGTTATTCGATTTATATACTCTCCAATATAATATTTAACCATCCTATACAGCGCATTGAAATCGATTAATAAATATAGAAGTTATTGATGAAACAATATTGCAGGCCTATGCCCCGCTCTGGCAACATAAGTAAGTAAGAAGAAGCATTGCTTCGTATTTTATTTAAAAAAAATATATATGTATTTCAAAGATTTTCTACAATGATTTTGTTGTTTTTTTACGTATTACAATATTATTTGATATGCTTGTAATCTGTTTCGTTTTCAATTTCCCCATTTGTAGGTTGAGGGTAGTTGTTTTATATGGAATAATATGGATGGAATATAAATAATTGAGTTGTTACGGTGTAATTTATTGGTAGGCTATAAGATTCACTATACAATACATAACTTAAGGAGACGCCAGATGGCCCAACTGCTCGTTTGTTCCCGATGGAACCGGACTGATCCTGTGCTTGTGACTATGCGACGCCAGTTGGGCGCGGGAGAGGACGCTGCAGTCGCAGACGGTGCAATGGTAGTGGGTGTGCCGCAGGGCGTAGGAGCAGGGGGGCGTGGAGCAGCAGGACTCGTTGCTGGCGATTTTGCGGAAGCCAGCGGAGCGTACATATTCCAGGCGCATGTGGAGGCGTCGATGGGCGACGACCTTGTTGGAATCGGTGCAAACGTAATCGCATTTACGGCAGTGGAAGTGCGACGATTTCTTTGGAGCAGCAGCCAGACTAAGCACATCTGTAATAGATCAATTAATTATGGATAAGAACAGAGTTAAATAAATCGAGCATATTCTACACTATAACAGGAACCGGTATCTATTTGGCAATATCGATAATTTATCGATTTGGGAACACCATATTTAGCTAAAACATTTAATGAAATCGGAACATTTAAAATAGTTCTTTTAAACTACGATGTCTCCTTAAATGTTAAATATTTAGTAAAATAGAATTAATATGCCTAAACAAGTACCAAATAGTGAAAAGAATCAAAGTCGCATTCACACGTAGAAGTTTTTCTTATGAAGTTCGGTTTGTTTGAAATTCAAAAAGGCTCAGGAATTGACCCAATTTTTATTAAATTGTGAAAACTACTAGTAAATTTATATAGTTAATTAGATAAAGTTAATAAAATTTGATAAAGACCTTATTTTTAATAAAATTGTGAAAACTAGTAAAAAATTTTGAAAATTTTTGAAATATTCGATAGATATATTGTAATTTCGATAATTTGAATGCTCAATATCGATGCATATCGATATGAGCGTTATGCATAGAAATGTGATATTCCGGTTAATCGTTTTTTCTCTATCGATATCGATATTTCCATATGAACCATATATGTATATCGATATTCCCATACCTGTCGCTGCGGGCGTGGCATACGCACAATCGCCCACGCCGCAACGCATGTTGGCCCGAAACTGTTGGAAGTCATCGCCCATCAGGGTGTCCATGCGATCGTGCCTGGCCGTGTGCTGGACGAATCGGGTTTTATCGCAGAAGCTATAGTGACAATCCCGTCGATTGCAGTGGAAATGCGACTGATGCTTCCGATAGCCGCAACGCTCAAAGCCGCAATCCTCATTGAAGCGAAACTTCAGATAGCCCCGTGGTATATCCTGTTCCCGAGGTCGCTTTGAGGCCAGATTCGGAGTGTTTTTCGGAGTGATAGGGCTTAAGGTTGCTGTGGGCAGCACAGTTGCTGTTGTTGTTGTTGTTGTAGTTGTTGCTGCTGCTGCTGTTGCTGCTGTGGCTGTTACTGCTGCTGCTGCAGCTGCTGCATTAATCAGCATCATCTTCTGCTGGGCCGCATTCTCCAGATTGGCGGCGGCTAGAAAGCTCGGTAGTAGCAGCACCTGACGTTGATACAAATCGATCAGTTGCTTGAACTGCAACAGTCGCAGGCTCGTTTCCGGTTCCGGCATTGCCACGCCACGCCCACCCGCCGCCTCTGCCTGGCTACCACGCACACTCAGATCTTCCGGCTCCTCTCGGCTGGGTTCCATTGGGCCAGCCGAGCTGGCATTCTCCGGATAGAAAGTGCCAGCAGCGCGCACAACTGGAAGCATTGGAAAATTAGCAAATTAATCGAAAGCATTTATCGATATCGATTATTAGGCATTACTCACCCGATACTCTCTCCAGACATTTACTGCTAGCCACGGTGGAGCACATTAACTGCAGTTACAGAAGCAAGTTATTTTATATTGTTATTCTACATTTTTTTTAATTTTTATTTGCTTATTTTAATTTTTAATTTAATTTAATATTGTTTTTATTGGTTTCTTAATCTTAAACTTGAACTATATAATAATTTTAATTTACACTTGGCCCTCGCTTAACACGAACTCTTTTAGCACTAACTCGGTCTTACACGGTTGCAAATTTGCACCCATTCCCCCTTTAACACGCTAAAAACCTCGTTCTTACACAATTGCAAAATA
Organism: Hypselothyrea guttata; assembly: GCA_035045125.1. Taxonomy (NCBI): domain Eukaryota; kingdom Metazoa; phylum Arthropoda; class Insecta; order Diptera; family Drosophilidae; genus Hypselothyrea; species Hypselothyrea guttata. Next base: position 168,136 of record JAWNNJ010002188.1, on the reverse strand, counting down.
TCGATATGTATTTTTTTACTGCGTTTATCGCGTTAGTGCCTTTGTGCCTGTGTCATACGCATGGGTTACTTGTCGAAAAAGGGAAATCCCACATATAATCTGTCAGAATCCATGTACTGAATCCATGTTTCGCTTAACACGACATATTCTAGGAACGTAACCCCCGTGTTAAGCGAGGGCCAAGTGTATATTTTTTAATTTATACTTTCCTATCCGAAATTCGAAAGCTAAGTACGGAGTGCCTTACTGTCGGTTGCATCCTACTGGTAGACAATATATTATTATATCTTACTTCCTTATCAACATTACTAACTTTGTCGTTTTAATCGTATTATCTAAATTTCGTATTGCACTTTAGAGTCTGTAACTGTCCGTTGCATCCGACTGATGGTGTATTGCCTATTTATTTCACTTACTTGAGCTTCTGTTCGACTTTCAATGGTTTCTATTTTCTCGGTTCTTGCATCTGGTTTTGATCTCTCACTGCCCGGTTTTCCCTGTGCCTTCACATTCCAGATGCGAGCTCTCTTCCTGCTGCGACTAGGCGTGAGATCGGTGGGAGTTGCGGCAGCTGTCAGTCTCAGGGCGGACCCAGAATTGTCGGGAGCGTCCGCCAGGGGTGCATGTACCAGGGCTGGCACATGATGCTGATCATTTTTCTCCAACTTGAAGCTGGTGAATATGGCTTGGGGTGAGTGTTGAGCCTGTATAATTAAATATTATAATTGATTAATTAACAATGAAATTACGAATTTTTATTAAGATAATTATAAAATAAATATGTCTATAGTTATAGCCTATTTAATTAAATATTACAATTAATTAATTATTAACATAAGTACTAATTTTTATTAAAATATTTTATATGTATTTATAAATATCAATTACCCATTTACATCTCAGTCTTAACTGCTTTACTATATATGAATAATTAATTATTTCATATTAATTAATTAACAATTGCAACTCTAATTTTTATTAATAGATTAATTTAATATACACCGATTTCTGTTGGCATCGCAGTCTCAACTGCTTTACTCCATATGAATAATGAATTATTTCATACTAATTAATTAATAATAAAAACTCTAATTTTTAATTAATATATTAATTTATTATACACCGATTTCTGTTGGCATCGCAGTCTTAACTGTTTTACTCTAGATGAATAATGAATTATTTCATACAAATTAATTAATAATAAAAACTTTAATTTTTATTAATATATTAATTTAATATACACCGATTTCTGTTGGCATCTCAGTCTCAACTGCTTTACTCCATATGAATAATTAATTATTTCATATTAATTAATTAATAATTAAAACTCTAAATTTTATTAATAGATTAATTCAATATACACCGATTTCAGTTGGCTTCTGAGTCTTAACTGCTTTACTCCATATGAATAATTAATTATTTCAAATATTACTTGAACTTCATGTTGCCCCTGGAATATTTGTGGGCGCCGAATCAATGAATTTCTTTGACATTTTTGTACTTGACATTGTTGTAGTTGTTGTTGGTGTTTTTTTCTATATTCGTATTTGTTTTTTTTTGTTTTTTTTTTTGTCATAATTTCGGATTTATGACAAACCGTCGCTGGCAGTTGATTATTTCCGAAATTACTGTTAATGTTTTTTGTTGGCCCAAAATGTCACTATTTAAATTTTGTTCACGCTTCGAAATCAATAATAATCATTAAAAAAAAAAGAATACGAAAACAAATAGAGAATAAGTCAAATAATAAAAGCCAAATACAACAAAAAAGAGAAACCACAATAAAATTAATATGAAAACAATTATGTCAGCAATGACAAGCGCTGTATACACTGCAATCTATTTAATTTTTTTATCAACAAATTTAATTTAATTAATAAAAATTGCAAAATATTCTAGAAATTCTGCTTATAATTTTTAGAATTTTTGTAAAAAATTTTGTTTTTTTATTGAATGGTTGATATTCTGATATTTCTTTGTAGAGTATTGATTAATGCATTTGTTTATGCCTTTAATAATTACTCCAAAACTTTGAAAGACAATGAAACGTGTTTGGATTTATTCGAGACACACACGCACACACATAAACATACTTATACGTATAAGTACACACACCTTATATGATTAAATACAATATATAGAAGTTATTGTAGTTGTTTTCATTCCTTTTAATTGTCATATTCGTTGGTCGAGGGCGATTACAGTGGGCCGTCATGAAAGTTTTGACGATTTGAAAACTGAGATGATATCGATATCGATCAACGATGCTAATGAGATTTCCTTTAATCGACAGTAGTTGATATATTATCATTAGAATACTATTAAAAATTTGATAAGCCATTAATATTTAATTTCGACTTAATAAAAGTTTCATTTAGCGCCTTACTTAAAATTTAAAATTACTAAAAATTGACCCTAAAACGAATGTTTAAAGACGTTTCGATAATATATTTGATTGCAAATTTTTATCAGTTTTTCTGTGTGGTCACGAACGACACCATTATTAAACCCTAAATGTAGGTCAGGTTTATTCGTTTCGGTTTTAATTCTATTATATAATAAAAGAAGAAGTATGTAATATACTAAAATTTAAAATATATAAAATGAAAAGGGTTGAGTTATGTACTATATATTACTGGGAATTATTATTTGCTTTTTTATAAAATAAATATAAATATAAAATAATTAACAATATTTGTATGAATTTTAGGGGATTTATTGAGCTATTAAATTTTTATTTCCACAATTATAATTATAATAAAATGTCTATACTATAATAATTTATATATTTTATAAATATAATAAAATTTATATTTTTCTAACTTTATTTAAAATTTGTTCACTTAATATTCTTTCCTATTTATTTATTTATTTAAACCATTTTTTTAACGAGAGCAATTTTATCACTGTTTTGTTTTTTTAATTTTTTTTATTATTTATTTTAGATTTAGGATTTGTATTTCTGCGTTCTACAGTTGTTTTTCAATTTACTTATTTTTTTTTCTAGGAAAACCCGTTGCATTTACAAGAGAGAAGAAAGTGGAAGATTGAGAGAGAAAGAGGAACAGGGAGACAGGCAGAAAGAGAGAACTGCACTTACACTTAGACTCGTTGTAATTAGGAGTGTGCAGTTGATAGGGCCTTGTTGGCGCTGCTGGGATGACAGGGGCGTGCAGAGGGGTGTCTGAAAGGAGGGCGTGGTGGGAGGGGGGGAGGTGTGTTGCGGGTGTCTGACGCGTCGATTGGGCCTCCTAATGTGGCATTTTATTGTGGCGTGTGTTGAATTGAGTTTTCGGATTTGGTTTTTGCCATATTCGTCATATTAATATTGACAACGAGTGTTTCCGCATTTATTTCACTTGCCGCCGTCTCTTTTACTCGCCAACCCTCTTCTAGCCCCCCCCAGCACCCGCCCATGCCCCGCTGGTATGTTGAACGTTTTGTGCTTTTAACTGTCATTTTCATAATTTCTACATTTTTGAGCCCAGTTTGTCGTCGCAGTTGTGTTTACGATTACCCAGCCCACGCGTCAGTCTAGGGACAGAGAAGGGGAGAAGGGGAGGCAGGGAGGTAGGGAGGGGGGCCAAGTACACACATACATACGTACGTACTTTTGTTGCCTTTGTGTTTGTGTGAATCGAATTTGAATAAATATTTTGTCCATTGCCATTTGCGGTATTCCTTATGTGTGTCTGTGCGTGTTTTCTTTACATATTTCTGTTTCTTTTTGGAAATAAACTAAAGTCGGACCTCGAGGGCATACTATATAATGGCTCAGTAGACCTAGAAACCGAGTTAAAACTTCAGTTATAATGCAAAACCCATTCATAACTCCCCAGCCAATTAACTGCAGTTGCAGCAAGAGCTTTCACTCTGTTATCATCAGAAATAATCGATATTTCCATGGTATCGATCGTTACAAATCGAACGTACTTATTTGAATTGATAAAGTTACATATTTCAGATTCGCCTCTTACATTCCTCTTTTTAGATCTCTAGCAGCACTATAACTGAGTAATTAAGTCTGATTTAAAATTAGTAAAATAGATATAGCTTTTGTGCTTAATTGTATAAAGCTTCAGCTTCAGCAATACTAAAGTATTTAAAGGATTTTTTTAATGTTAAGATTAGTTTTAAAATCATTTAATTTAAGAGATTTTAATTAATATTTATACATTAATATGTATATTGAAAATACAGATTTTAAAACTAGACAAGTTTGACTATTTTCGTTTCTAAGACCACTGATGAGAATGTTGGCGACATTCGAAATAGTACTATCTGACCACTGCCAAATTTTCCTATTAAAAATCTCCCATTGCTAGACGTCGAGCCCAAATTCTCACCTTCATTGATTTTAAAACTAATCAAAGTTGAAGAATCTAACGGAAATATATTAATACTGTTTTAATTTAAAATATTTGCTAAAAATTGAAAGTTTGCAAAGGAAAATCTTAAAGTTAAAGAAAATCCTGTTTTAATTCAAATATTTGGTATTCTATGAAATAAAAACTTGGAATAGTTTTGGAAAAACGTTGTATAAATAGCATCCATGAAAGGGGAATTTCAATACCAATGGGATTTCCGTTGTAGGCTTTGAAACACTCTGAATTTAGTGGAATTTACGTGATTAATCGTTTAAATTGTAAGTAATTCGTATTAAAAGCTTTAGGAAATCCTCCATTAATAAATTAAATTAAATTTCCTCCTCTATTATATTTAGTTGGCATTTGGTACTTAAACTATTCTAACACGGCTTAAATAAAAGACGATTTTAGATGCTTTTTAATAATTAAACACCTAAATATGTATTATAAGCTGGTTCAAATAGAGGTTTATATTAAATTTAATTTGACAAATAATAAAGCTCTTGAAATGAATAAAAATTATATGGAATTTGTAATATTTTCAGGAGCTTTATTATTTTTCAAATTAAATTAAAAATAAACCTCTACTTATAATGCATTATAATTATTATGAAATTCATTGATATATTGATGTATCGTTCCTATTTATACCCTGTATTTATTTGGGAATCTGTTGAATTGGGTTGCACTTACGCTTTTATAGACCTCCACAAAGCGGTTCTTAGGCGGTCTGCCGCGTTTTCTGTTGAAGAATCCATCGATGGAGCTGATCTGTGTGACCTGGGAGCTCAGTTCGCCTCCATCGCTGCCTGGACTGGTCTCGACGTCCACATCCAGGTCCGATTGCTCCATGCTATCCAGAGTATCCAGAATTCTAGAGCTGTAGCGCCGTAGCGGGTCTCAGCTGCAATGGCAAATGAAGTAAAAGGTAAAAGTCAAAGAAAAGAGTGCAAACATTTTAATTGCAAACTGATACGTTGGGAATGCAAAGTGCAAATTTCAATATCTGCAACAATTTGACGGAAAACCAATCCACGGGTGACTCACGAGGCGCCAGAAAGTCAGCACAAATGAGAAATTGAATAAAAGTGGAAAAGGCAGAAACTGTAAAGGTTAACACACCCATTTCTAGGTAAATACTTTTGTTGTTGTTGCTGCATTTGTCATAAAGTGCTTGGATTGGACTGATTGCAGCATTTACAGCTATATCGGGTTTATATCCAGCTGTATGCAAAATTTCAGCAGCCACTGTCAGGTACAAGCCGAGTTCACTTGGATAGTTGTTGGATAGTTATTGCAACATACAAAACTCCGAGTAGAAATTCAAATTTTAATAAAAAAAAGTGGAAAAGTGGAAGCAAAAGAATTAGAAGAAGTCGTTACGAGAGTGGACAGAATGGAGCAACTAGAATAGCTTTCATATCACTAAAATGCATCTACCAATTCAATTGGCCACCTGGAAAGTGCATGCCACTTTTTATCCCTTGGCAGTTGGGCAACTTCTGCGAATTGTTTTGCATATGGGAACATCTGAGAAACCAAGAAAAACTCTCATCAGTTTGCATAAAGCCTAAAAGTTCAATTATATTTAATAATGCAGATATAAAATGAATAAATAGGCATTTTCGCATTATCTCTCTTTTTTATTTTTTAGCAGATCAAATATTTAAATTCGGTATATTTTTAAGGGAAAATAATATCGGTAACATTGTTATTTTGGTAAATTTAAATCAAATTTATTTATATTAAAATGTAAGTTAAATTTAATTTAAATTAAAGTGCAAATATTTCAAAAATTAATTGTAAATATTTATTTAACTTTTTGAATTTATTTATTTATTTTTATTATTAATTTTTAATTATTTATTAATTGGATACTATTGGGATAGTCCCAAACAATTAATAATTTACCCTTAAAGCTTGTATATTTTAAATTATATTTATTGCATCAATTTCTGTAAAAATCAAAATGAAATTAATTTTAATTGGAATTACATTTATTATTGCTTTAATCGCAAAAAAAAACATTTAATGATATAAGTATCTACCCCGTAAGGTCTATAGGTCTAAACTCTATAGTTTTTTTTTTCTAATACGAATGCTTTATATTAATTATGCTGCATTTTATTCATTTCAAATTAAAATTAGTTTTTAATAAAGCAAATTAATTTACAAATAATAAAAACTGTAATTAAATTTGATTTATCATAATATTATACACTACAATGGGCAGCATTATTTTTAAAAATCATATTTGATCTATTTTATTTTAAACTCGCAATTTATTTTACTAAATTAAAACATCTATAATAATTATTCTCTCTGTCCCACCAACTTGATCGGCTGCTTTTCAGAATTTGTATATTTTGATTACAATGTAGATTTTAATCGGAAGCGCTGTCAATTAAAATCGATTTGACTAATTGGATTCTATTCTTAATGCAGGTCCTAGCTCCATGGCTGATCGGATCAGCGATTAGCTAATTTAACTGGGCTTGAGAGGGGCTTAAAGACTGAGACTGAGAATGAAACTGAGAATGAGAATGAGGCTCAAAAGGCGCACCCAGCGCTCAGTTCTAGATAAACGATCTGCAGGCGATTATTTATAGTCATTTATTGGCGTACATATGAATTACAATCGTATCACACACACACACACACACACACACACACACACACACACACACACACACACACACACACACACACTCATTAGGCTTGGCAAATTCCCGAAGGAATCTTAACAAAAGCCTAGATGTCGCCCGATAACGATGACAATTGCAAGATCTGTTTATCGCTAATGCACATTACAAACACACTCACACTCTCACACACACACACACCAAGCGCAAGCTTTTGTTGTAATTCACCTACCAATCATAGAACTGCAGCATGTGTGTCAAAAGCTCACGCATTTGCTACCGTTAATATTCAAATATTTGCACGCACACACACACACACGCGGCGATAAACGAGCAACGCGTCCGCTTACGTCGGCTAGCATCAAGCGACTAATTCGTCGTCGGCTGCAAGCGCAGCGCCAAAGCCGAACTTTAAGCCGAGAGCGAGCTTGCTGTCATCTGATTGGCTTAGCGAAAGCTCGGCTAGGATCGCGCAGCAAGCGAGCATGACAAAGACAGCCCAGCTGTTGGCAAGCCCAGTTGCCAATGAGCAACAGACAAATGCATCTGCAGGGTAGAAAAAACACCAATTTGATATATAAATATGTATGTATAAGTAGTGTAGCAAACAGGTAAATTTTGTATAATAATGTGAATTTAAGAATTGGAAATTTTTTAATTTGGAAAATAAATTAATTAAATAATTAATCATATACTTTTGTGAATTATTTTTGTAATTTATTTATAATTAATTAATTAAATTACTTAAAAATAATTTTACTCAAAGAGCGAACCGTTTGGCCTTAGGTGCATGTATGTGCTTAAAGCGCCCTCTGTTGCATTTAGCTTAGCCAAGACACGCACCATTTCATGGCATACCGCTGAAATTGAAGTGGTTGCAAGTGGGGTATGATGGGCAGGTAAACCAAACACATAAAGTTCACATTTAAAAAATTGTATTTTCATTTTATTGTTGTTTCTTTTTGTTTTTTACTCAACGTTTACACAGAGAAAAATGAAATTGCAGTTTGTATTTTTGTATTTTGTTATATATATATTTCATATTTTTGATTAATTAAAATTTGTTAAATTGCTAGAATTTGTTAAGCGCTACTAAAGTTTAAATTTGTTTTGTTTTTACACATATATAATATATATATTTATTTCCTTTTGTTTTTGCATTTGCTTTGTATTGTTGTGTGTGTGTGTGTTTGTTTGTTTTTTATGGTTAGCTATATAATATATATATATATGGAAATTGTTAAACATTACTTATAAGGTGTAGCTACTGCGATGTACAACAAATAGGGTATGCCCGACTTGCAGACAGGACTTTTTGTTTTAGAATGTTTTGTTGTTTGTTTGTTGTTGTGGTTGTGTTTGTGTAGGGTATACGAGCTGCTTGCTAGACTAATAACATTTTTAGATGGCATATAACTTTGTCGGTGTTTTTGTAACAAAAGATATCAATCGATTTTAGTTAAGATTTTAAATTAGGGCTGCAAAACGTGATTATATTGACGGAGATCCGAGCTAATAACTGCTAAATAATTTTTAAAATCTAAAAATCAAAATCGAAACGTTTTTCACCTGTTTTATTCTTTTGCAAATTGAAATTTAACTTAAAACATATTAAATTCAGCTTAGTTTGAACTAATTCCTGTTTCGAAAAAAAATTCATTAATTTTCAGCAATTTTTGTCTTTGTTGTGAAAATTACATGCTATAAATACTGGAAATAATATCTGCTTTATTGAAAATAAACTAAGAATTTTCCAACCGGTTTGAACCGATTCAGATCCTGCTTCTGTTACGCTTCCGAACCGGTTCGATTAATAACCGGTTTACAGCCCTGCTTTAAATATACCAAAAATTAAATTAAAATGAAAAAACAAATTAAATTTTTTCTGCTTTTCTTAATACTCTTTGAAATTATGCTTTTTTATATAAATCACAAGGTGGGATAATCGCTTAAACATTTTTTTATGAATTTTGCATAATATCTAAAGACTGGTATTGTGTGTGTGTGTGTGTGTGTGTGTGTGTGGAATGCGGGGAGTAGAGGTCAGTAGGGTGTGCTCTGCTCTAAATACTTCGCTTAGCTTTTATGTATATAATATATATCTATATATATATATATTTAATATTGTTCAGTTTTTAGTTTTAAGTAGAATTTTCTAGTATTTGTGTTTTTTTTTAATATATTGAGGCTTTTGCTTTTGCTTTTCCTAATTGATTGATAAATTTATTCATAGAATTCTCATTTTGAATGCATTAATTGGTTCCCTTTGGACACACACACAGACAAACATGCATACAGTTCAATATACATATATATATCTATATATATGTATATATATATGATAGATATAGAGTTACAATCGTATATCGTATCGGGGGATTATGTAAAAATTCTATATAATAATCACACACATGCACATACATTTAATATAGTATATATATATATATATACTGGTATATATATCTATATTCGTTTACAACTAGTTATAGTTTTATGTTCATGTTTTATCATTATTGTTTACAAATACTTTGAGGAGCACTGGACGTGTCTAAGATTCGTTTGCTTTTTTACAACTTTTGCATCTCCATCCAATCTTTAAAAAACCACAAACAATCTTCAATAAAAAGAAAAACCACAACAAAAAAATTAGCAAATTTTCCACATTCAAAGCGTTTTAAACATTTTACAGTTTTTCCACATTTTATTCATATAGAAATTAAAGTGTATTTCATGTGTTTTTTTGTTTTGTTTTTATAATACTTTATTAAAAGATATTTAATTAAAAAATGAAACTTAAAATTCGCAACGGTAATTTTATATATTTGTTTTTTTTTTTTTACTTGAACTTTTTGTGTTTTGCTTTTTTCTTTTACGTTTTTTAGCATTATTAAATAGATCACATTCATGGTTCTATTTTCTTTCACTTTCTTTGCATAGTTTTCTTCTTCTTTAAATACACATTAAATACGTTTAGTTTTGTTTTTTGCTTCGTTTTTTATGCTCTTTGCTGCTATTTACACGTGTTTTTTAACGCAACAAATGAAAAAGATGCATGAAAAACCAACCGAACTTTAATGCAAGTTTTAATTGAAATATGCTTTTATTTATTTTAATACCATTGCAGCTGTTAGGATCTATTCAAACTATATATAAATCGGAGCTGAGCGTTAAGTATTGAAAATATTGCTTGCTTTGAGTTTTATTTAGTTTTTATTTTTTATTCTTTATGCATAAATATTAATATTGTTTTTTTTTTTTAATTCTGCAAGGATATTTTCTAACTTCGTCAGGCCGAAGTTGATACTTTGCGAGATCTTTTTATGGGTTTTTTTTGTGTGTTGAAAAAACTAACGTATAAACCATAAATTCTGTTTTTTAAATTATAAATATTACATGATTTTTGAGTTGTGTGTGTGAAATACTTGATTTTCATGTGTATTTGTTTTGCAGCTAGAAAAACGGTGAATTTACTTTGTGTTTAATTTAAGTTTAATTTTAATTTGAATTTTGTTTTCATATATTTAAATTTGAAATTTGTTTTGTTTGTTTTTTCGCATTTTGCCTGGTTAGACTACGCTATAAATTATTTTAAAATTTATTAACACAGATGACTTTATAGATTTGCCAAAAACCAGTTGCCCAATTCTTTTGCTTTAGGTTTATCTAATAGTATTATGTTTATTTTGCTCAAAAATACAATTAGCTGCCGCAACTGTGGCCAATTATCGTTAATCGTTAATCGTGAATTGTTAATCGCTTATCGATTGTTATTGTTTAATTGTTTAATGAACTAAGCTACGGCTACACACACATTGAGTTCTCTGATTTTGTTTTGTTTTTAAATATAATATTAAAATCTTAAGCTAGAAACACATTGAATATTTTATATTTATAAATATTTTCCATATCATATATTGTATATATTTATATATATATATATATACGCTAGATTCTATTTGGAAACAGAGTTTCGAACTCTGCACAATAGCTAGAGAGACAGTTTATCAACTTAATCGATTAAGGTTTGTTTTGAATTTGGTTTTCGGAGAGAGTTGTTACAATTTGAGACGAAATCAAAATTACAATTACAATTATTACGCGTGTTTTAAGTATGTATGTGTGTGTGTGTGGGTGTGTGTGTGTGTGTTTCCTTTTTAAATATTCATAATTATTATATAATATCACATCAACTTTGTTTTTTTCTTTATTATTATTATTATTTGCCTTTCCTATCCTTGCCGTTCCCTTCCCTGGGCTTCTGGCACAACTGCCACAAGCTTTATCCGCTGCTTCTTCTTCTACGCACATTCCTTATTGTTTCTTCCCGCATATATAGCATAGCCAGATATCGCTTCTATATATGCGCATATATAAGTATATATGTATATAAATTTGTTTCCATCGGTATATAGAGATTTTTCATATAGCCTAATAAGATCGTGAAGAAAATCATAGCTTCAGAGTATGCTATCGATTTGTTATCGATTTCGATTTTCGATTCCATATTGAATATACTTAAACGATTAATACTCTTTTTCTTTTTGTGGTTTTCTCCTGCCTTTTTTTGTGTGTTTTTTCGTGGATTTTCTGCCTTTGCTTTCGTGTTTTCGTGTTTAAAAAACGGATAACCGGCAACCGTTCACTGAGTGAAGTTTTCTCTTTGTTTTTTATGTTTTTCTTTATGTTTACAATATTTTCAATATTTGTGTTTTTGTTTTTCAAAAAAGTTTCTTTTTTTCTAAGCCAAAAAGTCAGTCCAATAAGAGTTTTGAGTTGCCTGCAACTGCAGTTGATTTGTTTTCTTTTGTTGTTTTGTTTTTTTTTTTTTGGGTTTTCCTTTTGTTTCGGAATTCAGTTTTCCCCCAGTTTCTTTTTTGCATTTTGCTGTGGTTGAATTGCAGGAGTTTTGGGTTTTCAGTTTGTGGTCCAAAGTTTGCCTCTTTATGGGATTGTTGTTGTTGCAGTTATATATATATATATAGTATATATATTGTGGTTCTTGTTGTATCGGGTATGGCTCCCAGACGCAGATCCGAAAGCTCTTCAGCTGCTGCTTCGCTTTCTTCTCGTTCTCGTTCTCGATCTCGATCTTCTTGTTCTTTTGCTTCATTTACTTAATTCGGAGGGATTGTGTAATGAGTGTAAGCAGAGCTTTAAGCTCTCACATCTGCGTCCTACGTCCGCCGTCTGCGTGCCTCGTGGAAAGCTCATCAAGGAGCGAGCTTTTACTCGGACGAGTAAAGCTTGTTCTTGGTCAGCGTGAAATCGGGACTGATCATAATCGTATTGCTGCGCGTTAGATTTCTGCAAATAGGTTTATTTTATCGATTAATCATTATAGTATATCAATAATTCTCTGTTTCTCCCACTTACTTGAGAAACTGCGGAAGCAGCGAGGTCCATCCGCTCTTGTCCTGCTTCAGTGTTAGATAAAGCTCAAATATGGAGACAGTATCCGGATCCACCTTGAATGAGGCAATGCGTCTGCAAAAGAGAAAACCCAGCAACAGTTATTGAGGGGAAATAAAACTTATTTGGCATAGAAAACTCTGGCAACACTGGATAGTCAAGGTCGCTCTCCTTTGCCTGTCTCTCGCACTCACCTTGGATTGTTCGGCTCGCTCTCGAACTCGATGAAGATGGTGCAAGCTCTCTCTCCGCAGGGCTCTCTCTCCGACATGCGGATGATCTCGGCCGCGATGCGCTGCGTGAGATCGTTGGGCAGCGTGACCTCGGTGCAGGCAAGATGGCGGCTCTTGGCGTCGCGCAGCTGCGCCTGCAGCTGGTGCGACAGCTCGCGCACCGCGCTCGCGCTCACATCGTCCAGATTGTCGATGGCGCCAAAGCGAGAGGCGGCCGTTGACTGCAGGGGGGAGGCGGGCAGCGTGGGCGGGGCTGCGGACTGCAGTACGGACATGTAGGCAGCGGCGGCGGCAGCGCTGCCGTTGCCTCCGTTAAGCATGTCGACCTTGGCAATGGCCGGCGTCGTCGATGAGGTGGACGAGGAGGCGGAGGAGAGGCGCGGACGCGTCTGATTGAATGTCGGATACTGATGCTGACGCATGTGCAGCACCGACGCCGGATGTCCGTCCACAACGTCCACGTCCACAATGTCCACGCCCACAATGTCCACGTCGCCCACGACGCTCAGCTCTGCGGCTGACGGTGCAGTAACTGCCACGCCTGCTGCCGTCGCCGTTGCCGACGCTGGTGCGGTCAGCGGACTCGTCCAGTCTGCGGATGAGAGAAAGAGAGGGCAAAGAGAAATTAGGCATGGAAGAGATATCGATTTATATCGATTCAATCGATAATTGAATGAATGATGAATGTAATTTGTTCCAATAAAGTCTGAGATGTTAGTTTTCGATATTTCACTAAAAATTGATATTTTTAAAATAAACTCGATTTTTATCGATAGAGATTTAAAAATAAGATGGCTTGGTTAAAAAAAGAATAGTTTTCTAAGGGCATAGTAGCTAGCACTCTAGCATCTTAAATGTATTATTTAATAATATATTTAACTTAATATATAAGTAATAAAAAAAATCTCGCGGGCTAGCGCCCGCAAGACATGACAGTCGGGCAAGCCCGACTGTCTTATACCCTGTACCAAAGATCAGACTTGCTAGTACTGTATTCTATTTAAAATATATTTTGAATCTAATGTATGGCCATTATTCGCGGTAGGTGCATGGCATCCAAAAATTGAAATAAACTTGTTCTGCGTATTGTATACACCTTTAAAAAATTACCAAAACAGCTGCTCTAGCTATTATAGTTGCTGAGATATACGCGTTCAAATTGGTCAATTTATTGTATTTATGGCCATTGTTCGCGGTAGGAACGAGGTATCCAAAATTTGGAATAAACTTGATCTGCGTATGGTATACACCTTTCAAAAATGACCAAAACGGCTGCTCTAGCTCTTATAGTTGCTGAGATCGACGCGTTCATACAGACGGACAGACGGACAGACAGACAAGGCTAAATCAACTCGTCTTGTCCTCCTGATCAAGAATATATATACTTTGTGGGGTCTACCACGCCTCCTTCTGCCTGTTACATACATTCTGACAAAGTTAATAACCCTGTATTTGCCATTTTTCAATGGGTACAGGGTATAAAAAACAACTTTGTGCTAAGATAAGACTAAAAATATTCCTCTGGCGCTAAGTTTGGGCGTCAGACAGCGTTGCCAATTTGGCCAAATTTTAGAATTTGTGTTTATCATTTATCTTTTAAATTTGCAATTATTTTTATTATTGCGTATTGATTATATTTTTGTTATTTAATTTAATTTTATTTAATTATATATTTTATATTGCAATTTTCTGGCAACTCTGGCGTCCAGTTTGGGCAGCAAACATCGACCGGCAGCTGAAGCCCAACACCAACACAGGCGCAATAAGAAAATACATATATATATGTATACACATGTATATTATGTACACGCACACACATGCAATAAAAAACAGCTGATGTGTGCGCTGTGCACCGGCAAATGGCCTGCGAGAGAGCGAGCTGGCTCTCTAAGAGAGCCGGAGAGCGCACAAGCTCTCTCTTGCACACACACTCACTCAGGCTGTGCGCAGGCTTGGAAACGCACTCAAAAGCGCTTCCAGAGCGCAGCGGGGAGGCACGAAATCACCTGGCAACAACAGCTGGAAAATCAGCCGTTCGCTCCAGCTCTTCCCCCCTCCCTCCATCCATCATCATTCTCTCTGCTGCCATTAGGTAATGTGTGCTGCTTCCCCTCCACCCCTCTGCCAACACAACGTTTCCAGCTGACGAGTCTTTCTCCTCCTTCCTTTCCCCCCTTCGCTTCGCTTCCTTTGCTCGCTCATTCGTTGATTTGTTCGTTCAGTTAGTCAGCAGTTTCTTTGCCGTTTGCCTTGCTCTGCAGTTTGCCGCTGCTGCGCTCCCTCCCCCCTCTCCCACTCCATTCAAGCCCACTCCCCCCTGTTCAACCATTCATTATATGCCCATGTCTTGCTTTATGTGTCTTCTCTGTCGTTTGCTTTTGACTGCACCGTTTTTTTTTTGTGTTATTTCTTTTGCTGTTATTTTAATACTCGAGCATGCTACAAAAAAGCCGAGTTGAGCACAGCAGCCGCACAGTGGTTCAACAGCCGTGTAAATCAGTTTTAATAAAACAAAAAATTTAACAAATTTAGAATTATACACTGCAAAAAATGAACTTGTTGTTGTTGTTAAATATTAGTAATTAATTTCAAAATAAAAAGAAATCGATTAAATAAAAAAAAAATATGTTATTAAATAAAAAATATATATTAAATATTATATTGTACTTAAATTAACTTCATAACGTATAAAATTCTATTTGAATAAATAAGTAAAAAAATGTATTTATTATATTAAATAATAATTAACGTATTAAAATTTGGAAAATCAAATGTGAGTATATAACAAAAATAAATATTTATTCATTATGTTTTTTATTATTTGTATATTTTTGTAAATTATATTATTAATAATTGTAAAATTATAAAATATAATATGTATTAAAAAAACTTCAATAAAATAATGAAAAGAAAATTTTTAATTACTAAAATTATTTTGTTTGTAACTGTACAAATTGTAAAACAATTTATTTAAATATTTAATTATCCGTTTTCAGTGCTTAACAATTTGAGCTGACAATTGCTGTTTGCAACCACTGTGCGTGCGTTGCCCATTATGTTTATCTTGCTACATAAACCACACACACACACACACACACAAACACATACAGCATGCGTGTGTGTGTGTTTGTTTAAGGTGCATGTAGTATGTAAATAAAAACAGTTAAATTTCTTACTGCCCCCCCCTGCCCACCGCCCCCCCCGCCCAGCTGTAATATGCACAAATTAACTACTTGGCTTGACTCGACGATGTCATGTAATTAGCGCTCACTCTCTTGCAGCTACCAACAACAACAACAATAAGGAGAACAACAACACCTCTCACTGTTCTCACTCCTCTCTCTTCGTTCTCCCACTGAGCACACACATACACACACACACATGGGCATAGAGCGTGCCCATTCCATTGCACTGGGCTCAATGGATATGCCGCTCTGTCTGTCTCTGTCTCTGTCTCTCTGTCGCTTTGCGTTTCATACACCCGCGTAATTAAGAAATTAACGGCACATGTTTGCGGCGCTCTTGCTGTCTCGCTCTCGCTGTGTTTTGTTTGCCTGTGCAGGCACGTGTGTTTGTGTGTGCGTGTGTCTGTTTGTCTGTATGTGTGCCTATTGAATATTGTCAAGTGCCGCATGCAAAGGGTTTTGTGTAAAGTCAAAAGCAAAAGCGAAAGCGAAAAGGAAACCAACAACAACAACAGAACACGCACGCTCTCTTTGCAGTGTTGCCAGATTGTTATCAATTGGGAAAAAATGCAAATGTTTATAAATTTCACAATTAATATTAATCATAAAAAATTGATTAAAATGCATTTATTATTTATTTATTATTTAATAATACTTATGTCATTATTTTTAGGTGATTTAATTGCTCATCTGGCAACACTGTGCACATCACGCGACATTCGGCAATAACAGCTTAGCAACAGCATCAAGCACATGTTTTCTGCATATGTGTGTGTGTGCATATATTTGTGTATGCATGTGTGTGTATGTGTGCTTGCATTTATGCCGTTACCTGCAGTTATTTGTTGTTATTGCAGAGCCTGCGCGCGCTCTCTCTCTCTTCGCTCTCTTTTTAACAGCACTTGTTGAGAGCGGCCAATTTTATTATTATTACTCTATTATTATATTTATATATTTTTAATGTTTTTTATTGATTTAATTCAGATTATTTTTGTTTTTTTTTTTTTCATTTGATTGGCAATAAATTATAATTAATACCTTGCAGTTATTGTTGTAAACGCCAAATGTTGCTTCATTGAAAGCTCGATCACAGCAACAAAAAAAACTCTTTACAAACACAAGCTCACAAATATATGTACTTATACGTATGTATGCACGTAGGTGTGTATGTATGTGAGCGCACGGCACGCGCTTCCAACGAACAATGCAGACGGTGAAGAGACGAGTGACGAGCGTCGAACGTCGAGCGATTATCGATAAGCGACTTGGGCCTGCAGTGTGACCGTATCGAAGTGCCAAAATTGCGATAATCGATTAAATATCGATATTAATTATTGCTTGCTAAAAGAGTTGCCCAAAAACGGGCTAAAAAAATCTATTTATTTAAAAAAAAAAACAAGCAAGGACGGAGCTGTTCAGTCGGTTCAGTCGGACGTAACCGACTGTATAAGAGCCTGTAGTTTGGATTTTAATATACACGGATAGCTCACTTGAGGCAAATCTCTCCCCCCACCTCTCTGCCAAGTCCAGCAAATTGTCTGCTGCATATCTTTGCTGTTTAAGCACAAACTTTATAGACCCTTTTGTCGTTTTTTCAAGTACAGTGTCTAAACAATATTATTTTGGCATTTTCCAAGCTTGGCTAGCATATGAATATGCATGAATAGACACACACACACACACAAACACATGTTGTCTGTATGTCTCTGTGTGTGTGTGTCCTTCGTATGTATGTATGTATGTAAAATTGCATGCGCTCAGTCAGTCATGAAATTAAATTGACTGCAAATACACACATTACTGGAATACAGAGAGAAAGAGACAGAGACAGAGAGGAGAGACAGCACACATTGACCCAGGGGGCGGGGGCGGGGTCGGGGGCTGTGGCAAGGTGTACATATGAGCATGTCTCTGCATGCATGCAATGCATACATATGTATGTAAATATGTATGTTTGTATGTCTGTGTAACGACATGTTGATGCATGTCGTCGTCGTCAACATAAAGCTTGCCACCCCCACCCCCATCCCCCTCTCGACTGCTTGGCTTGTTTGCGCCTAGAGATGGACAACGGTTCGTGTCGTGTCGTGTCGTGACTGCCAAATATCGCAACCATTCAAGATGTTACAAAAAATCTATTCCAGAAGCAGATAAACAAGTTTTTCTAATTTTTTCTGTCGTAGAATTCTACAGAATAAAACAGCTCGGAGCTTTAAATATAAAATATTGTATAGAAATATCAATAATACTTGAAATATATTCACGTTTTTTTTTGTAAACTGAAAACAATTTTATTAAAAAAGAAAAGGAATAAGGCGGATTTAGGTTAGATTAAAAAGGTTTGGATGGATTCAAATATGTAAAAAATGTTGTATACAATTTTGTATACCCTGTTTTTACTTAAAACCCTAAGAAATTATAAAATATACTATATCTTATTTCAACATTTTTTAATAGAAATGACTGAAAAGACTATGGATAATTTTTGAATACATCTGTAGGTATTTATCTAGTTAACTTTTTGAATAAATTATATAACAATATTGAAATAAACAAATTATTTCTGATAATAAATTGCCCAAAAATATTATAAAATATATTATAATAATATACTTAAATAATTTTTTCCCTTTTCTGGGCTGATTTGCAAAAAAATCGCTCCCTAGTAGTTTATTTATTGGTTTTTCAAATTTATCAGTTTAATAGATTAAATTGTTGAATAAAAATAAGAATTCCAAGAAGCAATAGTCGTGCTATTTTGTAACACTAACTTCTTGTAATACCTTAGGAGAGCTCAGAATGTAGATTCTTGCCCATCTCTAACTTTGGCCTTTGGGTGATTTTGAATTTTGGTTCGTTTTACATAGCACTCAGACGTCGGTATGTTTGCCTGTGGGGTTGTGGGTCTGTGGGCATATAGGGATGTAGGGGGTGCTACGTGTCCATGTCTAATTTGCACGAATCCGAAAGTTTAAAGTGACAGGGATTAACAGGATGTTGCATAATCCCTACGTCAGACACAACAACAACAATAACGGTTGGCTAGCAAGTGCATAAAGCAAATATTTTCAACTTCCAGACACATTTGCTGTCCCCCCAGCCCCCAGCCCCCTTCGCACCCCTTCCCATTCGTCTGCATGGAGGAAAATCAGAAAATCAAACGGGAAAACCGCAGAGAGAAACATTCTTGAATGTCTTCAAAATTTGTGAAAAACATCAAATCAAATTAATCGAATCAAAAATGCTGCATAAAAAACAAGCAATAAAAAACGCGCATAATTGAAATCGTTCGAAACACATTAAAATTGTGTAGTGCAAATGTTTCGAAATGTGTTTCAATAAAAAACACTCATCATTCTTTAGGTTTTTTTCTTTTTCATCGAATATGAAGATCGGCCAGAGATAAAGAATTTATGCCTTTACGTCAGAGTAAATCTACGATATATAATTCTATATGTGTATGTTCTATATATTGGGTTTTTCGTATAATAAATTAAATTTTTGTTATGTTTAAGAGCAATGAAAAATTCGGGAATTATAGCAGATATCGGTTATAAGCACCACCTATTGGTAATACATTGTTTATAGGCTAAATTTGAGCTGCTATAAAAGTAAAAGGTTGATTAAATATTGAGTATAAAGATAAAACAGAATATTTAAGACGAGAATTATAAGCTTTGCTGATATGACATATTCATATTATATCCAATATTTAATATAATTTTCGTTCCTGCTTTAATTTTGTAATTGCTTTGATTTTATTTATTTTTACAATTTTGAATTTAACTGGATCTAGTATCATGTAGAAAATAAAAATTAACTTAGACACAATTCTGTAAATATCAACTTAGGATTTTCTGAAAATATTTTTGAAAAATTCTATGACAAGTCATTTTGGAATATTTCTGATTGGATTTTAGTTGCACTTTCGGTTCTACTTATTTTTATGTTGCTCAAAATTTTATAACAAACACAGCACAATTTATTTTTTATGTCGATTAAATATTTTACCAGGTTGTAGGTGAAAAATTATTAAAGTTATTCAAAGATTAAAAAAAAACGTTTATATATAACCGTTTATAAAATTATTCTATTTTTGTTAAAATATAATATCATTTAATATAAATTTTTCACAGTTCAATACTCTAAAATATTTAAAGTCTCCAGAAAAGAGTTTTGTTATCTTTACATTTTTATTTAAGTGCGATTTAATTCAATTTCTTTCAAAGTTGATAATGTTGAAAACTAATGTCTCTGTTATTTAGCTTTAAATTCGGATTACTTTAAATTATATTTGATTAAATTTATAAAATCATATTTATATATCCTCAATTAAGATATATTCTTATTGAAAACTTCGCGGCATAAACTTTAATATAATAAGAATTAAATACTTAGAAAAGTAACCAAAAAAAAAAACTTTTTCTTATTGCAAATTATATTGAAAACTAAATAAAACAAAAGGAAACTTAAATGATTGAAAAACTCAGAAAAGAGTTTTATTTAATTTATTGAACTAAGAATTTTATTTACTTGGTATTTAATTTTCTTTCTTTTAAGTTTAATGCAAAGTCTGTAATATTTAATTTGTAATATTTTGATTTGGCTTAGTAGAATTTATATTTCCTTAAATTTATAAATTTTTTTATTGAAATATTTTAATAAAATGTTCTTTTATTAAAATTTTGTTGTTGTATTACAGCTTTAAAAAACTTTATCAGATGTATAATAATAAATTTAATATAATTTAGTTTATATTTATTTATTCCAAGTTCCCAAGTTTTATAGTTTTTTTTTTAAAAGTGTATTCAAGTAGAAAACCATGAAAAATAAAATAAATAATTTCATAATTAAATATAGTTTAATATTTTTCCGAAATTAAATCGAAAGTTTCTAACTAATTTATTTCTTTTTTTATTTTATTTCTATATTTTATTTTATTTCTATATAGAATATCTTTGCAAAATATCGTGTTTAAAGTATCAGAATTAATTAAAGTGGAATTTTGGACTTACCTTTAGCTTTAGTCGTGCCAATAACAGCAAATTGTCCCTGAATGTGATTTTGTACTGAGAGCACTTCCATCTTCATGACGAGGGGGACGGTGGACGGGTTGCGTGTTGCGGGTTGCGGGGGAGGCAGAGATGCAGAGAATCAAATTGGAATTATCGCACACGCACACAGACACAGACACACAGACGGATGGCGTGTCTTCCAATTGGAATTGATATTTTGATGGGAATTTCTGCCTCTGCTTCTTCCTCTTTCCTCTTCTTCTGCTTCGTTGTGTGTGTGTGTGTATATGTATTAGAAATGCACTTTAATCACAAGAATTTGATTTGATTTGTGTGTGTGTGTGTTTGTGTTTAATTATTAATTCTTATTCAATTTATTATTTAATTTGTTGTTGTTTAATTTGTTATTTGCTTTTATTGGTTGATTTCACGTTCGTTTTTTACGGCACAAACAATTTTCTGACTGAAGCTCTCTCTCGCTCTCGCTTGCTCTCTCTCTGTCTCGCTCTGTCGCTGTTGCTCTCGCTCGTTTAACAAATAATTGCAAAAAGTATCAACAACTAAATTTGTTATTCTAGTTAAACATTTAAATTTCCTTTAATACATTCTAAAAAAAATAGCCGCTCGCTCGCTCTCTCTCTCGCTCTTACGCACAGCACTTGAATTGTTTTGTTGTTGTTGTTGTTGAAGTCCAATAAGAAAATTGCGAATTAATTAAAGTTCTACATGTGTGTGAGTTGTGAGAGTGTGTGTGTGTGATGGCTGCTGGCGTCGTTCCGTCTCTCTCGCTCTCTCTCTCCGTGCGTGTCGATTGGAGCTGCGTTGCGTTGCGTGCGGCGGCCGCTGCTTGACTGAACCCAAAAACTCAGCCAGAGCGACGACAGAGCCAGCTCTCGCTATCGCTATCGCTCTCTCGCTCTTCTGCGCTTTTCGCTCTCTTCGCTGCTTCGCTGCCGGCGCTCAATTGAGCTTCAACTCAGCTGTGCTTGCAGCTGTGAGCGCTTGTCTGTGTGCGTGCGTGCGAGAGCGCCTCGTCTGTGTGTGTGTGAGCTGCCAGCTGAGCGCAGTGAAAAGCTCGCAACAACAACAACACTGCCAAGATGGACGACACAGCTAACAGCTAACGGCTAACAGCTAACGGCTAACGGCTAACGGCTAACGGCTGAGAGCAGCTTGGGCAGCAACTTCTGTGCGACGGAGCAGTTTTCCAAAGCTACTATCCGGCCGGCGATGTGCGCGTCCGCTTTTATAGCAATTTTCCGACGTCGACGGCGACGTCGCTGCTCGGCTCGACTGCGCTGCCGCTGCCGTTGCCGCTGCCGCTGCTCGTCGAGTGAGTGACTTTTCCCCTTGGCCGTGAACTGCAGGCCAAGCCGCTTGAGCGTGCTCTTAACAGCGCTCTTAAGCAGAAGAGCTCATTTAGCGCAAAAACACTCAAGAGCACGCTGAGTTTTTGCTCGCTGCGCGATTTAGCTCGCTCTTAAACTTAACTCTGCCTGAAATTATTTGCAACTTTTAAAAACTAACAAAATATTAAAATTTTATTTTTATTTTTTAATTAAATTTAATAGGTGAAATCGCATTTAAAATATATATATGATTGTATTAATAATAATAATTATTTTATTTATTTTTCTTTTCTCTTTGGCTATCTAAAACAAACTGCACGCTAGATGGCGCCAGCTGTGCTGAGTTTCGCATTGAGAATTTGTTTTTAAAAGTGAAGTTTTAATAAAATCATTTTAAAACAAAATTTAACAATTACCAAAAATTTATTTAAATATTTTAGGCCAAATAAAGCAAGGAAAACGCTAGATGGCGCCTGATATGCTGATTTTTATTGTTATTTGCAATAATTAGAATTTTTTTTAAGTAAAATTTTATTTACACAATTTTATTACATATTTTGGTAAATTTTTAAATTCGATTAAATTAATAACTATAATAGCGCCAGCTGTAATTTGTATAAATTTTTCGCGTATGTTGTTTATATTAAAACAATTGTTAAAAATTTATTTAAAATATTTAGTAATAAAAATATATAATAAATAAAAAAATATATTTCCAAATATATACATAAATATAATGAAAATTAAATAAATATTAAATTCAAATAAAACATATGAATTACAAGTAAAAAACAATTTTATTAACATAAAATAAATAAATATTAAATAAAATAAATATTAAAACAATATTAAATACAAATAAAATATTTATAAAATATAAATAAAATAAATATAATATACAAATAAAATATTTATTAAATTCTTGATTTTTATATTATATTTAAATACGATTTTCAACGAATTTGTAATCATTAAATTGTTTATGTTTTTTTCTCAGTGTGCTAAAACCGTTCAATAAATCATCAAATTGATTAATTGCATTCTATCAAGTTTTAGTCGCCATGCTAGAGGCAACTGCCCTTTAAAACCGTGCCACATGCTGTGTGGCATGCCCCGACCCCTGACCCCCCACCCCATCCCTCCATCCACCAACTGCGGCAATTGTGTTGTGTAAACATTTCTTTTCCAGCATTAACTGACATGTGTAAATCCCCCAATTCCCCCACCCCCACCCCCCTTCTCTCTCTCTCTCTACCCATGACAACAGTTCGACAAAAAACCCAAGTTTTTGTGGCAGAACTTTACCACCTCCCCCACCCTCCTCCCCCCTCACATCTAACAGTATCTTGGCAACTAGCGGGTAGGCGCTTTATAGATAGGGAAGGGGGTGGGGGAGGGGAGGGGAGGGGCTTACAATGACTGGACATTGGCGCAATTTTTTTACTCCGCTTGTTTTGTTTTTTAGCTTCGTATTAAGATGAATTGTTAAAACGGTGACAGTTTCCGAGCTGAGACACATTTTAATCTGCCGCTGCTTCCGTTTTTTCCGCATCCTCTGCCGCTGCTCTGCCGACGCTCTGCTGCTGCTCTGCCGCTGACACATGCAGCCCAAACCTCACACCCGCTCCTCTCCCTCCCTAAATAGGCAAAAAAAAGAAAAAACAGAGAGAGAGAGAAAAGAAACAGAGAGAGAAAGAGAGAGAGAGAGAGAGAGAGCTTAGACTTGCACTTTGCAACACTGGCTTTAGTTGCTAATCGATATTGTCTAAAAATAATAAATTAAATAATAAAAATACATAAAAAAATAAATAAAATCATTAAAATAAATAAAATATTTAAAACAAATAAATTTAATAATAAACTTAAATAAAACAAAATAAAAAAATAAAATAAATAACCGCTAACCCCCGTAGAGTTATTTAATATAACACTCTCTATAACTATCTCTGGGTGTATTCTCGCTGTGTCTACTCTCGCTGGCTCAACTCTTGTAGGTTCACCTATCGCTGGCCGTACTCCCGCTGGCCTAACTCTCGTTGGCCGAACTCTCGCTAGCTCAACTCTCGCCGTACCAACTCGCGCTTAAAGAACTCTCGTTAGCCGAACTCTCGCAGGCCGAAAGCTCGTCGGGCAAATTCTAGTTAGCCGAACACTCGCTAGAAGCCAGCTTGAAGTACTCTCGTTAAACGAACTCCAGCTGGTCACACTCACGGTGGCCGAACTCGCGCTTGCCAAACTCTCACACACCGTACTATCGTTGGTCGAACTCTCGCTAGCTCAACTCTCGCTGGACCAACTAGCGCTTGAGGAACTCTCGTTAGCCGAACTCTCGTTAACCGAACTCTCGTTAGCCGAACTCCAGCTGGCCTAACTCTCGCTGGCGGAATTCTTATTGGCCGAATTCGCACTTGCTGAACTTTCGCTGGCCGAACTCTCATTGGTCAAACTCTCGCTGGCCGAACTCTTGCTGGCACAACACACGCTGTCCTAACTTTCGCTGCTTCTTCTCTGCTCTATCGATTAATGCAATAACTGGCTCTGCTATCGATAACTTGAGTATTTCTAATACTGCAAAAATCGTATAGTATATCAAATAAATGGAAAGCCATTGCCATAGTTTTCGCTTACGCATTTGCTTGGGCTTTGAAGTACTTTTCGAACTTAACCCATAAGAAATAAAAAACCAAGACTAAAATGGGAAAAAATGGGAAAAAATGGGAAAATAATCGCGCTAAACTCTCACCTTGATATCATATTTATTTTCTTAGAAGCGAACGGGGCAAATGAACCGTGCGCAACATAAAGGAAAACTTTTGAAATAATTTTGAGCACGTACAGCTTTACACTATGCTACATACAAATGCACTTCCAGAGATCAAAGGCAAACGAATGTTTATATGTATAAATATATATGTATATATATATGCTGAATCCCTCTACATGCAAGTAAATGCCGCTAAAAAGCTGCGTTTGTTGTACCACAAAGCACTTAAGCTTTCCCTACGAATCCTTTTTTCTCACTGCACAACAAAAAATATAAAAAAATGTAAAAAAAGCAAATAAAAATCAAAATTCGAAACATACATGGACAGGGCAACTATACACATGAAGGTAGCGCTATAATCAGCAACAAAAAAAAAACAACGAAAGGAAAAAAAAAACAAAATGCATAAGTAGGAAAAAAAGTAAATCTAGCTAGGAATAAGACTGAACGAGCCCTACGAATGGACCACTTAATGCGCGCTTTTTTTTTGGTATTTATTTTTTTGTTTGAAGTACCTACCCAAACGAAGTTAGGGCATCTAGCCTAAGTGAACTCAGTAAGTCTTGGGTCTTTCAAGCTCAAATTTGGACTAGCCAAGGGTTATTACTTAAATATTTAAATCATAAAGAAAATATAGAGATTATATAGTTTATTAAATATTTAATATTTTAATTATCATTATTTTTGTTGGAAATCTTTGTGTTCTGTGATCTTTTAATTACAACTGAAACATATATTAAAAGCTCTGTAATTCTGTATTAATTTAAATAATTTTTTATTGTTAAAAATTATATTTTTTTTATATTAAAGTAGTAAATTAAATTTATTTTTATTATATAAATTTTTTTAATATTTGTCTAAATACATATTAATACATACATTAATATTTGATCAAAGAAAAAGTGAATTCTTTAAGTTTTGACTGTAGAAAACTAAAATTTCAACCATCCAAGGTGTACTAATTTAAGACCTAAGTTATCAGCCTAATAGTTTGTGATATAATCTTCGTATAGCTGGGAAGTTGGAATATATAAGTATAAAATATATCCAGTTTTGTAATTTATTTATATTATCATATCATAAATATATTATGCTCAATAAAAAATCTTGGCTATAATAATAAAACTATTTGCAAATATTGAACATTTTTAAATTATTGAAAATTATATAATATTATATTATTTTATTTTTCTAATGATAAAAATATCAATGTATTATATTGCAAATATTGAAAATATTCAAAATGGTATAATATAATATGATTTTATGTTTTTAGTAATTTTTTTTAGAGATATCATTTTTAGTTTTAATGTTATCTTAGGGTACAAACTATAGATTTTTGTAATCCCAAAGCTTTTGACTGTTTTATGATTTTATTTTAATAAATTCCTAGGATATTTCAATTTTTTAATTGTTTGGTATATTTGGTATATTTTGTAGAGTATGTGCAGTTCGACTACGTTTGGTTGGTTCCGTTCGGTTCTTGGAATATTTTATAATGCCTTGCACGTTTTACCAATAAAACAAGCAGCAGCAGTAGAAGTGTTGTATCGGTAGGGGCATGAAGGGAGGTGTGTAAGGGACTGGGGGGGGGGGGAGGGCCTGCAGATAGGAATTGTAGGTAGGTAGTCGCAATCCTTTAAGTTTCGCTTACAGCCACGCCCCCTGCCCATTTGGCTCACGCTGCTAACAATTTGCCCCTCTGCTGCCCCCTGCCCCGCCCCTGGCAGCGACGCCTCTGCATCGATTTTCATGTGATTTGTGTAGACGTGTTTGGTTTTTATTGATTTTCACTTGATTCTCTCCATATGCTTAAATATACTTAAGCCCAGTACGTGCACATTTCCATCTCAGGGGCAACCACAAGGGGGGGGGAGATGAAGCCGAAGCTGAAGCTGAAGCTGTAGCTCTAATGTCAGGATCATGTGAGGTTATCAACATAATTTCCACTCGTGCCACAGCAACAACGCCCCCTTCCCACCCGCCACACCCACCAGACCCCAGCCATTTTCCACATGTTTCTAGTTTATGATGTAGTAAGTTTTTCCCCACTCTCCGGTTCTCTCTATTTTCCTTCCTTCGCTTTCCTTCTTCCGCTTTCGGCTGCTGTTGATGGCAGCGCGTGTGCGGTTTGATAAGCCTGGAAATTTGGTTCAATTTTCCTTTTTTTTTTTTATACTCTGCGCGCAATTACTTAAAGTTCTCCAAACTTCCACTGCACCGAGAAACATGTCTATTAATTTAAAGCAATTGAAACACTTAGTTGAGCTCATAACTACGGCTACAACTTTTAAGAAATATTTATTTTCTTTTCCCAAGTTTAATTATTATTTGCTTGCTCTATAATAGGCTTTACAGTAGTCAGATTTAAATGTTGATACACTTTATTTTAAATTGCAAAAATTAAATTAAAAAATAAATAACAATTTTAAACTCTCGTTGCTTAACTCTCGCAGACTCAACTCTCGTTGGTCGAACCTTCGCTAGCCCAACTCTTGAACTCTCGCTGACCAAAGACTTGCTAGGCCTACTTTCGCTAGTCCAACTCTGGCTGGTAAAACTCTCTCTTCAGCCCAGCTCTCGTCGGTCGAACTGTCGCTGGCCGAACTCTCGCTTGCCCAACTCTCGCTGGCCGAACTCTAGCTTGCCCAACTCTCGCTGGCCGAACTCTCACTTGCCTAACTCTCGCTTGGTCCAATTCTTGCTGGCCCTACTCTCGCTTTCCAAACTCTCTCCAGCCCAGCTCTCGTCGGTCTAACCATCGCTGGCCGAACTCTCGCTGTTCCAACTCTCGCTGGCCCAACTCCCGCTGGCCCAACTCTCGCTGGCCCAACTCTCGCTGTTCCAACTCTCGCTGGCCCAACTCTAGCAGGCCCAAAATTAAGTTTAGAGCAGCAGTCTGTAAGTATAAAAGTAAAAGCTGCATAATAAGTTTAAAATATTAGAATTGGTTATTTATTTTAAATTTATTTGTTTAATTGCTATTTATTGATAACTAATATATTATTATTGATGTATTTTATTTATTAATTTAATGTTTATCAATAATTGTTTTATAAATAGAAAAATCAACTAAACAAAAAATGTTTATAGTAAATATTAAGGATTATATAACTTTTTGATAACTTTAAATGGGATTGTTCTTGAAATTAAGGGAATAAATTATAAAAATCCAATAATATTTTTATTTTAATAGTTATAATAATAATCATGTAGAGAAATTAAAATGGTATAAAATATAGTAAAATTTTCTGAATTTACCATTTGATGCTGAAATTAAATTGTGATGCTGCTTTGAAAATTTTGGTGTAATACTTTGTAATAAGAATTAGGGAAAAGAATTATTAGAAAATAAAAATAAAAGAACAAACTATCGATATATTAAACAACTTATATTTTAAATTTCCATTAACTGTTTTAAAGGCAATTTTAAAGAGATTTCTTATGAAAATGGCGCTTAAAATTCCATAACTGACATTTAATATGTTCCGTTATAAATAGCTTGTCAGTTTCCCAAAAATGTAATGCTGCAAACTTTGGCATTTTACCGAAAATACCATTAAGTCCAGTTGGAGAAGTTGGAGAAGTTTTAAGCCGTAATTACGCTGAGCGGGCAACCCCCGGTAGCCCGGTAGCCCGGTAGCACTTGAAATTGACGTATTCTGGAACTGAAAGCAGAGCTAACGGAAAGGTTCGATAAGTGGAAATGTCAGTTGGTCGTATACCCCTAGGGGATAGTTTAGTAGATTGTAAGACAAAGTCCTTGATATGCTTGCCGTTATTTTTTTCTTCCTTTTTTGCTTTTGTTGTATGTCTTCCTTCTGCTCTGCTTCTTCTTCGTTCGTTGTGCTTTTGCTTTATTTCATTTCTTGCCTCATTCGGTGCTCAGCTGTTGATTTATGCCGCGAGCAGAGTGGAACAGACGCACTTCAATTCGTACTTGAGTCCGAATTAGATATGCAATTGTCAATATTTGATGGTCTCATCAATTTAACCACCAGCTTCGACTCCAAGAGCCAATTGAAATGCCTGCCACAGACATTGCCCCCCCCCACTTCGACCCCCTCTGTAACACTTTGTCTCTGCTTTTCCTGTCACTCTGGACGGGGGCCAGTTCAGTGGAGCAGAGGAGCAGAGGAGAGGAGGAAAGGAGAGCAGGTTCTGCCCGTCGTCTTGGCTGACATTTGACATGATTATGTACATTTGTTGTGCGGCAATTTGCATGCCAGGGGCGTGGCTGAGGGGGTGGCAGTTGAGCGAGGGGGCAGCGAGGGGAGAGCGAGCTCAACCAGCGAAGAAACCACGAAAAAAAGACTTCAATCTATCAGCGGTTGCCTGACTATCCCAACCCACTCTGCTGCTCTCTTTGTGCGCTCTTTGAAGTGGGTAGTTTGATTCTCAGATGCAGTATGTAACGCTGAGCAAGAAGAATCAGCGCTGGAGAAGCAGAGATATGAGACAGAGATTTAGGGAGAGATTAGAAGGGGCAGAAGATTCGGTATAGAAAGCAAGTGAAGAAAGGAAAGGAAGTAGCTTAAAGAGGAGAGTTTAAGGAATGGACAACAACAAAATAGAGAGTAAGCGGAAGAGAGGAAGAGATGGAGAGAGAGAGAGAGAGAGAGAGAGAGAAAGAGAGAGAGAGAGAGAGAAGAGAGAGAGAGAGAGAGAGAAGAGAGAGAGAGAGAGAGAGAGATTCGGCAAAGAAAGCAAGTGAAGGAAGGAAAAGAAGATAGCTTAAAGAGGAGAGTTTAAGGAATGGAAAATATGAAAGACAACAATTATTTAAAAGGAGAAAGAAAAGAATTGGATACAACAAAATAGAGAGTGAGTGGGAGACAGAGATAGAGTGAGAGAGAGAGAAAGGCAGGAAGGAGAAAGAAAGAGCAAAAATGAGAGTTTCTGAAAGAATTAGAATGTAATCAAGAGTGATAAACACTAAAAACTGAAAGACAGTAGATTGTGAAGGACAGCAGAACAGTCGCACGTAACCAACAGTAAAAGAAGAACCTGTGATAAATTAAACGACTACCTTTTGAGAGTTACGTTGAGTGAGCAGCAGGTGAAAATATTTTTTATAGGAAATATATTCAATAATAAACTTTAATGCATATTATTAGAGTCCACGAATACTTAATAATGCTCAAAGAAGGAAGGGAAGTTCAGTTTTTGAGGGGCAGATATAAGTAGAACTAATCTACACTCCAATTATAAATTTAAAACATTTAAATAAATCTTGAAACAAACCAAAGTAATTAGATTGTTAAAAAAATCATGTAAATTTGTTAAAAATTAAAATTGATTAATTAATTAAGACTTAAGTTAATTGCCTTTTAATAAAATTGTAAGATGTTTGAAAATTGTAGTAAATTTTAGCAAACACAAAATACAGAAAGTGCTGATCTGAGATATTTACTGGATAGTTGGCTTATCACTTATAGTTTAAATATATTTTTAAATATCATATTTTTCATGGTGTTTTTTTTTACTGGATGGAGAGTGTAGAGTAGTTGGCTTATCGCAA
Source organism: Hypselothyrea guttata (assembly GCA_035045125.1). Taxonomy (NCBI): domain Eukaryota; kingdom Metazoa; phylum Arthropoda; class Insecta; order Diptera; family Drosophilidae; genus Hypselothyrea; species Hypselothyrea guttata. The sequence goes on along the minus strand of JAWNNJ010002188.1, from coordinate 137,651 downwards.
ATAGTTTGTTTTTCACTTGAATTCCGTGTATTACTGCAGTCGAGGCTTTCATTCACACTTCGCTATAGAGTACGTGTTGTGTCACACAAGTGTGGGTGTTTGTTGCAAGTGTGTGTGTGTGTGTGTGTGTGTGTTAGGCAGAAAGAAGTGTCCTTACAACATTTTTTACTTTGTAACGCAAATTCTGAAGTAAGCATGAATAATGCATGCATTGTGTGTAATTCTTCAAGTACTTTTGCCATGCCAACGCCAAGCACATACATACATATATCCCCAGAACTTCTCAGCCCTTGCCCCCCCTTCACCCCCGCCCACTTCCGAATCCCCTCTCCGTCTTGGGCTACGCCTCTGTAGTAAACCGCAAAACAGTGTCAACCTATTTATATTTTGCTCCTGCTTGTTTTTGTCAGCGTCGGGCGGGTGTCGCAATTTATTGCTCGCTCTTTTGAATTACAAATTTATTTTAATATTTCGCAAAAAACAGGGAAATATGAGCAAAGCCAAAATATTTGGCAAATTTAAATCTGCATATGTGCACATATTTTATGCTTATACCCAAGAAGTTTAGAATAGATCTAGCTTTCGATTTAATCGATGCTTTTTTACGACGATTACATTTTGAGATTTCTTGTGGAATTCCATGTAACGCGCCTTTAAAGAACAAGATATATACAAATGGTAATTAAATATATTTATATTCTGCATCAGGAAGTTCAGGACAAGTCAGTAGATGTCCATGTCCGTCGGTCAGTCTGTCCGAACTAGAACTAGCATTTTTAATAAGTGGGTTCTCATTTGCAGTAGTAAGATTTATTTTGTATAGCTCTTCGCGTTATTCACGGCAGTCAAAATTTGTTTCGCATTGCAATAGGATATAAAATAGGAAAGATATGTAACGCACAAATCGGTAGAAGGAAGTAAGAGGCATGCAATTACAAGGTATCCTTCCACCCATCCCATCTGTTCCATTCTTATTTGTGTGGGTTTGTTTTTTCAAACAAATTGAATTGAATTTTGAATGTACACTGAGAAAAAAATCAGGAGTTATCGTACTTCAACCTATAATTTGCGGTGTCAAAATCCAAATAAGCGCGAAAATTCTTGATTTAAGAATGAAACTCTACATTTAAGTGAGTTCTTAAAATTCTCACTAAAGAAACGTTTTAGATATATGTATAGAACGATTTTGAAATTGTCTTTAATCCCGTATCAGGCTAAATTAGTTTCCATTTTAGCAAATATTTAGTACGAAATGTTTTTATTTTATGAAAATTTAAGACTAAAATATTCCATGTTTGTATTTACTTTTAACCCAAATAGTTCTTCGACCAATCTTGTTTCAATTATTCTCGATGCATTCTCAAATCTGTCTCGATTTATTCTTGAATTAATAAATAATACGCATCGATTTTTAAGTTCGATTAATCGATTAAGCCGACTTTTTGACTTGAATCGAAGTAAAAGATCGATTCTACAAAATTAAAGATAGAATTCTGCGCTAGTGTAGGAACTTTATATTAGACCGAGCTGCCAGCTAAAGTCCTTGGCTCTACCTAAATATATCCTATTCTATGGTATATTATATTTGCAATTGGCTTGTCCGCAATTATCATTAGTTATCATTATGACAATAATGGTGTGTACAATTTACGCAATTTTCTGCAAATCTGCAATTGGTTGCCACGCAATCAAGCGAATCGATAGGTCAACTGAATGTAGGTGGAGCACATTTAATAATGCAAAAATTTCAATACCCCCGGTAGGAAAAAAAGCAATTTGAAATGCAAGGGAATTACCATGGTACGCCCACTTAACAAGACTTTTCAGATTGAGTTTCTGTTCTGTTCGGCTCTGTTCAGTTGTTGTTCTGTTTGGCTTCACTTTGGTTGCAACCCACATTGCCAGAGTTCCCACAGCTGTCACTGGGCGTTGCTTATTATTACTGGAACCACAACACAACAAACAAATGACAATAAAATTATAGTTAACAAAGTCAACAAAGACAGAATCCAAGCACAAATTGTCCCTTTGAGTTGCATGTAAAAATTGCGCGCAAAATAGTTGACAATTTAAACGTGCTGAATATTATATTTAGAATAGATGGTAGTACCTATGGGTATATAAAATTCGATCAATTACACAATTAATGGTTTTATTCAGCAGGTTACCGCTCCGTGAATCGATCAACCGATAATCGATAAAATGCAAACCTTCATGGAACATAATTATGGAGCACATGTATCATTAAATTTTGACGCTCCATTGCTGTTTTTTCCGCTCCATTCATCGATAGTCGATAAAAACAGCTGATTTCAATTCAAAATGTAAACAAATATATCAAAAATAACTGTTAGAATTTTAAAAAATAATTATTTGAAGACTTTCTGCATCCAAGACTGTTACAAGTCGCAAAATGCATCAAACGCATTCACCAGGTTATATGAAGCAAAGAGTTGCAATTTATCGGTTATCGGGTGATCGATCCATGGAGCGGTAACCTGGTGAATACAAGCAATGTAAATGTTATGGAGACAAATCCATCGAAATCCATCCATGAGCTTGACCCTTAAAGACAATCAAGATTAAGAAAGTAGCTATAGATTGGGTATGTACATTCTGAAGAATCGCTGAGGAATTTCCTACTTTTTTCCTTAGGGTTTCCTTGAGGAATTTGGCAAAGAAGTCCCAAATGATTTTAAGTGTTTGTTCTTGAGAGAAGCGTTCGAAATCCAACCATGAGCTTGACCCTTAAAGACAAGCATGATTAAGAAAGTAGCTATCAATGGATATGTACATTCTGAAGAACCCCTGAGGAATTTCCTACATTTTTCTTTAGGGTTTTCTTGAGGAATTTGGCAAAGAAGTCCCAAATGATTTTCACCTAAGTTTGCCTAAGGAACATGTATTAATTTCCATCCAACGTGCTTCTATGAATGCAATTGGTTCTGCTAATACAACGCAGAGTTGCATTGTAAAATGCAGCTCTGAGCAAAGCTAAAATTCCGCTCTTCTTCTATTATTATTATTTATTATTATTATTATCATTATTATTTTTGTTATTTATTATTATTATTTGTGTTTGTAGAATTTCGATGTGGATTAATGTGCTTGTTAATGTGAATGCCCCAGCAGAGGCTGTTATACTAATAAGCCCACTTATTGCTTTTTACTTAAATTTTATGCTGTGTGTCAGCTATATATAATGCTATTAGTGACCTCTCGCAGCTTAAAAAGAATGAAACAAAAAAATGATGTGTATAAAAATAAAAAACGAAGAAAATTTGTGCTGAAAATTCACTTTGTCATTTAGGCAGCCATTAGACGGAAGAGCGACAAAATGAATTTCCTCGGCTGGGCCGTGTCACGTCAAGAAGTGGGCAATCTCTTTCCGAAATCCTCCAAAAGCACCCGCCGCCATTACCCTCAGCTGACCAAATGAACGGTCGCCCAGGTCCAAAAGTGGCCAACTTTTCAGTGGGGTGGGCAAAGATTCAAACTTTTAAAAGTTTACAGCTTTTCACTGTTTTGCTTCTCGTTATTTTATTTTATTTCATTTTATTTTATTTTTGCCGCTGTTGTTCTGTTGCTTTCTTTTCAATTTAAGCGAGGCAAACCCCAACGAAACCCCACTGCAGGAGGGGTCCAAAAAGTAGCCACGGTGCGTCTCGTTAATGGTTTTCTTCTTGCAGAAACTTACAAAACAAAACTACAACGTTCCTGACATCGCATCCTGGACGTTCTCCCTTCCCTTCCCTTCCCTTCCCCCGCCCTGCCGCTTTTCTATAGCTCTCAGAATGAAGACCACCAGGACCAGGTCCAAACCAGCGACCTGTGCGACCTGTAAGCACGTCAAAGTCGTCTCTGACTTGAGAAGCTGCCCCGGCTCTACGGGCAGGGGGGAAAATATGCTTCCAACCAGTGTAGCTGGCAGCGAGGGCAGTTCGTAAGGTTAGCGAAAAATCTGAGTAATATTATAATGCATTCGCTTTGATGCGTTTAGAAAATTCGGATAGTTCTGTTGATGATAGCTGCAATTTTATTTATTTATTTAATTTTTTTAATTATCTACAGTCCATTTTATATATTTCTATAGGTTCAATAACTTTGTGCAAATGTATGAAAAAAGCAGAAGAAGGCGTGGCATGCTCCACAAATTATATATATTCTTTATCAAAGCTAAGCTTTAAAATATTATATTTAAATATTTGGTTTTGATAAAGAAGCCTTATACAAATAATAGATTAACATTTAACATTTCTTGCGCAGAATATCTGGTGCGGCGTGGTATATAAGAAATAGAGATATTGCAAAGGAACTCCGAGTACCATTGGTTGGAGATATTATCAATCGGCAAGCTACTGCATATCGGATTAAACTTTAAAACCACCCTAACCAGCTAGCAAAAAGACTCCTGCGAGCGAGAAGAAACCACGGCATAACGATGAGGAGAAGACTGAAAAGAATACACCCAACTGGACTTACCAAACAGACGAATATAACTATAACTTAATATTTGTAAAAACCCTATTTTTTAGGAGTAAATATATACAATTGTATATATAAATTGAAATATTACACATCACTATGGTATAAATTACTACACATAACAGTAATAGTATACCATAAAATAAAGTAAATAAATTTTTATATTTTCACAAAAAAAAAAAAAAAACATTTAACATTAATATTACTATTAATAATAGTAAAATATTATAAAAAAAATTTAATAAAAAAAATAATTTAATTGATTAAATTTAATACAATAAAATTTGAGTTCTAAAATAAGAAGTAAATTGCATCATCTAAAATAAGTGGTTTGATCAAGAACCGTTTTACTAATCATAAATTAACCATATACAGTAGAATCCGGTTATAACGACGCCGCTTATAGCGTCCGACCGGTTATTGCGACGAAAACTCGATGGTTTGGTTGGTCCCCATACAAACTTATATGAAACGGCCTCCGCTTATAACATCTCCGCTTTTAGCGACAAACCGCTTATAACGACGAGATTTTTCACAATTCAACCGGATATTGCGACGTGCCGAACAAAAAAAAAACTTTAAAGAGGAAAATTTGATTTCTTTAACAATGCTAAAAGAAGCAAACACAATCATGGATTTTGTGTTTTTTCAATACGAAAAAGAAACAAAATCATGGATTTTGTCTTCCGGATATAACGACGTAAAATCGTCAGTCCCTTGAAAGTCGCTATAACCGGATTCTACTGTATTAAATTTTTTGTTTTGATTAACAAATTAATTTGTTTTATTTTAAAACCTATTACGAACATGGCATCCATAAAATAAAAAAAAATTTTTTTTTTTGCTCCTTTTGGATAGTGCGTCTGCCGGATATAACGACGTAAAATCGTCGGTCCCTTGAATGTTACTATAACCGGATTCTACTGTATTTAAAAAATATTTAATTACTGCAAAAATATTGAAAAAATATAAAAACTTATATTAATAGTTAATATTAAACTAATTTAAAAGTGATTAAAATGAGCGATTTAAATTACATAGCTTATCAAAAATATATATGTATTTATAAATGTATATTAAAAAGCTATTTGTTTAATTCAAAAAATGAATAATAAATTGCAATTTAATAGGCAGTTTAAAAATTATAAATGCCTTAAAATTGACTATTTCTGTAATATCAGTTAAATTTCGTGGTTCATCGAAGACCTAAATAACAAAAATTGTATATTAGAAAGTCGCCCAATAAGAGGTTTCAGTTTCTTGCGAGTGAATTTCAGTGGCAACCCTCGCAATGGCCGAACGCACAATGCAGCGTAATGTCACGTACTTTCACTTTTCAGCTTTCACCACAGCCACATGCCCAAACCATGGCCAGAGCCGACGAACCTATTCAGAGGCTTCTTGCGTTTGAATTCTATTAGCCGGAGAAAGGATTTGCTTGTGGGGCGTAGTCAAAGATATTGGCGAGGGGTGCCAAAGCAGAGCGGAGCGGAGCAGGGTACCATTGCTGTCATAAGCACTTTTCCTGCCATGTCCTCGGACCTGGGCCAGGGTATCAGACCCCATCGAAAAGAAGAAGAAGCAGAGGAAGAAGAAAAAAAGGAGGGAGTTCGGATCCGGTGCCGTTAGATTTTAGCATTTACCCTGGGGTGTATTTTCATCATTTGCCTTCTTCTTCTTTCCCTATTTTGCCATGGGCAGAGAGCGGGGAAACAGACGCTGGTACTTTGCCTTGTTCTCTGCCTGGTTTCTTGTTCCATGCACATCCAATTGACATTCCAGCTTAAGTCATTCCATAAGGCAACAACGTGCACTGAGAAAAATTATATGATCTTTGTAAGTGTTAAAGAAAATCAATTTAAATAATTCCATACAAGATCGTATGCAGAATTATGTATATATTGTTTATTATAAATTTATGTATTATAAATTTAAAATTTTAATATATTTTATATTTTATATATGTTGGACGGTTTATGACTTGTGTCTCCCTGTCATACCAGCTGTTTTAACATAGACTTAACAGCATAAACTCAACGACAATATCGCAGCAGCATTAACGCTGCTCACTGAACTATAGAATCTCTTCCACTTGCACGTGAGAGCGTTAGCAGCAACAACGTATAATTTGCACGCGTTTCATTAATAACTAATAAGAAAATTTGAATGTAAAATAAACGCAAGTATTGAATTGGCACACACTTTGTTCTCATTAAGTAACCCCATACAATGATGCACTATACCTAGGGCATCACAACTGCACATGGTGGCCCATGAGGGGAAGCTAAGATCAAAGTGTTCGCAATAATTGCGCAAAAATCAAATTTTTCGTTTTGTCTTCCACGCATTTTCGCTCTCATCACGACAGAGCTGCGTGCCCACGTTTTCGCTCTCGTACCGACAGAGCTGCGTACCCACGTTTCGCCGAAACAACAACCACTGCAATTAACCGCTGCATATCATTCCGTTATACGTTGCTGCTGCTGACCGCGTGCAAATCGCACCCAACATCTAACGGCAGAAAGACAAGAGGAAAGCGTAAGTGAAAGAACAAAGGGTAAGATACAAGCACATGTGCAAACTGAGGTTAGTTGAGCAATTCACTTCACAATGTCGACAACTAAATCTGGGTTGTCGCAGTTTGACAAGTTCGTGCAAATTCAAGCAGAACGCATTCAAGGCTTGAAACGTCTCCTTACAAACTTTAAGAAAGATCCGGTCGCGAGAAAATCTGAAACCTATTTTGAAAAACGTTTGCAACAAATCGACGAAGCCAGCAAAGCATTCGATGAAACCCATCACACACTCATATGCATGGCCGAATACTCCGCAAGTGAATATAACACTGATGACATCGTCGGCGAATTCGAAGAGCAAATTCTGGATGCCTACTGTTCCGTAGCAGAAGAAAAGAAACGAATGTATCCAGCTTTGCCAGCAAACAGCGATTCAACTCAAATCTCCGCTAACTCCACGGTGGCTGCGCTAACTGCCAACGAAGTTCGGATACAGTTACCTAAGTTACCAGTTCCCAAATTTTCGGGCAACTGCGTCGACTGGCCCGGGTTTTATGATGCATTTTCTCGTTTAATTCACAATAACCATCGCTTGGATTCAGTTCAAAAATTTCACTTTCTTAAAGACGCATTACCAACAGGTCACGATAACGACATCCGCCAAATTCCACTTACTGAAGCCAACTACCAAGTCGCTTGGGACACACTTCTCAAACGGTATAATAATCCTCGCATTGTGTTCTCCAGTCACATGAACATGCTCTACAATTTGCCGAGCCTGTCCAAAGAAAAGTCTGCCGATATACGTTCCATGGTCAGTACAGTCAACGTATGCATGGCCGCCTGCAAAACGGTACAGGCGCCACTCGAAGAAGGGGATTTTTGGCTGGCACATTATTTGGCATCCAAACTACCGAAGGAGACACACATCGCATGGGAACATCATCTGGGCAACAAGGGTGCAGTTCCTTCATACCAAGATCTCGAGAAATTCCTCAGCGACCGACTTGTCACGTTAGATGCCATCGAGAACCGTAATGCCACCATCGGCATGAAAACCACCAGTGACCAAGCAGAGGTTATCAGACGCGTTCGTGTGCATAACGCCCACACCCGGTCGGGCGATTCCGCGCTCGCTTGTTACCTTTGCACTAGCCCACATATTCTACGAAGATGTCCGAAATTTCTACAACTGGACGGTTATGAACGAAAGGAGGTGGCAACCAAGGCAAAACTGTGCTTAAACTGTCTTGGGAGATCGCACACACTTTCTGGCTGCTCCAGCAACAAGAATTGTCTTCATTGTGGCCAACGTCATCACACGTTGTTACATTATCCTGCAACTCAAGCCGCTCAATCTGCTTCAGTTGCCCCAATTGCGCCATCGGTGCCTCCCCATTCTGTAGAAACCAGCTCGAACGTTCCATCGAGCCTCCGGTGCCTTTCATCTACAGCGTCGCGGGCGGCTCAACGCAATGTGCTGTTAGCAACAGCTAGGATCATCCTCAGCAATCCAGAAACAGGGTCCACCGCTACAGTAAACGCGCTGCTGGATCAGGGTTCAGAGGCAACCATCATATCGGAGCACGCTGTGCAGTCTCTCCAGCTCTCCCGGAACATAACTCGCACATCAATCACAGGAGTTGGTCAAGATACGGGCCAACGCTGCAAATTCATGGTTAGTTGTACTGTTTATACATCGGCTAATCCCACTTTCTGTTTAAAGGTTTACGATGCCTACGTTCTAAACTCGTTGACTTCTCCATTACCAAGTCAAACTTTCTCAAGAGGTACATGGAGCCACATCCAGGGTCTCACACTGGCAGACCCACAATATTATCGATCCAAACGCATTGATATAATTCTCGGAGCCGACCTAATGGCTCAACTACTGTTACCAGAAACCAAAATAGGCTTACCAGACGAGCCCATCGCTCAAAAGACGCAGCTCGGATGGGTTCTGGTAGGCAAGGTGGGGCCCACTTACCCCATCAACCACATCAGGTGCAATCACGCCGTGATAACCACCGAAACGCTGCTGAAAACTTTCTGCGAAGTTGAAGCAGTTCCCGAACGACCCAAGTTAACCAAGGAGGATCAATGGTGTGAATCGTTCTTCCAAGAAACTCATCGGCGCCAACCAGATGGCCGCTACATAGTTCGACTGCCACTCAAGCGAAACTTCGACCCTAGTATGACGTTGGGTAAGTCTCACCAATTCGCTCTGAACCGATATTTACAACTCGAAAGACGCCTTCAACGGGACGCAGATAAATGGAATCGCTACGCTGAAGGGATTGACGAGTACTTCAAACTGGAACAAATTAAGTTGGCAGACACGAGCGAAAATTCAACTGCATCCATGACTGCATATGGTCAGCACGTCGCATCATGTGTGCTACCGCATCATGCAGTATTCAAGGAAGAAAGCCTCACCACCAAACAACGAATCGTATTTGACGCTTCAGCCAAGACTTCCAATGGCAAATCTCTGAACGACGTATTATGTGTTGGACCCACGCTGCAAAATGATCTACCAGCAGTGCTTCTAAACTGGAGACAGTATCACTTTGTATTCACCGCTGACATTCAACGAATGTATCGCTGTATTAATGTCCATCCCGATGACACGCAATACCAGCGGATTTTATGGCGGGCGGCGGATGGAGACATCAAGCAGTATTGTCTAACAACAGTCACCTTTGGGACTGCATCAGCACCTTATACCGCCATCAGAGTTATCCATCAAATAGCTGAAGACACACGAACAGAGCACCCGATGGCTGAAAACGTGCTCAAACATGAGATCTACGTCGACGACATTCTTTCTGGAGGCCATTCACTTGAAGAGACAGAACAGAAGAGTTTACAAACCAAGCAAGCTCTAAAATCCGCCGGTATGGAATTACGCAAATGGGCGAGCAACAACCTGACGCTGATGGCAGCAATCCCACTGGATCATCGATGCAAGCAAACTTCGCTACACTGGGACAGTTCAGATACAATTAAAACTCTCGGCATGTACTGGCTGCCGAAACAAGATTGCTTTACGTACAAACTACAACACAATAGTTCCCCAGGTTCAACTAAAAGAGAAATCTTATCTAGCATCGCACGATTATTTGATCCACTTGGACTGATAGCCCCCATTATAATTTCAGCCAAAATCATATTGAAGGAAGTCACAATGGCGAAACATTACAACGAAGACGGCTCTACCACACCATTGGGCTGGGACGAACCAGTTCCCACCACTACAGCGGTCAAATGGCTCCAATTCTGCGAGCACCTTAAAGAGATCGACACGATCAGGATTCCACGCAGCATCAAGTTTGCCCCACAACATAGCGGAAACATTGAACTGCACACTTTCTGCGATGGATCCAGCAGCGCATACGCAGCAGCCGTATATGCGCGCATACCCCAGTCTGGTACAACATTTTATACCACACTCATCGTCGCGAAATCAAAAATTTCGCCTACCAAGCCCCTAACGATACCGCGCACCGAGCTGTGCGGCGCGGTATTAGCAACCAAGCTCACCAAATGGGTGATCGAAACCAATCGGTGGAGCAACGCACACATATCTGCATTCTACTGGACTGATGCTTCAATTGTACTACACTGGATCAAGGGAGACATTAATAGATGGAAAACCTTTGTAGCTAACCGAGTAGCTTATATCCTGGATCACTCCGCTCCGGACCAGTGGCATCACATTAGTACAATTGAAAATCCGGCAGATTGCGCAACAAGAGGACTTCCGCCAAGGGAAGTTCCTGATCTCTGGTGGCACGGCCCGTCATGGCTACGCCACCCACAAGAAATTTGGCCACAGACGCAAGTCCCACATTTAACGCTGGAGAATACAGAACTGGAGGCCAAACCCATAAAACTTCACACATTCACAGCCTTGGCCAACAAAGATGAATCGTATATCGATCGGTTCTCTTCCTATACTAAACTGCTACGAGTAACGGCGTATATTTTGCGCTTTTCCAATAACGCTCATACTCCAGCACAAAGAGTTAACGGACAACTCTCCCCAGACGAATTAGACAAAGCCAAGGACTGTATAGTGCGCATAGTTCAAGCTGAAGTTTTTCATGCAGAGATTAAGGCTCTACTAAACAATCGACCTTTGACATCACGTAGCAGCCTCACCAATCTCACACCGTTCGTAGAACACAATATTTTACGGATACGCGGTCGTCTAAAACACGCAAATCTTGATTTCAACCGACAGCATCCAATTATCTTACCGCATCATCATATCTTTACAGACCTCGTCATACGACATTCACATCAGTTAACTCTACACGGCGGCGCACAACTGACACTGGCTCACACACGGTACAACTTTTGGATTCCCAATGGCAGACAAGCGGTTAGGCGAATCATTAGGAAATGTATCACATGCTTCAAGGTCGCTCCCATCGTGTCAAATCAACTAATGGGTGATCTACCATTGCATAGGGTCAACCCACCTACACGTCCATTTATCTCAACCGGAGTTGATTACACGGGAGCAATTGAATTGCAAGCTGCGCGCGTGAGAGGTTCCATAACCTACAAGGGATACATCGCTATCTTCATATGCCTTGCAACCAAAGCAATACATTTGGAAGCAGTCACTGGACTATCAACAGAGCACTTCTTACAAGCATTTACGCGCTTCACCGGGCGTAGAGGCCACGTTCAACACATGTACAGTGATAACGGCACTAACTTTGTCGGAGCCAATTCGGCTCTGAACCATTCAACTGATTGCAAATCCGACCTGTTGGAAGTAGCGACAGCCCAACAAGGAGTAAAATGGCATTTCACTCCCCCATACTCACCCAATTTTGGCGGCATCTGGGAGGCGAACGTGAAATCCATTAAACATCATCTCAAACGGATTGCTGGCAATCAAAAGCAGACGTACGAGGAACTAGCTACAGTTCTAATACGGATCGAGGCATGTTTAAATTCCCGGCCACTCTGCCCTCTCACAGCTGATCCGGACGACTTGAACGTGTTAACCCCTGCTCATTTTCTCATAGGCGACACAATGCTGGCTCCGCCATCAGGGCAGCCTCAAAACAAACCATTACGAGAACAATTCCTCGTTCAACAGAATATGACGCGACAATTCTGGACCCAATGGAGCCGCGACTGGCTCTCGCACCTTCAAGCTCGCCCGAAATGGAGTCAAATCAAGGAGAACTTAACCATTGGCGACATGGCCATTGTCAAAGACGACAATCTGCCCCCGGCAAACTGGACTCTAGGCCGAATCATCGAGTTGCACCCTGGATCTGATTCACTAGTCAGAGTCGCAACATTAAAGACTAAACACGGCAATCAAAAACGGTCTATCTCAAAACTCTGTCGGCTACCTATCTGCGAATAGCTGAACCCAATCACAACGCTGCTCATTTACCAACGTTTGCACATTGCTTGCTATCTTCTCTTTACTTTCAGCTTACGGTCCACCTGACGAACACCATCAATGGAATCTACTGGCTGGACTTTATCATGCTGGACATAGCATTGGCGGGCGGCATGGACGGTTTATGACTTGTGTCTCCCTGTCATACCAGCTGTTTTAACATAGACTTAACAGCATAAACTCAACGACAATATCGCAGCAGCATTAACGCTGCTCACTGAACTATAGAATCTCTTCCACTTGCACGTGAGAGCGTTAGCAGCAACAACGTATAATTTGCACGCGTTTCATTAATAACTAATAAGAAAATTTGAATGTAAAATAAACGCAAGTATTGAATTGGCACACACTTTGTTCTCATTAAGTAACCCCATACAATGATGCACTATACCTAGGGCATCACAACTGCACATATGTTTATATTTTAATATTTTTTAAAACAGAATTTTTTTTATTTATTTATTTTAATTTGTTGTCCTGTTCAAATGTTATTAATAGTGAATTTCATTATTTTTTTTTTAAATATATATTTTAAATATTTTTCTCGCAGTGCACATACAGTTAGCAACGCATTCAGGCAGTCAACGCAGCTATTCAAAGGGCTCCCAGTTTTTGTTGTGCCTTCTCTTTCTATCTGTCCATCTCAGTCTCCGTTTTTTCCTCCGTATTCTCCGTGGGTCGTCGTGACGGTGTCGCTGACTGAGAAAACAAAACGCCAGGAAGGAAGTGCAAAAGTAAAGTGCAAAAAGCTGCAACAAAGGCGCACACAATTACAGCGCACTGTAAGCTGTCAAGTGGGCGTTGTACGTGGGTGGGCGGGCCGGGTTGGTGTTTACATAAAAACATTTAGACTGATCCACAGATAGAGGCAATGTTGCCAGAGCTTAATTCCACAAAAAAATGTGAATGTGGGCTAGAGAGTGAGACCAAAAACATATAAAAAATGTTGAGATTTGGCATATATGCTAACCACAGTGGTAATAAATATATTCGCCTATCAGCTGTGCCATAAATTTGAGACTGCACATTAAACAAAATTTGGGAATTCCATATGAAAATTATCAACGCTTCGCTGACTTTACACTGTGCAAAAATATTTCATTTGTACTGTAATTCAATTTGCCCTGTAACCTGTTAATAACGGTGCAGAAAAAGGCGTGGCAGAGGCTACATGGTACAAATATTAATCAGAAAGAATGCGTTGATCTCGAAAGCTATAAAAGCTAAAGTAGTCAAATTCACAATATAGCTAGATATATGCCAAACGCACAGCATGATTATTTAAAATATAGGCTGACACGCCCCATTTACGCCTTAATCGAATTAAATTAAATAATAATTGTAATATTGTGCTTATAAGCTTGAAATTAAATATTCTATATTTCTAGTATTATATTTCTCTATACTGAAAAGCGCATTGAAATCGGTTAATAAACACAGAAGTTATTGAAGAAACAATATTGCATCTCGTATAATTTTGTAAAGTATCGTGTAGGCTGTTCAACTACCGGCTACGACTATAGCCTTTCGATTCGTTTTCATTCAAAACCTCAACGAGTTTTACGTTTTTGATTTGAATTGTACTTTAAAGTATTCTCAAAAACTCTGCCAAGACGCATTCACCATGCCAACGGAAGGTAGTGTTGGTAATAGTGTTAATACGCCCAGCTACGCCATCTTGATGGGTGCTCTGGGCTCTACGGCGGCCATTGTGTTCTCCTCGCTGGGTGCCTCTTACGGTACAGCGATATCCGGTGTTGGCATTGCCACCATGGCCATGACTAAGCCCGAGATGATTATGAAGTCGATCATACCCGTTGTGATGTCCGGCATTATTGCCATCTATGGCCTGGTTATCTCGGTGCTAATTGCCGGCTCCATTGGCACTCACTACACCATACAGCGGGGCTACATTCAGCTGGGAGCCGGTCTATCCGTGGGCCTATGTGGACTAGCTGCTGGCATTGCCATTGGCATTGCTGGTGATGCCGGAGTGAGGGGCACGGCGCAGCAGCCACGCCTATTTGTGGGCATGATTCTGATACTGATCTTTGCCGAAGTTCTGGGACTCTACGGACTCATCGTGGCCATCTATTTGTACACGAAAGTGTAAATGTAAATATGATGTAATATGATATAGATTATTAATAATAATCAAATTGATGGCTTTTATGTATTTTTTTAATTTTTATATGCACTTTCGATAGGTCATAACATCGGTTGCATTCACCAGGTTACCGCTGCATGGATCGCTCACCCGATAACCGATGAAAGCAACCCTGACGCATCATGTAACCTGGTGAATGCGTTTGATACATTTTGAAACTTGCAACAGTCTTTTATGCAAAAAATCTTACAGATAATTTATTTTTAAAGTGCAACAATTATTTTTAATATATTTGTTTACATTTGGAATTTAAATCAACTGTTTTTATCGACTTTCGATGAATGCAGCGGAAAAAGCAGCGATGAATCAGAAAAATTTTATGATGCATGCGCTGCAATTTTATGCTGCATTCAGATTACTTTCATCGGTTATCGGGTGAGCGATTCATGCAGCGGTAACCTGGTGAATGCAACCATCGATAATTAGAACACAGCTCTGCTTTTGAAACGAGTTTTTGAACTAGGCAATTGGATTTACAGATGCATAAGTAAATACTATTAATAACTAACAATAATAATAATTCATTGCACAAAATATTTATTAATAAAATACAAATATACTTTCGAATGAAATTTTGCTTATTGTGGCGTCATAAACATAGCTTAGATATCGAAAATGCCGCCATTTATTTGTGGGCTTTTGGCGTCAGGGTAGCCCAGCTGGTTACAAACACACCAAAATTATGTTTTTGAATTACAAAGTATTTCATAATTATTATTATATAATTAATGCAAAAAATATTTAATTTCTCATTTTTAAAGTTCTTCAAGTTTTAATTAACTGAAAACGTGTTGATTTTTATTTCTTTTTTATTCCAATTAATAAAATAAAACCGACACCAAATGTGAGAAAGCTTTTATATCCGAACCAAAAAAAATTTTAAAGAATTTAAAAGATTTGTTAAATTACATAAATAAATCGAAATTGTTGTAAACATTTTTATAATAGCAATCGGGTTTCTTTTATTGTAATTTGATAAATTATTTGATAAATTATTTGATAAATTATTTGATAATTATTTAACAATGAATATGGTTAATAATAATTCAATCATGCTTGATGAACGGAATTCCCTTTGAACAATTAACTGTGAGTTATTGTAATCAGTTAATTTGTGCTCTTTAATGCTGTGCCAAAACAAGCTGTGTTTATCTAAATTTATATGTGTTTTTGTATATTTGTAGGATTGTGTGAGTATTTATTTTGCGTGCCATTTGAATAAAGTGTTTGCTCTTAATAAACCCATTTCGCTAAGCACTTTGTCAGCCTGGTATTAGGGGGAGGTGGATGAACAGGAGGCGGAGGAGGGGCAGGAAGGGAGCTTGGGAAGTACATTTTGCAAATTCAACAGCTTCCGTTGGTGCTTAACGTTCCAGAATACAATATATATATATATATATATACACACACACATATTTTGTAGATACATTTATTTGTATGTATGTATGCATGTATGTATATAGCCCGCACGCATTTTACTGTTATTTTAGCATTAAAAGTTCATTCGAGTGGCAAAGGAAGTGAAAACAATTATCTGCAGGAAGGTGAAACATAAATCCTCGAATCCAAAAGTAAATTGCAAATTTCGTTTATTACTTTCTGTGTCAACAGCCCACAGCTCACAGCCTAAAACCCACCACTCACCACACGCCACTCACCACCCAGCACCCACACACCTCCCCACATCATCCACAAGATTTTTGTGGTTAAATCGAATCGATATTTTATGTTATCGAATTTATTATGCAAACACACTCAACGCTAATGCCAATTGCCATTCGAGTTGGCCAGAGAACCAAACAAAATCCAGTAGGAACAAAGCTACAGTCGGACGTAACCGACAGTAGCTGACACTGTACTTTGTGTTTCCATAAGAGCAAGACTCCTCTGCACTGTCAAACAAATTGTCGGTTTCATATCTTCGTCGTTTCTTAACTGAATGTAATGCAATTTATAACATCGACGAAGAATGCTATTTAAGAATTATGGCTGCTGTGGTTTTTTGCGCTTAGACGGCAGATGGGAAGGTGGCTTTCAAAATTCTAAAATGAATTTGGTCATTATACACCATCGGAGAACCTGAATGCCAATAAAAATGGTGTCTTTAGCTCTTATAGTTTGCGAGATTTAGGACAGACAGATGGGCATTGCTAGATCAGCTCAGCTTTTGCCCAATCAAGAATAATATGTATACCTTGTGGGCTCTACCACGCCTTCTTTTAAGCGTTTCTCCCATTTTTCATTTGCACTAACTTAATAGACCCTTTTACTTTTTTAATGTACAAGGGTCTAGAAAAAGAAATGACACACGCAGTGCCACTCTAGGGTGGCTCAGCTGCATATAGCCCGGCTGACAGGCATCAACTTGAGCAATTGTATAAACAAGCAATTCAACAAAACGATCCCTTCCCTCTGCCCCTCCGCCCCTGTGCCACGCCCACACCCACACCTGTTTAGCATTAAGTGCGATTATGGCTTTGGCTATAGCTATAGCTATAGCTATTGATGATGTTAATGGGCGCCCGCCTCATTTATCAAATTAAATAGACCTAAAATGCAGCCTCCGACGATTAACCATAAAATCAACCCAAATTCCCTAAATGCCGAAATGCCGTAATGCCGAAATGCTCAAATACCTGGCAAAAGCCATAATAATGCTTAAAATGTTAATTAATTTGCACGGCCCAGAGCATATTTGGCCAATTCAAATCATGCAAATGGAATATTCAACAAAATTCATTCCTAATGAAATCGCAATAAATACCCGATTCTACAAATTAACAGAAAAATGCTTAGGCCGTTAAATAACTGTTCAAAAATTGTCGAATTTTTTAAGCAGTTAATTTGATTGGCTTGGCAAATTTCTAGCACTTATTTCACTCGTAAAAAATCTACATAAACTGTCTGGAGTTATTGGGAATTATTACTTGGGACACCAGGCCTTTTTGAAACGTGCCTCATTGGTAATTGGCGAAATGTTTTTGGCCATTAAAACTGCACGCATCAATTGAGGCAAGAGTCGCACACAAACACAGCCAGTCGGATGCAACCGACAGCAAGAGACCTTGTTTCTGGCAGGCATGGGTTGTAAGGTCATGTCGATTTATTTTAATATTTCATTTAATTTTAATGTTTCAAATTTGTGGGAATGAGATATCAATGATATTCCTGTCATTTCCGAATTCAGACATATATGTTGTAGAACACAACATAAGTTAGTCTAGTTCCGGAGCTCAACTGAGTAACATTATAATAAGCTAAACAGCTTTATATTAAATATTACTTCAATATCACGCTTTTTGGAAATCCTCACATTAAGCGTAATTTGTAATTCGGCTTTGGCCGCTTCACATGGGTTTTGCACATCATCGATATTGCTGTTTGGGCTATAAGAATGGATCCGCTTGCTTCTGGTGTTTTGTGAAGTTTGAACGTTTCAATATTTTCGATATTTATATTTATTTGAATTTTCGATAATTTCCGTAGTACAATGCACAACTATATGAAAAAAACTTAAGAAATTTATATCTGGAACGACAAAAATAATAAATATTAAAGAAAATTATATAAAATAAAATAAACTGAAAGAAATTATAATAAATTTAAAACTATATATTTATTAAGACTAAGAGACTTAGTTAACTATATTAGCTTAGTTCGTAATACTACTTTATCTGTTTCCAATTGCACAAACCGAATAGGCCATTTGAAAATTGTCGAAAGCGGCCCAAAACATTTGACTTTTATTTTAATGTGCAGCGTCTGCTGTCTGCCTGTTCCTCTCTCCGTCTGTCCCTCTCTCCGTCCATCCGTCTGTCCGTCTATGTGCCAGTTATGGAAGCAAGCATTACTTGACTGCCTGCTAGTCTAGTATATAAATATATAATATATGTCTGGTATACAAGTCTGAAAAGCCATCATAATCAACGTCAGTGTCATATGATTTTTTGGGTTTAGTTCATTTTGTATTTAATTTGATTTCGCTTGTAGTGTTTTGTGTGTGGCTGGGATAACCAATGACCTGGAAACAATTTATACTACTCTATTGTGTGTGGGGGAGGGGGAGGGGGAGGGGGAACCAGGGGTAGTCGCTTTGACAGGCTGTTCAACGAGTATCTGCGACAAGGACATTTATTTCTTGCTGATTTCATTCCATTGCCAGCCCTGGTCACCCACCCCGGCGCACAGTGGCGCCCCCTGTTGACTGTCCTCAATAAATGCGAAATAAACACTAAATGTGTAGTTGCTCTGCCCCCTCTCCCCAACCCCCCTTCCTATTCTACCTCCAACCCCAAAATCGTCTTGCTCAACTACTCACTCCTTCGCACTGTCTCACTTCCCTTTCCTTACACGCTTTTTCTGCTACTTCTGCTTTCTCTTCCTCCTCTTCGTCGTCTTCTTCTTCTTCTTGTTGGCTTGCTTTTTTGCTGATTTGAAGCTTTTCCTGTTGGCAACACCTCTGAGAGTCGTCCCGGCATCAGCTTTGACTTTTGTCCTTGCCTTTGGCATGTTTGTCCTTTGGTTTGCCCCTTCTTCCTGCTCCCCTGTTCTTCTCCCCCCCCTTCGGTGCTTCGCAGTAAATTATCCTTATGCGAGGGTCGCCATTTGTCGTGTTGAATCAAAACTTTTGTCATAATTTTCTCACAACAAAAAATAAAAAGGCAGCGGAAATTTTGTAGAACTTTTTAAAGGTATCTTAACTTGAATTAGAATCTTAAGCAACTAGCATGGATTTTATTTTATATGGCAATAGTTTGTATTATGTCTGCAAAGTTTTCTACTTTTTTACAACTCTTTTATCTTTATTGAAATTGTTTACAAGAGCGCGGAAAACTCTTTAGGAAATCCATCCACGCTGCCTGCATTTGACTGATAGCAATCCAATGAATTTAAATGGTATAAACACAACTTTGTTTGACATTTTGCTTTATATTCTGTAAAAGAAAAGGGAGCAAATCGGTCGAAAATTTAAATATGACATTATCTAACGGATTGTATACTTTTTCCAAGTTTAATATAAACTAAATCGATTATAGTGTCCTTCCATATTCCGATTTGTGATGAAACATACAATAAATATTTTATAAAAGCAAAAACATTATAATTTAGAATTGAACTTTAATTATTGGTTGTATTAAGTTACATTTTTTGAATTTAATTTATTAATTTGAATTTATTTAAAAAAAATAGTGGTGAAATAGAAATAGGGCAGAGGACCAAACGTAGAATGCCACTGGCGGCCATTTTGCCAAGCGTCCCGGTTGCAACTTCACCTGGGTTTTAGGCTTCATCGTCGTTGCTGTTTGGGGCTATATAGATATAATATTGGATCCGCTTGTTTCTCGTGTTATGTGAATCTTGAACGTTTTAAATATTTTCGATATTTATATTTATATTTAATTTAACACTACAAATAATCGGAATATTTTCGATATTTATATTTATATTTAATTTAACACTACAAATAATCGGAATATTTTCAAAGTTTTTAAATTTTTCACAAACATATTTCTTAAACATATATTACATATATTATTCTAAATTTTCGTTTTGTTGTTAAGTTATTTGAATTCCGGCTATATGGCGAATTTTAGCTGTGCTCCTTAGCACAAAGCAGACTGAAATGAGGCTATAGAATTTGTTGTGCCAGTCTATGACTGAACTATTGACTTCCAGATCAACGCATACTAAAATTTGCATATTTAAATTATATACATTTTTTTTTTTGTTTTTAGACCCTTTACCTTAAAAAGTAAACATAATGGATGGAGCAGTTCAGTCGAACGGGCTTATATCTCCTTTGTTTATAAACCGATTTCAATGCGCTTTTAAGAACAGTTAATTATTATACTATGGGCACAGGGTATAAAAAGCGAGAGTTGAATCTGCAAGAGTTAAGCAGCCAGAGTTAGACAGCAAAAATTCGGCCAGCAAGAGTTGTGCCAGTGAGAGTTTTGCCAGCAAGAGTTAGGCAGCAAAAGTAAGTCAGCGAGAGTTCGGCCAGCAAGAGTTGGGCCAGCAAAAGTGGGAAAGCGAGAGTTCAAATAACACTCGCCATTGTCACGCTTCGGATCGTAGGCAAACTCATCCAGACCAGCAGATCAGTCGGACGTAACCGACAGTAGGAGATCAATAGCAAACCACAAGTTATATAAAGGGTCGTCAATAATAAAATTACCTTTAGGCAACCTTATTACACATAATAATAATATAAAGACGATTTTTGTAGCAATTTTTATACCCTGTATTATTTATTAAACAACGAATTTAAATTGAAATGTAGACATTACAATTATTATAATAAATATTTTGAATATCTTTAAAGAATTTAGTTAAATTATCGCTTGAAGGAATTTAATTTTTGACATAATATCTATTAAGGGAGAATATAGAATTATTTTTTCATGTAAATTTATATATATGGATGAATTGTTAGTAAAAGTGCATTGAAATTTAATAAATTAAATGAATTGAAATATGTAAAAGTGCAAAAATGAACAATAAACGGAATATTTTTTAAAATCTTGAAAATAATGTAAATTTGTAAAAATTAATAAAACTCAAAATTTAAAAATTTAAATACAAACTCATGAGCAATAAAAAATCAAAAAAGAACTAAAGTAATTCGATTGTTAAAAATCGTATAAATTCGTGAAAATTAACAGAATAAAATGAAACAAAAATTAATTTTATATTTATATATGAGGTATTTTATAATTGTTGTTAGTATTGTTAGTAAAATTTTTAGTAAGATTCGTATTTTTGAATAAAATGTTTAGTAAATTTTTGTAGGTAAAATTGTTAGTAAAATTGTTAGTAATATTTTAGTAAAATGTTTAGGTAATTTGAATAAAATTGTTATGAAATTGTTATGTTATATAATTAGTGAAAATTTATTTCATTTCAAAGTTATTTAAACATTACTTTTTTTTATATTTTTACTTGAATGTCCAATCATCATATTACCATCTTTTGCAATTTACAAAGATTTGGGACGTATTAGCATTTTAACCTCTTTAAGATATTGGCCACGACCACAGTAAAAGTAATTAAAAATGGCTGACATACCCCTGCAAATAAAAACAGATATCAAACAATCAACATATAAAGTTATTTGGTTAGTTAATTACCAACGGGAACAGTCTTTGTTCCACCATCCTTCAATCTTTTTATCATCTTTATCGTTATCGTTATCGTATGTGGAGAACTTCATATGTATGTTATGTCTCATACCATCATCTGCATCGCCTGAGTAAGTCCCCAATTTGTTGAGTTCATATTTATCGCTCTCACTGGAAATCTCAAACAGATCATAATGAGCATATTTGGTTGTTCCATCATCTTTAATGAATTGTATATAGAGTTCATGTGGCTTGAAAGTAGTTAGCTTGTGTATCTTCTCCAGGCCTAACCAGAATTCGCCATCGAGAGAGCCAAAGCCTTCGCGGTATGCGGCCCATGTTCTATTGAAGTTCTCTTTGCCATCCTTTCGGTGATCTATGACAATCCATCCAAGTTCCTTATCTGCATTATCGCAAAGCACGTCGAAGGGTTCGAGTCCAGATGTTTGAATTTTATGAATACCAGGAGAACTTGCATAGGGAATGCAACTATCGGGAATAGTTAAGTCTCTCCTGATTTTAACTGCTTCTTTGAGCAGATTTATTTCAACTCTAAGATTTGCAATAATATCTTCTTTTTCTTTTAGCGATTTTTCAAAGCTATGCAAATTAATTTTATTTTCATTAATTTCCTTTAGTTTTTCACAATCCTGCAATTTAATTTCGTTGTTAGCCTTTTCTTCTCTAAGCTTCTCATTAATCTCCTCTTTCCCTTTAATCAGTGTCTTAAATTCCTGAAATTTCATATCATTTTCAGTCTTTTGTTTTTGCAGATCATTTATTGTCTTATGTAGTGCATTTATTGTCTCTGTATGATTAGCGTTTTCTTCTCTAAGCTTCTCATTAATTTCCTCATTCTCTTTAATCTGTTTCACAAATTCCTGCATTTTAAGATCATTTTTAGTCTTTTCATTTTCCAGATCATCTATTGTCTTATTTAGTGCATTTATTGTCTCTGTTTGAATATTCGATGTCTTGTAAAGTGTTTCAGTATTGGTCTTAGGTATTAATTGAAAGGCTTCAACAAGTACATTATTATTAATAGTTAATTGACTAACTTGAGCTTCCAAATTCTGATTGATTTGTTTTAATCGTGAAATTTCAATAAGGTCTTTTTGATGTTGATATGTAAATTCTTTAATTCCCTCGTTCATTTTGTTCATCTCGTTATTCATGTTATTAATTTCTTCATGAAGTTGATCTTTCAATTCTTTTATTTCGTTGATTATTTTGTCAATCTTGTTGTTGCTATTTTGGCCTTTAAGTTCTTCAACATACGATAAAAGGGGTTTGATGATCTTGTAGGCGTAAACGCCACACATCTCATCTTTTCTCATAGCTTCATTACAAGACTATAATTGTATAAATGAAGAAAAAAAGGATTTAAAAAAGCATTAATAGAGATTTAATTTACCTAGTTTACATAAAGAACTTGCACATTTACTGTATTTATTTTATTTTATATTAATAATCAATACTATTTGATATATTAATATTTACCTTAGCCTGCACTAGGCATCCATTATAGGTTATTACCACTGCCATAAATAGCGTATAACGCCAGGATATATTAAATTCCATTATTTAATTTTCACTTCACTAATCCGCACTCAAGATTCACTTGAAATCGACTGAATAATTCGGGTGGCTTGAGATCCCATGAAAGCTTGGGACACGTACTCCCAAAATATTTCGCACTGATAAGAGATAAGAGAAGGTCCGGCATCTGTGGCGTGATTTGCAGCTGACGCAATCATGAGGTTAAAGTGCATCGATGGTAATGATGTCATTAATAGAAGCTAGGAAGCGAGAGTTCAAATAACACTCGGCATTGTCACGCTCCGGATCGTAAGCAAACTCATCTAGACCATGGCAGAATAGATCAGTCGGACGTAACTGACAGTAGGATATCCATACCACGTCATATAAAGGGTCGTCATTAATAAAATTACATTTAGGCAACCTAATTACACATAATATAAAGACGATTTTTGTTGCAATTTTTATTTATTAAACAACGAATTTAATTTGAAATGCAGACATTACAATCATTATATTATATATTCTGAATATCTTTAAAGAATTTAGTTGAATTATCTGTTGAAGGAATCTAATTTTTTAAATAATATCTATTTAGGGAGAATATAGATGCATTTTGTCATGTAAATTAATGTATAATTGATAACAATTTATTTAATTTTAAAGTTATTTAAGCATTACTTTAATTCTTAATTCACTTGAATGTCCAATCATCTTTTGCAATTTACAACGATTTGGGCCGTATTAGCATTTTCACTTCTTTTATCCAAGGGGGACTATAAAAATTTCTGTCGAATCTGCGATTTAAACCCCTGCAAATAAAAACAGACATCAGACTAACAACATTAAAAGTTATTTGGTTAGTTAATTACCAATGGGAACAACTTTTGTTGTGCCACCATGCTCCATAATATTGTGCACAATGCTTATCATACATATCATTATCTTTGTCGTAGGTTAAAAACTTCATATTCAAGTTAAATCGCATGTAATTCAAATTATTTCCTGAATAAGTCCCCAATTTGTTGAGTTCATATTTATCGCTTTCACTGGAAATCTCGAACAGATCATAATGAGCATAAATTGTTAATCCATCTTCCTCATTACTCATATGTATATAGAGTTCATGTGGCTTGGAAGTTGTTAGCTTGTGTATCTTCTCCAGGCCTAACCAGAAATCGCCATCGAGAGAACCAAAGCCCTCGCGGTATGCGGCCCATGTTCTATTGAAGTTCTCTTTGCCGTTGTCCTTTCGGTGATCTATGACAATCCATCCAAGTTCCTTATCCACATTATCGCAAAGCACGTTGAAGGGTGCGAGTCCAGATGTTTGAATTTTGTGAATACCAGGATCACTTGCATATGGAATGCAACTATCTGGAATATTTTCCCTTTTCAACATTTTAACTTCTTCCTTGAGCTGATTTATTTCAACTCCAAGCTTTGCAATAATTTCTTCTTTTTGTTCTAGAAGTTTTTCAAAGCTTCGAATTTTGATTATATTTTCATTAAAATTGTCTTTTAGTTTTTCAAAATCTTGCAGTTTAATATTGTTGTTGGCCTTTTCTTCTCTAAGCTGCTCATTAATTTCCTCTTTCTCTTTCATCCGTTTCTCAAAGTTTTTCAATTGGATATAATTTTCATTTTTTTCTTTTTGTAGATCATCTATTGTCTTATTTAGTGTATTTATTGTCTCTGTTTGAATATTCGATGTCTTGTAAAGTGTTTCAGTATTGGTTTTATTTATTAAATGTAAGGCTTCAATAAGTGCATTATTGTTGACAGTTAATTGATTGACTTGAGCTTCCAAATTTTGATTGATTTGTTTTAATAGTGAAATTTCAATAATGTCTTTTTGATGTTGATCTTTCAATTCTTTTATTTCATCGTTAATTTTGCCCATGTTGGTATTATTGCTATTTTTGCCTTTTAGTTCTCCTACATAAGACAAAATATGCTGGATGAATTTGTTTGCGTGAACGCAGCACATCTCATCTTCCTTCATAGCTGGATTACCAGACTGCAAATGTAATAAGTAAAAAATCTCGCGCGCTCTGGCGCGCTCGACCTGACAGTCGGGCAAGCCCGACTGTCTTATACCCTGTGCCACAGCTCGAGCTGCGCGCTCGCCCGTTCAGTATATAATAAAATTCTTTAAATATAATTTAATCTATCTTGATTAAAACGATCTGACAAGGTGGCAACGCTACCGCCAAAACTCAATTTGGCACATGGTATGGCGATGAAGGTGGCGCTCGAACACTTGTCGCTTGGTCTCTGACGTCACGCGTCACAGACTTTTGTTCTTTTGCGCAATCTTATTTTGGCACCTCGCAATTGGTGTTGTTTACATGCGTTCATGCACACATACATATATGGTATTCGTCTATTCTACATGTATGTGTGTGTCTGTTTATACATACACACATACACTTGCTGGGCTGCAGGGCCCGTGCGAAGCAATACATGCAGTATTGAGTAGCTAATATCTCCTATGTTTATACACCGATTTTAATGCGCTTTTCAGGATAGTTAAATATAATAGAAGAGAGTATATATACCAAAAACCAACATTCTATGTTCAATATTACGTTTGTTTTTGAGCTTTTAAGTTCAACTATTGTGAAGCTTATATCTCCTGTGTTTCTTAACCGATTTAAATGCGGAAATGCGAAATCAGGATAGTTAAATATAGTACAAGAGAGTTTATGTTCCAAATAACAACATTCTATGTTTAATATTACGCTTGTTATTTAACTTTTTATGTTAAAAAACACGAGGTTGTGTGAGTTTTATTGATTTTTGGGCGTGAAGGGGGCGTGGCATCAACGATTTGAAATAAACTTGATCTGCGTATTGAATACACCTACCTATAGCAACCAAAACGGCTGCTCTAGCATTTGTAGTTTAGGAAATCGCAGCGTTCATACAGACAGACGACAGACGACAGACAGACGACAGACAGACAGACAGACAGGGCTAAATCGACTCAGCTCGTTTCCCTGATCAAGAATATATATAGTTTGTGGGGTCTGCCACGCCTCCTTCTGCCTGTTACATACATTCGCACAAAGTTATTAACCCTGTTTTTCCCATTTTTCAAATGGGCACAGGGTATAATAATGCATGAAAATCCAAACATGGATGTATTTGGTCAAGAAATGTGGATGTTAGGGCCAAAAATCATATACATGTTGGGCAAAATAGCGCAAATTACCGCATAGTGGCACCTTGGTAAAAAGTCGAAAAAATCTATATCTCGTATTTGGCTAGATTTTGATTTTAAACGATTTTTATTGAAAAAAAATTTGGACAGGGCAGATCAGTCGGACGGGACAGATCAGTCGGACGGGCCCGACTGTGAGAATTTTAAACATAATTTTTTAAAACTATCACACGGAGCGTAGCAGCAATTCTTCTTCTTCCATTTTGTGTATGCCATGCTTTACAGGCCGCGCTGCTAAAGGGCGAGCGGCGTAACGCCTGTAATATTGTTTCGTTCATATCTCTTGTGTTTATTGGCCGATTTTAATGCGCTTTTCAGGATAGGTAACTATTATACACAAGAGTATATATTCCGAGTTTCGATTAAGGCGTAAAGGGGGCGTGGCATCAACAATTTGAAAAAAGCCTCATCTGCGTATGATCTAGACCTACCAACTACTGAAGAGAGAATTAATGTAAATATTTCAGTGCCTTTTAAATTGGCGAATGTATTTTATTTCATTCATTGTAGGCGGCAGGGGCGTGGCATTCAAGATTTGAAATAAACTTGATCTGCGTATGGTATACACCTTTCAAAAGAGACCAAAACGGCTGCTCTAGCTTCTATAGTTTAGAAAATCTCAGCGTTCATACAGACAGACAGACAGACGGACAGACAGACAGACAGACAGACAGGGCTAAATCGACTCAGCTTGTCTCCCTGATCAAGAATATATATAGTTTGTGGGGTCTGCCACGCCTCCTTCTGCCTGTTACATACATTCGCACAAAGTTATTAACCCTGTTTTTCCCATTTTTCAAATGGGCACAGGGTATAAAAATTTGGACAGGGCAGATCAGTCGGACGGGACAGATCAGTCGGACGGGCCCGACTGTAGAATACCCTGTGCCCTATATTTTAAACATAATTTTTTAAAACTATCACACGGAGCGTAGCAGCAATTCTTCTTCTTCCATTTTGTGTATGCCATGCTTTACAGGCCGCGCTGCTAAAGGGCGAGCGGCGTAACGCCTGTAATATTGTTTCGTTCATATCTCTTGTGTTTATTGGCCGATTTTAATGCGCTTTTCAGGATAGGTAACTATTATACACAAGAGTATATATTCCGAGTTTCAACGTCCTATGTTCAATATTACGCTTGTTATTCGGTTTTTATCGATTAAGGCGTAAAGGGGGCGTGGCATCAACAATTTGAAAAAAGCCTCATCTGCGTATGATCTAGACCTACCAACTACTGAAGAGAGAATTAATGTAAATATTTCAGTGCCTTTTAAATTGGCGAATGTATTTTATTTCATTCATTGTAGGCGGCAGGGGCGTGGCATTCAAGATTTGAAATAAACTTGATCTGCGTATGGTATACACCTTTCAAAAGAGACCAAAACGGCTGCTCTAGCTTCTATAGTTTAGAAAATCTCAGCGTTCATACAGACAGACAGACAGACGGACAGACAGACAGACAGACAGACAGACAGACAGACAGGGCTAAATCGACTCAGCTCGTATCCCTGATCAAGAATATATATATACTTTGTGGGGTCTGCCACGCCTCCTTCTGCCTGTTACATACATTCTGACAAAGTTATTAACCCTGTTTTTCCCATTTTTCAAATGGGCACAGGGTATAAATATTTACCTCAGTCTGCACAAGGAATCCATTATAGACGATTATCACTGCCATAAATAGCGTATAACGCCAGGATATATTAAATTCCATTATTTAATTTTCACTTCACTAATCCGCACTCAAGATTCACTTGAAATCGACTGAATAATTCGGGTGGCTTGAGATCCCATGAAAGCTTGGGACACGTACTCCCAAAATATTTCGCACTGATAAGAGATAAGAGAAGGTCCGGCATCTGTGGCGTGATTTGCAGCTGACGCAATCATGAGGTTAAAGTGCATCGATGGTAATGATGTCATTCATAGAAGCTCTTATCATTAAGAAATAAATTAAATAAATTAAATTAAACTATTAGCGTGTGTCTTGTTATTCAATATTGTCCACTGTTGCTTAATTTAAAATAATTCAAATTAATATTAGTGGCTACGATATCTAAATGTTTTTACGAACTTTTATAACAATTATGTATGTTTATTGCTACTTAAACTAAAGTTATATTCCATATGGATTTCACATGAATACATATAAATTTATAAATATAAAATAAATACTATATAATATGAAAATTACTGTAGTTCAAATAATAAAATATATGGACGAGGCAGATCAGTGGGACGGAGGCTACAGTCGGACGTAACCGACTGTAGCAGACCCTTTACTTTACTACTTCTACTAATATATGTACATACAAACACAATCAGATGCATGCACACTAAGCTACCCGCGTATGCAAGGCACATCACCCCCCCTCTGCCTAGTGCGGCAAATTGTCTGTGCCATATGTTCGCTGTTTCTTATCCGATCGAAACAAAATTCACAGCGTCGATAGAGAATGTCATAAGCTAGTTAGTACCAAATTACAAATCAATATCTTTAAAGCTGTGGCTGCAGTAGATTTTTGCGGTTTGCGGGGGAAGGGGGGGAGGTATCCAAAATCTAAAACAAACTCGTGCTGCTTGCTATGGTGTCTCTAGCTCTTATAGTTGCTGAGATCTAGGTGTTCATACAGACGGACGGACAGACAGACAGACAGACAGACAGACAGACAGACGGACAGACGGACATGGCTATATCGACTCGGCTTGTCGTCCTGATCAAGAATATATATACTTTATGGGGTCTGCCACGCCTCCTTCTGGGTGTTACACACATTTCCTCTTTGCACTAATCTAATAGACCCTTTTTACTTTTTTAAAGTAAAGGGTCTAAAAATCTTCGACAAATTAAATCGTAATTTGGTTTTAATATGCGAAAATTTTAAATGAATTTTATATATTTTGTTGTTGTTTATTTTGAAGTATAATCGTAAAAATAACAGTATATAAAGAATTTAGTTTCTTGATTTATGTATACACATATATTAATAAATTATAATTCTAATTATATGTCTCTTAAATATTTTAATCAGCAAAAACCTTTTGTAATTCACATACAGTTAGTTGCCATAGAGAAAATTATATACTTTGTTTTGCTCTTGTTCAATGTATTTTAGCAACGCTTTTTCATTGTCTAGGGCTGTATGGATGGGGAGGTGAAGGGTGGTTTCGCAAAATAAGATTGTATGAATTATTATTACTTGAATACGGTTTCAATTTCCGCTTGGCGTGTGGTACAGAGGGCAGGATTTCCACAATGGCAGGTCAATGCAGAGGAGTTCCATGACGGAAATCGCAAAAGTCAGCACAAAAAGTAAAAGACGGAAAAATACATACATATATGTATATGAAAGCAAACGATCCCTAGAGTTGGCTACAATTGAGCGGGGAAGCCCTCGGGGAGCTTAGGGGAAGCCCCCAATACGAATAGAGCGCGTAGCGCTGTCTGTGTGTCTGTCGGTCTGTCTGTCAGTCAATCTTTAGCGAAATTCGCTCAAAATCAAATTTATTTGCCAAACCACACTGAAATTATGACGGCGATGAAGCGACTCCGGCGTAGAGGCATGATGACGATGAGGAGGAGATGGTGGAGAAGGAAGAGAAGGAGGAGAAGATAGAGAGAGAGAAAGAAGCTTGAGAGGAACGATTGGAAACACATGTGCGTTTTATTGCATTCGCAGAAATATGCGTTCGTTTGGCCGTACTCCCAGCCACGCCCATAACTATTAACGTTGTCAACGCCTGGCAGAGGAGTAGGGGTAGGAGTGAGGGTAGGGGTAAGGGTAGTGGTAGCAGGGTGTTGGGTGTTGGGTGTTGGGTGCTGAAGCGAAATTGGAAGAGGGTATTGTCTGGCTTATGCGTACGTTTGAGTATTTTTATTCATTCCTATTTCTAAGATTTTTATTTTATTTATTTATTTCGCTCCCTCTTTCAACTAAAAGACGCAGCAGCTGAAATAGAAATGCCGGAGAATGAGCAAAGATTTTTATTTTATGCTCTCAGTATGTTGTAAATCTTGATGAAATGAAACGAAATTAAGAAATTTTCTATATTTTCTACTTGTTGGCCATATCTGCTGGCTGTAATGAAAGAAATGCCACACTGAAAAAAATAACAAATTAAATGTAAGCTTTGTAAATTATTACATATTTTAATTTGCAAATTTCTTTTAAATATTTATAAAATATTTACATATTTTTGGCACATATCGATAAATTTAATTTTTGTTTTGTATAAATATTTTTCAAGTGTAGCCAAAATAGTATTGCTCTATGCATGGGTCCTTCCAATTCTCTGGCTCACTGATAGACGTACGGTTGTTCGGCAATAAAAGTCTGCCTGACATTCATAATGAAATCATTTGGTATTTATTATTTCGTTTATGTGGTTCCTTCCCCATTTGAGATATTGCCTTCATTTGCTCCGTTGTTAACGGCGACAGTTGCTGCCCTATGTGGCAGAGACCTACACCTATCCCCCCTAACCCCCCCTAGCCTACACATGCCTCTTGCTTTCCGTTCAACTCAAATTTTATTACAAGCATATTGAATTTATGTATAAATTTCCTCAACTAAATCCATCATTTTTCATAAAGCTCTGCGGAAATTCACAAATGTATCAAAATGTGTCCTTTATTACTTTACATTATGACGAGTATCAAATTTCCAATTAATTTTATAAATACTTTATTTTTGCATATATATAATTGATATTTTCCTTAGTTAATATTAATTTAATAATTGATTTATGTGGATTTTGGGCTCAACAAATTGTGCCTTTTTTACTTGGGAAATCACAGTTTTTGGGCAATACCAAATGGATTTCTCTTATTTTAACTTTATAATCTATTATCTCTTTAAATCTAACATGAGATAAGGTCTAAAATGTGGATTTTATGGCTTAAAAAACGTAATATGAGTGTTTTTAATCTAAAACGGTTTATGTTTTGTATAAAATTCATGTTTTAAAAATTTTTCCCGCCTGAAAGCCAAGTTTTTGAACTAAACTCAATTTATTTGCCTTATTTTAAAATTAAGAAAATTGTAGTTTGTAAATATATATTTTTTCTAGAAATATTATAATATAAAGTATTATAAATAGTATTATAAATAGTAATTTCAATGCATAAAAAAATTAAAATTCATAATTGTATAATTTATAAATTTATTTTAACATTATAAAAAGAAAATTTTATGACAAAACAACTACTTTTAAATCTAACATGTGAATTGATTAGATTAATTTTATATACAAATTCTTAAAATGTATTTACTTTCATGGTTTTAAATCAATTAATACCATCGCTAAATGAACCCTTTTCCCAAACAGTATACAGGGTATTTTTTTGACTAAACTAAGTGCAGTTTTTTCAAGTTCTTCTTGATTGGCTTTTTAGTTGAGTGCTGCGTGGCTTCTAGCGGGATTTATTTGAATGTACCGTTACACAAAAAGCCAAATTTATGGCACAAAGCGTGTTCGTGGTTTCGGTCTAAGCTCGAACCCTACCGAACCCGAGGGGAAACATCTAACGGCAAAGCGAGTAAATACCTCCGGAGTAAACACTAACCGCAAAGAGAAATTCTGATTATTGAAAATCGAAGTTGCGGTTTTATTTGCCCTCTTCCTGTTCGCTCGTTGCTTGTTTTTTTACAGCATTTTCTTTACGTTTTTCGCACTTGTTTCAATTAAACAAATTGGAAAATATGAACCCCAGAGCTTGTGGGCTTGCGGTCGAAGGATGTAAGGGTGGGGAGGGAGGGGAGGGTGGAGAGGGAGGGGTTCGAGGCGTGAGCTTAAAATGCGCAGCGGTTAGGATCTAGCGACATTTTGTTCTACACAAAATGGGAATTTTTTTCTTTCTTTTTTCTTTTTTTTTGCTACAGGGAATACTTGGCAGACAGCGAGGGAAGTGAGGTTTGAGAGGGGGTTTCTGGGGGTTTCATTTGCTGTTCAATCCCTGCAATGTCGCGGTCTGATATAGCAGCTTCATGACATTTTTATTTGTGCTCCAAGAATGTTTTGCATTTTGAATATTTTTGTGTGAGGGCAAAGGCGCCAGCAGGGACGAGAAGCGCCAAGCGAATTTTATAACTTGGGTTCGCTTCTGTTCCAAGGTGCGTAATATGGCTCCAAAGAGCGAGCGAGAGCAGCAGAGGCAATCAGAGAAAGAGACAGAGAGAGGGAGGGAGAGGGAGAGGGGAGGGAGCTGCTGTGATGTGTTTGTTAAGTTGGCACAAGGTGCCACACACAGATTTGTTTGCGGCCTGGCAATTTATGTCTATGAAAATCTTCCAAAGCGCAATTCTGTTGCCTTGACACACTTGCCGTGCAGGCATAACGGTTTTCGCAGCCAGTGTGGCCAGATGGCTGAAGCATGCATAAATTACACCCATCAGTGTTGCCAATTTAGCAGTTTTTCAAACAGATTTTCAATAGCTTCGCTTCTGTACAAAAATCAATTATTTATTATTATTATTTATTATAATTTTTTATGTTATTTTAATTTTTACAATTGTAAAGCGACGTATAATTTGATAACTGAATATGGGAAATTCGGGCTCGACGTCGGCTTTACAATTGTAAAAATTAAAAAAACATAAAAAATTATAAACGGACAGCACGCCGATTTATTCTAGATTTCCTCTAGTTAAAACCCGCCTTCATTAAGATTAAACCGTTGAGTTTAAAATGAAAGCACCAAAAATGAGCAATAGATGGAGACGGTAAAAAGCTTGGGGGTAAACAGCTAGTCTTAGAAATAGTCAGATGATGATCTCTTGATGAATGCAGTTAAGCGGCGGCTGGGCTCGGACAGGACTGGCGTTCTGGTTAAGGCATTCGCCTCACTAACCACAGGTTCATGGTTCGAACCCGACTTACGACTTACTCACATATACAGACAAGTTTGACATTTTTCATTTCTAAGGTCACTGATGAGAATAGTTGGCACTATTCGAAATAGTACTATCTGACCACTGCCATAAATTTTTCCATTAAAAATCTCCCATTGCTCGACGTCGAGCCCGAATTTCCCATATTCAGTTATCAAATTATACGTCGCTTTACAATTGTAAAAATTAAAAAAACATAAAAAATTATAAACGGACAGCACGCCGATTTATTCTAGATTTCCTCTAGTTAAAACCCGCCTTCATTAAGATTAAACCGTTGAGTTTAAAATGAAAGCACCAAAAATGAGCAATAGATGGAGACGGTAAAAAGCTTGGGGGTAAACAGCTAGTCTTAGAAATAGTCAGATGATGATCTCTTGATGAATGCAGTTAAGCGGCGGCTGGGCTCGGACAGGACTGGCGTTCTGGTTAAGGCATTCGCCTCACTAACCACAGGTTCATGGTTCGAACCCGACTTACGACTTACTCACATATACAGACAAGTTTGACATTTTTCATTTCTAAGGTCACTGATGAGAATAGTTGGCACTATTCGAAATAGTACTATCTGACCACTGCCATAAATTTTTCCATTAAAAATCTCCCATTGCTCGACGTCGAGCCCGAATTTCCCATATTCAGTTATTATTTATTATATTTATTTTTAGTTTTATTTTTTAAATCTTAAATATATATCCGCATTAGCTAAAAAATGTGTATTCTTTTTTAAAATCATATCAGATATTTACAAAAAAAAACTCATTAAAATGCAAAACAATTAAAAAAAAAACAAATTGTTGAATTTTACAAATCAGCTTAAAAATTATTTTTTTTTTATTGTAAATTACAATACAAAAATAAAGATTAAGTATAAAATGGAAATTAATGATGAATTTAAATCAACAATTTTAACAATAAAATAATAATCTAGGATTTATTAATTTATTTACTGTGAACTAGTATCAGTAGTGGACATAAAAAATTAAAAATACAAATAAAAAAAATTTAATTAAATTAAGGGATTAAATTAAAAGTAAATAATAATTATAATCTGGGGATGAAATGAAATGAAAAATTAAATGCAATGAAAAAGAAAAAATAATAAAGGTCCAGCATAAAAGGGTCAGGCTAAAAAACTAAATGCAATAAAAAAAAATTGGTCTAGCATTTGCTGCAAGAATTGGGGAAAACTAAAAAATAAACCCCAATAAGACCAAGGTTATTAGTTAGTTGAATAATAATTAAACAATATTAATGTAATTTAAAAACTTTATAAAATAAAAGCGTTTGTCAAAAAAAATGTAATGTATTTTAGCGTTTGTCCTGTTTTCTTTATTACACATTTTTTTTATTTTAATTTTTTTGTTTACCTTATCTAGCTTGTTTTTTAAGCAAAAGTCTGGCAACACTGCGCCGTATAGTTGTATAAGCGCTGACAACGCGTAGAATTTTCCGCGGAAACCCAAACCAATTTGCTTTTCCCACACATGTGTCTGATGCTGTTTAATAATTCATATATTGAAAAATAACAAGAAAAGCAAAACAATGGCGAATCAATCAAGCTGATTACTTGGTGTACAAATAGATGGCCACGATGAGTCCGTAGAGTCCCAGGACCTCGGCAAAGATCAGTATCAGAATCATGCCCACAAAGAGGCGTGGCTGCTGTGCCGTGCCCCTCACTCCGGCATCGCCCACAATGCCAATGGCGAATCCAGCAGCCAAACCAGAGAATCCCACAGCCAAGCCAGCAGCCAGATGAATGTAGCCCTTGCGTATGGTGTAAGAGGGTGAAAGGGAACCGGCGATTAATACGGACACGACCAGGCCATAGATGGCAATGATGCCGGCCATGACAACGGGTATGATCGACTTCATGATCAGCTCGGGTCGCATCACAGCCATCGCTGCGATACCAGTGCCAGATTTTGCCGTTCCATACGCAGCTCCCAGCGATGAAAAAATTATGGCCGAGGCAGCGCCCATCCCGCCAAAGAATAGGGCATACGGGGGTTTCTCCTCCTCATTCTCCACGGTTGCTCCGGCCATGTCGCTTGCTTTAAATTAAAATTCAGCCGAATTACAATAAAATATTTATCTCTTTTTTTTTTAATACAGTTTTGAAATGATTATTAAGTCGCACGAAATAAACATCGGTACTCAAAACTTATACAGGCCGTCTACAAATCAACTTGTTTATTGAACCTTTTCCGATGACATAAATTCAATTGCCTACTAACTGGGCCAAAATTATATTAATATTATAATATCTATATATAATTATATTACACATTTGCCAAAACCATTTTTAAATAAAATAATAAATTGTAAGCGTCGTAGTTTATAAAATATAATATTCCCGTAAAAAATAAAATAAAGTAGTAACCAACATATTTTTGATTTTCGGTTTTTGATGAAATTATGTACATAATTAACCAACTCATCTACACAAAAAATTTCATAATCTAATTCAACATATTTACTGAGATATCAGCCTGTCAAATATATCGTAAGTGCCACATTTGGTGCGAATTTCGAACGCGTTCTTGCGAAAATCAAAATTAGCTTTTGCTGCTGCTTACGATTTTTACAATTTATACAAGAAGGGAATGTACATTAATCAAATAAATTAACTTTAACAAAAAATTAAAAAAAAAAAAATATATATATAAATATAAATATATATATAAATATAAACATTAACAAAATAAGACAAAAAAATAAACAAATTTTTTAATATTATATATAACAAATTTAGCCACTCTGGTGTTCATATTTATTTAGTAATATCTTTTAAAAATTCACTTTTGATGGAAAAATTGAATTTTCGATAAATAAGTTCGTGCGTGAAAATGCAACGCTATTCGATAGCTTTTATCGATAACAGCCAAACAACGCGCGATTTCGGCTTGAATTGATTTCAACTGTTATTTATCGTAAATCTATAGAACAGACCTCGCTGGATTGCGTCAGCGGCATTTTGTTGGCAAGATATAGATTCGCATTAAAGATTTATGTTGCGCTGGGATTTGTTGTGAGAATAACACGAAAACTTGTTCCTGCCAGCGACTGTCCTAGCTCCTGGATTAAGCTATTGTTGTTGTTGTTGTTGTTGTTGTTGCTATTGTGCAACTATAAATCGTTTATGTATTTTGTTGAGTGCGAGAATTTATCGCCGAAGCTGCAACATGAGCAAAAGAAATCACAAATAAATACAAATAAATCAAAAGCAATTCGAATTGTAGAAATTGAAAGGGAATTATGTACTATATATGCTATATAGGGGATATATAGTATATGCCATCTACTATATGGCATACAATTGTTGTAGTTGTGCGAAAATTGATGTCTTCGCTCATAAAAATAAGGCAGCTATAGCCAGAGAATCGGCCTGAAAAGGCTCAAACTGTATAAGTCTGTCTTTGTGTTGTTGTTGGATTTTTTTTCCGCTTTTGTTGAAAGCAACATTGTAAATTTTATGACTTTTTTATGCGTTGAAATCTATAAATTATGTAAACTGACACTGACAGCTGTCAACCGAAGGGCTCTTCGCTTTCCGCTCCCCTCTCCACGCTTCCCCCTCGCTCGCTCGCTATGCATCTTGGCAGAAACGCTTGCAAGTGACACATGTGTCAAATGGCCTCTGAGCATTTTGCTATGAAACTTCAACTGGCACTCAGAGCCCCTCTTCCCTCTCCACTTCCCTCTCTCCACACCGCCCTCTCTCCACCTCCTGCTCCCCCTTAAACAGCGCCAAAGTGGCAACAAAACAACTGATGACTCGAGATGATTAAATGATTGCGTGGCAGCAATAAAAAATTGATGCTTCATATTATTGCTAATATATATATAAGCATATATAGTATAACCCTGCCCCCCGCCCCTGCCCCCTGCTGACCTCCTGTTTATTTGTATGTCTGGCGTAGCAACAGTAAAACAGTTATGTTATTTGCCTTGCGTTTTGCTTTTTATTGCTCCTTACAGTGGGGTCATAAGTGTTTTGTTTTTTTAGCATTCATTTCAACTAGCGGCATTCGCATCTCAAAATGTTGTTAAAAATTGCGAAGCAAGTTCTTAAAATGCCATATAAATCAAATTAAGAAATAACCATAAATATTTGGCTATTTTTTCCATGCTTTATGCTCCATATAAGAGCGTACTTTTTATTAAATATTTGCCTTCAGAATGAGGCTTCATATGCCACTTAAAATTTTGTTTTCTTATTATATAACAAATTGTATTTTGAATTTATTTTGTTTTGAAAAATTTGTCAAATTATTAATATTTAACGTATTCAATAATGTATTACAGTTAATTTACCTTTAAATCTATTTAAATTGTATTTTACAGCTAAATTTTAATTTGATTTTAAATATTTCTCTAAAGGAGACAGCCTGATATCCTTTTTTAAATATTTTGTTTTCATTCTATTTTTTTTTTTAATTAATACTTAACGTTAGTATTTAACGTTATTAAATAATGTATAACAGATAATTTTCTTTCAAGCTAAATTTATAATTAGTAATTTTAATTTGATTTTAAATATTTCTCTTGAGGAGACAGCCTAATATCCTTCTTTAAGTATTGTTTTTTTCAGTATATATAAATTTTTTTACTTGTCTTTTATTAATATTCTCAACTGTTTTTTTTTTTTTTTGGTAATTTAATATATTATATATTACAATTCAATGTTGCATACATATTGTTCAACTCTAATATTAGCATTTTTAATATTCGAATATTTTTGTATGTCGAGCCTTTTAAACTTTTATATGCTCGTATAAATTATTATTATTTAAATTATTAATTATTTAAATAAAATTTAAATTATTTAAATAAAATGTACAAGTTTTTATTTAGTTTTATTTTCGTTTTAACATAAGCTTGCATTTATTTGCACTATCCTTATAGATTCTACCCCTATATTTATGCTTACACGTTGCACTTACTTAGTGAAGTTTTTATTGGGAAATACAGCTCTGGTTGTCTTTTATTATGAATATATTATATTATTTGACTTCTTGCAACTCTACTATATCAAAAATGTTTATAAAATAACTGGAACGTGTTAATCCAGGCGAAGTAACAAAGTTCCTATTTGTTTTTCTCACTCATTTCCAGACTTTGTCATAATTTACTTGTCTTTAAGCAATTTCTTCAGCTCGACTGATTCCTTGACCTGCTTCTTCTTTCTCCACTTTCGTAATTCCCACAGTCTTCATATGGCATGGCCATTAACCTTCTTCTATTTGGAGCCCTGCGAACTGATTCGGTGCGTTCCTGTCAAAGTGCAATAAATGCTGGAGAAAGGGCATGGATGTGGTATGGTCTGGAATGGTACGGGGTGTTGTAAGGTCTGGTATGGCATGGTCTGGTATGGTCTGGTATGGTCTGATATGGCATACAGTCTGGGTCTGGCTTGTACCAAGTGGCAGCAGTAAAATAACAAACGAAAGGAAATTAACCAAAAATAAATTAACTGGAAAATGCGGCCAAAAGGGTTTTTCATTTACGCTTTTCTGCTCTCCCTCTCTCTATCCTTCTCTCTGTCTCTTCTCGTTGCTCTGGGGTGTCAACTGCGGCTGTGACAGTATATATGTGTGTATGTGTGTCTCTCTGTGTGTGTGGGTTTTGTTGGGATTCCCAAATGTGCTCTCAACATGCAATTTTTATTATTGAGTCGCGTTGTGTCGTGTCAGCGCGCAGCTTTTCAGCATTTTCCGCTCGACGAGTCGCGAAAATGCCATTACTGTCAATCAAGAGGACGACGACGATGACGACGGAACAAAAAACACAGAAAATCCTGGAATGAAATCAAAAACATTAAAGCTCTGTTCGCTGACTATGTATATGAGCAAAAAACTGTTAACCCGAGCTATATACCAGATATATACGCTGCGCAGATACCCTACAAAATGCCACAACATTTTGACAATTAAATACAAATAAAATAAATTTATAACTTAAAAATAAATATAAATAATTCAACTCTTTTATTTCTCATAATTTTGCTAAATAAATAAATTTAAATAAATTCTGGAAACGCTTATAGCTAAATCAACTAAATACGGGTCCTAATTAAAAACATGCTCTATTAAATTAACAATCTATAAATAAGTACAAATGTTTGATTTATGATAATTTTAATATTCAGCATATTGAATACAACTTTTTATTGAATATTTCCTCAGCTAACTCAACAGTAAGTTTAAATAAATAATCAAAAATATATATAATTAAATGCAACGGTTTGCAATAATTTCAATCTTCCAAATATTTTATTTAAAAATTGTTCGATTAAATTTTTTTTAATTAAATTTATAATAAAATACAATAAAAATATTAATAATAAATTATTTAATATATTGTCAATGCTCGGCATTTTGAATCAATAAATTCTGTATTAAATTATAAATACAGGTAAATAATTAAACTGTTTGATTTGAAATAATTATAATATACGGCAAGCTAAAATATTTTTGATTAAAAAAAATCGTATCAAAATAAAAAATAATTGCAACTGTTAAATTTGTAATGATATGAATACGAATTTAAATTCCCAAGAGTATATTTAATAAACACACTTTTGGCTAGGTGCTATAAAAACTTAAAAACTTTATTTGATTA
Source organism: Hypselothyrea guttata (assembly GCA_035045125.1). Taxonomy (NCBI): domain Eukaryota; kingdom Metazoa; phylum Arthropoda; class Insecta; order Diptera; family Drosophilidae; genus Hypselothyrea; species Hypselothyrea guttata. Next base: position 97,643 of record JAWNNJ010002188.1, on the reverse strand, counting down.
TAAAAAATGTTCGTCTTAAAATTAATAGTGAATTTAATTAAATATTTAAAAAAAACTGTAAATAAATGCAACTGTTCAATTTGTAATAGTATTAAGCGGATTTCAATTGCCAAGAGTATTTTTAATATACAGACCTCTGGCTAGGCGCTGTAAAAAACCGTCTAAAACTGACAAGGGTAGGGGGAGGTTTTTTTTTAGAGCTAGAGAGCTGACACAAACACGGCTGGCCACTCAGGTGACAGTAATTTCGCGCCATCGCCAAAAAAAACAACAAAAAACCACTAGGTTGGAGTATAGTTTGGGAGCTTCGCGTGTCACGCATCCATTTCAAAATGATGAGAAGGAAGGGGAGGGGGGGACCTAGGGAGAAGGGGGAGGCCTGAGAGGAAACCGAAATTGAAAATTGTTAGAGCGAAGAGTGATTGCCAACATGCATTGCATACATTGGCGTGCCAGATCTAACGATTTAGGCAGTACATCCAAGTTTTTATTTGTGCTTGGGTTGAGTGGGTGAGAGAGAGGGAGGTGGGAGGCAGAGAGGGGGAAGGGAGGTAGGGAGCTGAGGCTGCGGGGTTGGAGAATTTATGAAATATTAAAATGAAATGTTTGCTGTTGAAATGTTATTCGAGAATATCATTATAATATGGCATAAATCAGAGCCCAGATTGTCACGACTGATATTAACGAATGTTCGACTCCAACAACATTTTGCCATAATGATTTCTCTCAGTGTGCAGCTGAAGTTTAGATATATCTTTTATTATGTAGTTTTGTGTCATCGTAAAACTGTCGGCTATTACTTGATTGTCCTTCATGAAAAGCCATAAAGCCGCTGACAGCTCCAAAAGAAGTTAAAGAGGAGACAGAAAAAAACCAAAAAAAAACCTAGAACCCTATGAACAGCCTACGGGCCCATTGTAAAATGATTTAGTCTCTTTTTTGGCCGCTTTCCTAGCGCGCTTCTTCCTCATTCAGTTCTCATTTGTGGTGCGTCTTCCCAACTCCCAACATTTTTGTTTTTTATGACTACGTTTTTTTACGGTCTTTTACAGTTTAACGACGCATTACTGACACACAAACCGAGAGCCGCACTGAAATCTATTCATGATTTTTGTCCAACAAAATACTATACTCCAGACACTCTCCACTGTGCCTGCCTAGGCGTAAGTCTATATATTTCTAACGTATTTATTTCTGTTATTTGTTATTGTCTATTGGGCCCGCCCTGTCGTAGTAGTTGATATTTGCTCTGCGTTTTTCTGGTTTTTCTGTTTTTCTGTTTTGTCGCTTTTAATTTTTGGGCGTAGCAATTTTCTCGCATTTTTTATGATATGCCATTTCATTCAGTCATTGCTTTAATTTCGTACTCTCTGCAAATATTCTGCTTACGTTTTCATTTATTTTTATATGATTTGCTTTTTTATTCGGCGTCCAGCATTAAGTAATTTATACAGCCCGTATATTAGAACAATTTCAGCCTAATGGACGTCTTAAAAATGCATTAGATTAATGAAACTGGATTTGTTACTCTCCGCCATACATACAAATGTACATATGTATATGGCCAGAATACGCCGGATTTTCTACTTGTGGGCGGAACACAGGACAATGTTACTCTTGTGGTCATGACTTGCCGTTAAATCTCTGTTAAATGTACTGGTTTTTTTCGTTTCTTGGCAAATTGAATGGAAATCTTTGCATTATAAGTAAAACATTTGTGGCGAACTGATGAGCCGTATATGCATAGATCCATCCTTAAACTAAGTGATTTAATAGATTTAAATTAAAATAAGCCAATAGATGAGCCGTATAAAAAACTATTTGATATTACAGTTTCAACTTAAACTGATTAAGTTGGGAGCTAACTGCCCATTTATTTATATTGTTACAGTCTAAACTAATTTATTAAATAATTTCTATAGAAATAAAATCAGATTATAGATTGGGATGTATTATAATTATTAATATATTTGTCGATTTATTTATATTATTGAATCAATTTCAGTTTGCTATTCTGATTTATTATATACTAAAACTATTTAATTTAATTTATTATAATTTGTTGGAGCCCAAACTAATTTTTGGTCAACTTGATTTCTTCTATTCTAATTTGGGATGTACTATAACTAATATATTTAATTTATTTTATTTTGTTGCCGCCCAAACCAATTTGTTAAATAATTATTATAGATTTACTTTTAAATTTTACAATTGTGAAGCGACGTATAATTCGATTATAGATTTATTTTTATTATTGGAAGAACTTGACTTAATTTATGCTATTCTTATTTGGGATGTACTATAACTAATATATTGAAATTTATATAATCTTAAATTATTTTTAAAATACAGGGTATGCTACAGTCGAGCGCTTTCGACTGTTCGGTTTCGTCTCTACTGCTTAAAGTTTCAATTTAAACTAATTAAATTAGGAGCTAATTTCTATGCATATTTAGTTGATAATTTGGTACTCCCCTAACGCTTATCTGATTGCGCTGATCGAAGGCTTTCTGGCTACCGTCGAGTGGATTTGTAATATCCATTTCCCTCTCTCTTTCTATTTATCTGGCATTCTCAGTGTGTCAACGACAACTGAGCTCATAACTCAGCTATTTTATGAGCAGCCGGATTAGGGGCTTTTGGTGAACTGCAGCAGATACACAGATACAAAGATACACAGGTGGCAGTCGGGCAGTTAGTCAGGTAAAAAATAAAATAAAATACGAAACTGGGTGGATAGCTGAGAAATGTCCTTATCGCACGGCTTGTCAACATAACTCGTACAGCGAAGCGTGAAGTTGTTGACATTGATTAGGGTGAACTCTGAACTCGCCGACAGCGTCTGCACCTTGCCGGACTCGCTCCACAGATAGGCCAGAACACCAACTAGTATGCACGCAGCCGATCAGTCGGACGCGCTCGACTCTAGAATACCCTGCACGCTATGCTTTAAAAATGATTTACAAATATTTTTAAATATAAATATAATCGGACGCGCTCGATAATTTACTATATTTTACAAATATTTTAATTTACAAATATTTATAGAATATACGAAGCGCAGCAGCGATGTCGATTAGTCGGACGCGACCGACTGTAGAATCAAATTATGTAAAATATTATAGATCTATCTGCGTATATACCAAGTTATATTCCAAAAATGGGTTCGCTAACTCTTATAGTTTCTTAGTTTATCATAGGCTGTTTGTTCAAGGTTACAGGGTATAAACTGGCGGAATGAGAGGCAGTTCGAAAGAGGGAGGACGGGAGTTTTAGATGGAGTATGTTAGAGCCAGGTACATATCTACTTCATACTTACATACGTATAGCTTGAGTTATTGTTGCACATTTGTTGGCGATAAGCCGTCGAAATAAAGCAGCGTCTCCACTCTACACTCTCCACTCACCACTCTCCACAAGACACTCCAACGGCTATTTCTTGGCCTCCTGCTTGTCCATTGTCCCGTTGTTCCGTTTTTCTTCTTTCCTTTTTTTTGCCTCGTCTTCGTCTTCGTCTTGTACTTCTGCTGCTGCCTGGTCGTAATTCGGTTTTACATTTAATGCCGTGTCATGGTAACTGCCGCACTCTCCACTCTCCACTCCGCTCTCCACCCGCCGCTCTGACCCGACCCTAGGCGAGGGTCGACTCTCCCGAGCCGGACACACATATTAGATAAATTAGCCGTAATTATAGCCCAAGCTGCGGGTATTACAATTCTAATATCTCATTGGTAACCGGCTGTGCCCGGCTGCCTGTTAAGCCTGAAAAAGATGATTTAGTATTGGATCATATTGCATTATACTCTCTTATCTTATGAGTTGCACTTACTTGCATAATAATGCTTTCCTTTAAATTGTTCGTCGACTAAAAATATATGAAAAATATTAAATTAGTTTAAGTTAATAATATAGTTACTAAATAAAATACCTAAAAAAAAATACATATGCGTTAATAAAAATTATTTTAAATAATATTAATAAATAATATTATTAATATAATATGAAATATATAAGCAATAGAATATAAAAATAAATTAAATTGGTAATAAAATAAATTATTAAAAATATATAATTAAAATGAAAAATAATTTTCTTATGCATTCAAGTCATTGTTGAATATTTGAATAATTTCTTTTATAAATTTGTAGTGTTTCGAACAATTTGGCTTGAATATTAATAATATTTATCAAATTGAATTAAAAGTATGCATCTAAATAAATAAATTTATTAAAATTAAAATAAAGTAAAACTTTATCATGAAATTAAAAAAATTATTTAATTAAATTCATTTCTTTGCAATATTATAAATACAAAATCTAAATGAAATTAAATTAGAATAAATATATTTATATGAATATAATCAAGAATATTCTACTACAATTTAATTATTTTAAGCCACATAAATAAATAAATAAATTGTATTTTATAGCGCATTTAAAATTCATTGTAATTTTTATTACAACTCTGGCAAGTTTTCTCGCAGTATGCTAACAAAAGTCTTTTAATTTTGTGGCAAATGTTCATTTCATGTTGGATTCTCAACCATTTTGGCCATAAGTTATGTGTCATGGCTCTAGACTTGAATCTATGTTTTATTTTATTTTTGTTTTTTTTTTTTGCCAGAACATCTTCAGGTCGTCGAATGGAGGACGTTCGGACATATGGGACAAACAATCATCAGCATAAAGTAAAAATAAAAAGCACATATCATTGTTAGGCGGGTGGCTCAAGTGGAACAAATTAATTTTGTTCATTTTAATTATTTTCTGCACTCTCTCTTTCTCTCTTTCTCTGCCCCTCTCTATCGCTCTATCGTGCCCTCTCGCTCTCTTCTCCCTCCGTATGCTGTGTCAAGTTGTTATAATGCGAGTGCTATTAACTCGCATAGAATCAGTTTATGCTCGAATCATGGTTTAATTATTTAAATGAATTCACATTTACATTATTTCTCCACACTTTCTGCAAATCATGCACATCATCACCGAATTAAATGATGCCCTCGAGTCGAGAGAACTGCGTTTTTTAACTATCATTGAAAATACAAATAAATAAATTCAAATATGCTGTAAAAAACAGGCTGAACGACAAATACTCAACAGTCGGATGCAACCAACAGCCGTAGAACTATCTAGAAATATTAAATTGTTGTGTTCTCTGTGAATTAGCACTAAAATAATTGTGTATTAATGTTATTTATTTGGTATGCAGGTTTTTCTTTGAGATAGCGCCCCCTTCCTTCGCGAATCATAAAAAAACCTACACCTCCATCAAAGATCTCGAAAAATATGTACGTAGTCTATGGCAATCTCCACCGATAATGTGAATTACATTACGATCGGATAACAATTAGCGATGAAAAAACACAGGGTCTTATTGAAGATAGGATAATGAAATTTTGACACAACATAGATTTATTACCAACGAATATTGCTACTGAGTTGACACTCTTCTGGTAAATGAGCGATATGTACCTTTTTCCAACAGATTAAATTCTCAGTCACTGTTTCTTCCAGAAGCAAGCACGACCTCTAATTGCATAACAATTTTGATTTTACTTTATGCAATAAATCTTTTAAGCATAGAATACGTGTAAAATATATACATACATACATATGTACATATGTATGTATGTATATTTCATCATCGTTCTTAAATTTGTGATGGCAAATCGGCAGCAATCCAAATGTTTATCGACAGTTCCAATAATTGCCTAAATATTACCAAATATGTAAGTGCTATGAGTAGTTAGCAACGTAACCAATTGTACGGGTTTCAGACATACATTTATGCCTATTATAAATCTATTTGAATTTAATACTGTATATAATTTTATTAATTTTATTCATTACTATTCCAAACGCTTCAGAATCGGCAATAAAATTGTATAGGGTCCGACTTTCAAAAAAATTTGTTACCCTGTGTTATTGAATTTAACTAAATAAGTGAACTAAATAAGTGACACCTTAAAATGAACTGAGATTAACTACAATGAGTAAAATTCTGTTGTCACAAGCGATGCCCAATTGTTCCGATTTGAATATTAATTTATGCTTATAAATTTATTTAAAAAAAATTAAAAATTATTTTGAATATTGAATATTGATTAAAATATAATCAATATTTTAATTTTTATGTATTTTTATTTTATTTGTTTATGTTTTTGTAAAGCTTTTTTGATGGCAACACTGATTGACAAAACAGTAATTAGAAATGCACCAAACATATATCGATAAATTCGATAATTGCCTATATATTGACAAAATATGTACATATCTACCGATAACTCATTTCGTCAATGCCTTATCGAAGTAAGCTGAAAAAGTACAATTCCCCAGAAAGTCAGAACGTGTGCACTTTATTCGAAGCAAATCGTGTGCTGATTTTAGTCAAAAGTTTGAGATTTCAATTATTTAATTGCAAAAAAAATACCAAACCAAAATGGACAATTTGTGAGTAACAATTTTTGTGATTTGAGTTCCAATTTTTGTATGCAGTTGCATGTGTTTGTGCCATTTTTTCTTAGGTTTTTTAACGCATCGAAGCTCGGTGACAACTTTTCAGACATACGCGTTGTCGTTCAAGGTAAAACTTACCAATGTCACAAAGTGTTGCTGGCCGGATTCTCAGAGTTCTTTGAGCGGATGCTTCTTACCGATTGTAAGGAAACGGCAACTGGCGAAATTCAATTGAAGGACATCGAAGTTGATACGTTCGATATCATTCACAAATTTATGTATCGAGGTGCAACCGAGGAAACACTAAAGGATTGTCAATTTGAGATGCTAATTGAGCTGATCGTAGCCGCAGACAAGTTGTTGATTCCAGCTCTCACTCAATGTTGTACTCGGAAGTTGATTGGGTGTGAGACCAAAGATCTGTTGATTCTATTCGTAACAGCTCATATATTGAACAATAAGGATTTAATGAAGAGTAGCAGTGAGGTATGAGACTTATGCAATATGATTCTTAGTATGAATATTTAAACACCTAATATAAATATATATACTTACAGCGCATCAAATATGAATTTGATTTTAACAGATTAGTTGAATATATAAATGGAGAATTGGACTCAGATTCTGACGAAGGCAAAGATATGAAAAAGCTGCTTCAATTCAGTCCCAATGTGTTTTTATCCTTCTTCAAACTAACTAATCGCGATTTGTACCAAGTTTCTCGCTTTCAACTACTTGAGAAATGGGTGAAACATCAGTCTTTTTACTTGCCTGGCACTAAGTATAACTTTCTGGACATTGATGCATCTGAGGACCCCATCATCGATGAAATAATAAAGGCTTTTAAGACAATTAACTTTGAACGAATGGACATTGACACTTTTCACAGGAGTATAGGCAAATCTGATATAATCTCCGCTGAAGATAAATATAAGATGATCTATACCTTGGCAAAAAAACGTGAAAGAGAAAGTTCGTCGGGATTTCGTCAACAAGTCCAGCTACCACAAGAATGCGATGAATGGGACGATGATATTGATGATAACTTTAGAACAGCAGTGTATAGATTTTAGTATGTGTATAGTATGCAATGGCTCATAAATTGTTTAGCCACTGGTACTGTAAGAACTTCAAAAAAAATTGATAATCACAATAAGAAATATTAATTTAAAACATTTAATTTTAATTATATTTTGAGAACTACTTTAGATTGCAAACTTATAATACTTTCAAAACTGAAAATTTTATAATTCTGTACTCAACAGTCGGATTCAACCAACAGCAAATTGTTCTTTTCTCTGTGTATAAGCAATTAAATAATTGTGTATTAATGTTATTTATTTGGTAGGTTTTTCTTTAACGTAAGCAATAAGAGATTATTTCGGATCTTTGAGATAGCGCCCCCTTCCATCGCGAATCATAAAAAAACCTACACCTCAAAGATCTCGAAAAATATGTACGTAGTCTATGGCAATCTCCACCGATAATGTGAATTACAATTAGCGATGAAAAAACACAGGGTCTTATTGAAGATAGGATCATGAAATTTTGACACAACGTAGATTTATAACCAACGAATATTGCTGCATCATTAACTGAAAAATCGCGCTTTTGGAGTTATGACACTCTTCTGGTATGTACATATCGCTCATTTACCAGAAGAGTGTCATAACTCAAAAAACACAATTTTTGAGTTAATGATGCAGTAATGTTCGTTGGATATTAATCTATCTTGTGTCAAAATTTCATTATCCTATCTTCAATACACACAGCGTGAGAAGAGAATATGTCGCTCCACCTATATCCATATATTCTTAATATGGATATTCAAACACCTAATATAAATATTTATTTACAGCTCATCAAATATGAATTTGATTTTACCAGATTAGTTGAATATATAAATGAAAAATTGGACTCAGATGATAAAGGCGACGATATGAAAAAGCTGATTCAATTCAGTCCCAATGTGTTTTTATCCTTCTTTAAACTAACTGATCGCGATTTGTACCAAGTTTCTCGCTTTCAACTACTTGAGAAATGGGTGAAACATCAGTCTTTTTACTTGCCTGGCACTAAGTATAACTTTCTGGACATCGATGCATCGGAGGACCCCAACATAGATAGTATAATAAAGGCTTTTAAGACAATTAAGTTTAAAGAAATGGACATTGACGAATTTCACATGGGTTTATGCGTATCTGATATAATCTCCGGTGAAGATAAATATAAGATAGTCCATGCCTTGACAAAAAAACGCAAAAGACTGTTTTAGAAGTGTCGTCACCCTGCCACGTCGAGGTTGTTCTCAAAGAGAAAGCGGAGCACGCCAAGAAGAAGCTGCAGCACCAGAAGGAAAAGATGACCCTTTATTACATTGACGATTTTGGAAGCCAATTAGTATGTGTATGCAATGGTTCATAAATGGTTTTTGTTGTACTCTAAGAACTTTGAATAAAATTCATAATTACAATAACATATTTTGACAAACTGTATTAAAATTCTAATTTAGAGCATTGTGATTTTTATAAAATTTGGGAACTACTCTAGATTGCCACCTTATTATAATACGTTCAAAAGTGAATATCGTAATTTATACTGAAAAAATGTTCAAAAAGGTCTAATAAGATTGTACAAAGAGGAAATGTGTGTAATAGGCAGAAGAAAATGTATTGTACATAGTATACCCAAGTAATAGTGATAATAATAGTAATAATAATATAATGCTAAATAGTGTATAAACTTATAATTTTTACAGCACAGGTCACATACATTTTAAATTAATAAAAATTCTAAATAGATAGATTCTTTTAATTAATTCATATTAATTAATTTTGTTGTTTGGTTTTTATACCCTGTACCCATTGAAAAATGGGAAATACAGGGTTATTAACTTTGTCAGAATGTATGTAACAGGCAGAAGGAGGCGTGGTAGACCCCACAATGTATATATATTCTTGATCAGGAGAACGTGCCGATTTGATTTAGCCCTGTCAGTCTGTCCGTCTGTCCGTCTGTATGAACGCGTCGATCTCAGCAACTAAAATAGCTAGAGCGTATAGATGTGTATACCATACGCAGAACAAGTTTATTCCAAATTTTGGATACCACGCCCCCATAAATATAATACATTGATTAATTTAAACGCTCCGATCTCAGCAACTATAATAGCTAGAGCAGCCGTTTTGGTCAATTTTGAAAGGTGTGTACCATACGCAGAAGAAGTTTATTCCAAATTTTGGATGCCACGCCTCTACCGCGAGCAATGGCCATAAATATAATACATTGACCAATTTATGACATATAAATCTATCTAAATAAATTCTTTCTTCTACGAACTGTGGAGATGATTAATATCTACCAATTCTGCAAATTTCAATTAAATCGGTCCATTATTAAAAGAATTATGATTAATTAAAGATATTTGTTTTTTTTTTTTAAATTTAAATTTGATGTATATGTAAGTTGTAGTAGGCTATGCTACATATAATAATATCCCGATATACCATTGGCCTCCTCGTGGTGTTTCCTGGGTATCGATTATATTTATTAATCGCTAGCGGATTCAAGCGGCGAAATAATATAAATAAAATATTTTTATTCAACATAGAAAGTTAGTATTCGGAATATAAATTGAATTATATTTAAAATATATTTTAAATAGAATACTGTACTAGCAAGGCTGATCTTTGGTACAGGGTATAAGACAGTCGGGCTCGCTCGACTTTCATGTCTTGCGGGCGACAGCCCGCGAGATTTTTTTTTTTAGATTTAATTCATTGATTATTAATTTAGCATTTTTTTTTTAAGAAATTAAATGTTGTGGTGATTTTTTTTAAATCTAGTTTCGAAGCTCAACCAAACAACTTCATAATACATATTAAATTTATGTGGTATACCTGGGTAATACATTTACACTTACACAAACAGCATAGACCCTATGCAAGTTTTAAGGCACAGTCGGTGAGGAGTATCGAGCGGATTTGTTGCCAAGGGATACCTTCATATGCATTAAAGCTCGGGAAAATATCTGCTATATTTAATAACAATCTGAACTCTAGCACCAAACGTAGGTTTAAACAAATTAATTTTAGTACAAATTATGTATAATAATTTAAAATTTCAGCCAAAAATTGAATCTTTGCTGCTTGCTAAATTACCAACTTTATTGATTGGTATGGAATATGTCAGATTGGTTAGCTCAATGGATTATACATGCAATCAAGCTCGAGGCATTAGCGAATTATAAGAGCCAAAAGCAAGTGGGGGAAGGGGGAGGGGCCAAGTGGGGTGGCTCGGGATTGGGATAACAAAGGATTACACAAGTTTTTCACGCAGCCTTTCCGGACGGGCGTATTTTCAACTGTTGACCCCATGACTTGAGGCATTGTTATTGTTGTGCTTTGCGTGTGTGTGCCCACTTGAACCCGCTTGGAAATTCACACCCAGTACACACACACACACACATATATACATATACATATTTTTATATGTACATATATATATATCAGCGACTTGTAACCTTTTAGAGAATAACACAAGCGCACGCAACGCTTCCGTCAAGCCAAAAGAAACAGCAGAAAACATAAGGTCTTTGGTTCTTTGGTCCTGCTTCTTCCTGCCCCGCCCCGCCCCGTCCTGCCTTTCCCTTCCCGCCCAGAACTCTGCTTGTGCCAGTCTAAAGTGTCCAATCAAGTTTTTGAAATGAAACCTAAATAACATGTCATAATAAATAACCTTCAAGCGACCCAGCGAAATGGACACGACCACAGCCGGTCAAAGTCAGGGACGAGAGCAGCGGAAAGAGCGGGGAGCGGGGAGCAGGGAGCGTGGTGCTATGGGAGGTACGTAGTGCACCAAAATCCAAAATTCTGTAATTACAACGTAAATCCAAAATGTCTCAACATACACACACACACACACACACACACTCGCACATGCACTTGAGGCCGAAGAAAACTTAATTCATATATCAAAAAGTTTGTCGGACTTGAACTGGGCGCAAGAGTAGCAATTTACGCGTCCAAGTACTACAGCTTGCAAGTTGAATGCCTTGTACACTGCACAAAATTACACAGCAAGAAATATTTTTTCATTGCTCCTATTGTTGAATATTAACAGCGAAATTACTCCTAACTTATCAATATTTGAAATATCGTAAATTTAAATTAAATTGCATGATTAATTTTTATGTAATTTAAGTATTTTTTTATTAATTCAAAATTGTATAGTTTTTATCTTAACGATTTTATTTATAACAATTATTTCGATATATATTTTTTATGTATGTATTTTATTATAATAATTTATATTTGTATTCCTCATATATTTTATTTATTTATTAATTTTATTTATATATTTATTTTATTTACTAATTTGTTTATTTATTTTATTCATTCTTGTTTTTAATTTCAATTTAGTGCTTACATATAATGCATTTTTTTCAAGAAGTTTCAGATTTAAATTGTTTTCAGTGCACCCACACAGTTTACAGTTCCTTTCCAGGTTTTTGCAGCGCCCCAAGGCGAACGTCATGCCATGCGGGTGGCCCCTTCCCATCCATTCCGCTAGGCCCGTCGGCCTGTCGGCTGCTCCCCTCTCTTTTCTTCGCTCTCTCTCTCTTTCTCTCTCTCTCTCTCTCTCTCGCTTTCGGTCTGTATTGCTGTGTGTCGTGTCGAATGAGAAAACACAGCAATTATGCAATTTGATAATACTTCATTCTCGGGTAATAAATATTAATTATTTTTGCGAATGTGATTTCGTGTTTCTCCTTCCTTCACCTCCTCTCCCCACACAATGTCTCTCACTGAGCTCTAGTTTAGCTTAGATTTATGGTCTCTCCGCCTGCATGCGAATCAAATGAGACGTTTTGCTCTGGTTTCTATAGCTTCCCACTTTAGTCGCTTCTTCGGATATTCGGGATTTGCTTAAAGCACACTATTTGCGTTAGTTGGCATGAATTTTATATAGTAGAACTTTGAAGCAAAAAACACAGTATGTTTGATAACAATAAAATAATAAAATAAACTTACAGTCGGATGCACCCGACTGTGTTTTTTGCCGGGTACAGAGATTGGCTTGTTAAATATCTGGGATATAGGATAACCGATATGCAATTTAATACAAAATTAAAGCCCAAAGTTCTAGCTTTAAAGCTATAGATGCTGTGGACTTACGGACAAACGGAGTAAGATGTTAAAGATCTAAAATATATATATAGAAAGGTAAGCTATAGAAGGGACTACATACCAAATTTGTTAGCTCTATCTCATAAATATTTCTAGATTTATGGGAGATGAACTCAGCTCTTTCTCGATTAAAAATATACATATTCGTACATTTATGTGTATGAGAACTTAAATGCCAAATTTGTTAGCTCCATCATCTATATGTAGATCCCGAGATCTAGTTTGGATGAATACAGGTTTTCTCCTACTTTATGCATATTCTTTCTGCTCGGAACTAAGTACCTCAAATTATTATAAGAAGCGCAAACTTAATAGACCCTTCGTGCTTTTGAGCTTTGTAGTACTTCATTTTGCAACTCTGTTCGAAATATATGTATACGCACTTGTGAGGAGTATGTGTTTAATTTGGAACGTAATGCGAAATAAATTGAAGTTTCGGAGAAGATAGCTCTAAGCGCTTACAATGTAAAATGCGCTGTTATTTGTGTACTCTATGAAAATGTTATGCATAGACATGAGTTTTCGCATAGTACACACCCATGCACACACACACATAGAGACAATATCGCACTTTTTATAAAATAAAATTCCGTTATAAAAGCTTTCATAGGTCGCATGAAGCTCGCCCCATACCCCCCGAATCCAGTTATTGTCGTGTTTCGTACATTCTCGGTTAACTTCCAGGCCGTTACCTTTTATACCGTTTGCCCATCAGAAATCTCTCGTGCATAAGAAACATTTTAATTTTGAAAGGGACTGACTCCAATGGAAATTGCCATAATATCGTATCACACACACACACACACACACACACTACACACACATACATACAGAGATGAGTGTGCCTTTACATAAATAAAAATAACACAGAGCACGGTAAAGAAATGAAGAAAGTTAAATTGAATTGTGTTCGCTCAGGATATTTACTTGTATTTTCTCTCTCTTCCTCTCAGTAGCGCTCTCTCTGTCTCTCTCTCTCTCTCTCTCTGTTTCTCTGTCTCTTCCGTTTTTTTTTCCCACTCCTTGGCTTACCACAATTCCTGCTGTATGTCCTTCTGCACTTGAAGCATAAGTAAAGGCAACTTTTTTTGTTGCCTTTCCTCTTTTCCTCTTCTTTTTTTGGTAGGTGTAACAGAACTGTCAAAGTTGCTGAAATTGTCGAATCGCCTGCAAGAATAAAGAAGCGCCTCGGGTTGAGACTTGGCAACTCTTTATAAGATCATCAGCTGTTTCTATTTATACCCTGTACCCATGGAATGGTTAACAGCTTTGCTCGAATGTATGTAACAGCAGAAGAAGGCGTGACAAATCCCAAAAGTATATCAATTCTTAATCAGGACGACCAGTTGAGTTGATATAGCCACTTTCGCCAGGTTGTCCGATTATAGAAATGCTCAGATCTTGGGAACTATCAGAGTTAGAGCAGCCATTTTTGGAATGTAGGTAGGGTTATACCATGGGCTGATCTAGTTTATTTCAAATGTTGGATGAATCGCCTTATTTACACCCTAATCGTTAAAAGTTGAATAACAAGCGTAGAATTAAGCATAGAAGATTGTTATTTGGAACATATACTCTTGATTATAACATTTATTTACCCTGAAAAGCGCATTAAAATCGGTTAATCAACACATAAGTTATTAGGCAAACAATATTGCTGGCTTTGTTTCGCACGCTCTCTGGCATGACGGCTTTTAAAGCATCCTACTAAAAACTAAAAAGATGCATTCCTGTATTTGTCAATTATATTTAAAATATAGTGTGATGGATATTCTACAGTCGTGCACGTCCGACTGATTGACTGCGGGGTTACTGGTTTTATTTTTATTCGGTTTTCGTTTTCGTTGCTGTATTGTTTTTTGCGCAAAAGTTGACATCCAATTATTATCACGTGTCTCGTGCTTATAACGAAGTGAACTCAACTTTATAATAATGTTTAAGCTGTGTATAAAATATGACCCGAAGCGAGGTTAATTTCCTACGCACCACATAACCCAAATGACCAACCTGTCGCCAGTAAATGGGCTGCTGTCACGTCATTCCTTTGGCTCTCTGGTCTGCTCTGGTCTGCTATGGTCTGCTCTGGTATATAGTTTCATATCGTTTTGTTTGCCAGCGCAAAGCCTAAAGCCAAATGCCCAATGCCCAAAACCCTAAAAACCCATGTCAATGCGATGGCAAACAATAGTCTCTGCAACAATCAATTTCCATATACAGTGCGTGAAAGCATTAAATGTACGGCGACAACAAGCAACAATTTGTAAAATGTTTGAAAATTATAAATTAATTGTTGTATTAAAGAAAAAAAAAAAATGTAGAAATAGAAATTTGTTAAATTTCTTACAGTTATTAAAGAATCTGATAAAGTTTATTGTGTTTTAAATTTCATAATATTTAAATATTTTTATATAACAAATATGTGGTATAAAAAATATGAGAAATTTTCTTATATGGAAAAAATAAATGTAAAAATTTAAATAATATAAAAATAAATTTTTATCAAATAATTAAATATTTATTTATTATTTTCTGAAATAGAAATATGTAAAAATCTAATAAGCTCTGAAATTGACTATAGTAAAATATTCTGAAAAATAATAAAATATTCGATTATTCTTTATTTAATATATTATTTGATAGGTACATTTTGTCTGTCAGCCACTGTATTTACATACTGTACGCACTCAGCCCCCAGTCGACCCCATGCCAGGGTCTGTTTATGAGTTGATGTTGATATTCGTCGTGGTCACATTAAGCCATACGTCGCCATATTACAACGCGTCACGTCAAGTCACGTCACGTCAGTCAGACATAATGTCGCGGCCATGTCGCATATAGTGGTAGTGGTAGTAGTATGTCGTATGTACTCCAACTGCCCGCACTGACGAACTGTCAACTTACTGTCAATATACTATCGTCGAGTTGGCAGTCCCCCCTGCCAACGGTTCTACCATCTTTTATCCTCTTGTTAGTGTTGTTGCTGTTGTTGTTGTTGATTTCTGGTCGTTCGTCGAGTGTGCATAAATTTATTCTTTACGTTTTGTTTGAGTTTCGTACCAAAATTCTCTACGCTTCTCCCTTCCTTCTCCGTCCCTGTCCACCCACATCTTGTTTACCCATTGTCATGTATGTATGTATGTATCTTGTGGGTTGTATGATTGCGGTAATGTTCTTTCTCGACACTCTCTAGGCTCGTAATTGTCCACGATTCCCAGGCTAATGTGATGAACTTGTCGTGTCTAAGAACCAAAAGCATAAATAACATAAGTCTTTCAATGATATTTGTAGCGCAGCCAATTAATTCCAAAACATTAACTATAGTTATTAACTATTGTTTGTTGTGTATGCCGATTTCCCAGCTTCAGCTTCCTCTTCACATCGCGGCTATTGATGCAGATTATTGTTTTTGTTATGTATGTATTTTTATACTTATTAAAACACTTAAAAATATTTAATTTTAATTAAGTATTTATAAATTTATTAAATAAAAGGTATAAAATATATATTTAAGCTTACAAAATTAAATGCTATTTTATGCGCTGTTTACACTGCCTGATGCATCGCAATTTGTAATATTCGGACCCGTTTGCCATAAGTCCCATCGAGATAGAAGAACATTATTGTATGCTCTGTACCCATCGATATTATCAATATGCCAAGCCCGAATAGTATCAGAAATATCGTTTTTGATAAGATCGCAACACTACATAGAGCCTGTTATTTAACAGACAAGCCGTAAGTTATTTAACAGAATGAGCCGATCTCAGTTGAAGAACTTTTGCTATCGATAAAAGTGGGCGGACATCACGGCTCTTTATCGGTTGTTACTCTGGGGCCACACTAGTTGTGTCTGGCTTTTTTGTTGTTTGGCTTAGTGTGACCGTACTTCATTCTCCTATTATACCTTGTTTCAGTTTTATCGATAGCCAAAGGCGTTAATTGCCGAATTTATGGCCTCGTTTTACAGATTTTTCAATTTTGTTTCTTGGCAACAATTATTTGTATACTGTAATATTCACATTAACTTGATAATAACACTTAATTAGACAAACCGATTGCCTTGGCGTATAACGATAACTTTTTGACTAGCTATCGGCAACACCTAGAACAGCTGATTAATATAAGTAAACAAGCAAAAGCTAGCTGAAATTGCTGCTATTGGAAAAGTTTTGAATCGTGCTTTAAAGGCGCTGCAGATATTTATCTTGGATTACGTCCTTTGCATAAATGTCTACCAGATTCATGTGTTTATCAGCATTGCTGTTGCGGACAGTTTGACAGGATGTGCTGCGCCTACAGTGGCATCCAGAGGAGGACGTGAAGTGCACTGTGAGAAAAAAAAATAGGAGAAAAGAGAGGAAGCGTTTTATGTCCGCGCACAAATGCCAGCAAATGCATGCGGAAACGGAAGAGGCAACGAGGCGACGTCGCTGAGAAACAGCTGAAAATTGTGAATTCGCAGCTGGGATGGCAAACAGACCAAAGCCCGTAAACCCCCCGTAAACCCCGCTCCATGCGGAAGATCGCTGGCAGGACATATTGAGTGGTTGATTGCTTTAATGAACGCCTCAATGCCGACAAGTTGTTAGAGAGGTTCTCTGGGCAGCTGTCGCATTCTGTTTTCATTGCATTCCATTCCATTCGATTCGATGCCATTCCGGATGGCATTAAGGGGAATCACCGAATCGTCGAATCGCCTGATTTGTGATTTGTTGTATTTTGTGTTATTCTGTTTATGCCTAAAAAGCCATTTGATTAATGTCCTTCATTTCTTATTTCAGATGTGCTAACATATTGATAAATGGCAACTTCAAATGGACTGCGAGCTGTACAAATTTCTATTTAACATCGAATTTTTGCAGATATCAAGCTGGATTTAAAGGGTATTTAAAACAGGTATTTAAAGTGCTACTTTTTTAACTGAAGGTTTCATAACTTTGATTTAAAAGACATTGCTGAATATTGCTCTACTGATTGTTATGCCCATTTTAAGTGAAAACTCAATGTTGA
Source organism: Hypselothyrea guttata (assembly GCA_035045125.1). Classification (NCBI taxonomy): domain Eukaryota; kingdom Metazoa; phylum Arthropoda; class Insecta; order Diptera; family Drosophilidae; genus Hypselothyrea; species Hypselothyrea guttata. Next base: position 79,990 of record JAWNNJ010002188.1, on the reverse strand, counting down.
GCGAATGAAATTCAATATGTGAAGTTTATTTTAAAGATTGTGCAGCACGAGGCTATGCTTAATTAGGTTTCTATTCGTTACGGTTCGGGCATAATTAGAGCCTGAGGACTTAAGCAGATTTTGGCAACGCAAGGATGCGCACATCAGGAGGGTTAGGGGGATGGGAGGATGGGAGAATGGCATGGAACTGGGCCAAAAGTCCGTGCCCGATTTCGGCATAGGGTCTCGGAATGCGAGTGGAAATCAAATTATTTTAATGATACACAAATTGATACTTTGAGACAAAATAACAAACCAAATGAAAATTGCTGCCAGCATTATTTTCGACTACTTTTTTCCGTCTTCATCCTCTGCTGTTTCTTCTTCTTGTGCACCCGCTGCTGGTAGCCATGACAGCCAAAGTGAGTGAGGAAATCAGGAGGTAGGAAAAACTGGGGAAAATTCCAAGAAGGCAACGCTGCGTTGAAAATTAAGTGAAAATTGGATTCTATACATTTTGTTCGCTTTTCTGTTTTTGTATTATGTATTTTCGTTTTCGTTGTTGTTCTCCTCTTTTGTTTTTTTTTGTCTTTTCTGTTTTTTGTTTTTTACTCATTTTTATGTTGGGGCAAATTGAGTTGAGAATGGGATCGAGAGTAGAGTGTTTAATACCTGAAGCGTGTGCAATTGCTATTATTATGCAAATTTCCCTTTTCATTGCATGCGTGTTGTTTTGCTCTCCGTCCTGTCCCAACTGTCCCAACTGTCCCAACTCTGCTCGTATTCCTCTTTGCTGTTGGTTCGCAATTCAAATAATGAGAGACAATTGAAATGTCAATAATATGCAATTGTCTGTGCTGTTACGGCTGGCTATTAGGAATAAAGTTGCCACTTGCAATGGGATTACGATTAGAACTAGTTTCATATCGGCAACGTATTCGATTTTTTATTGAGTGAGAAATGAGAGCAAATGTTAAAAATCAGATTTTCATTAAATTGTTTCTATGCGAAACTTTTACAAAGTTCTGCTGCGTAATTTTGTATTATTTTAGGCTCAAGTTTGAGCCAGGCAACAAATGAAATTGACTTTCTCTTTATGGTTGGCGAAACTATTTTGTGCTACGAATATTTATCATAGCTTAAAATTAGTTTTTCAGCCTCCGAGCGTAGAACAAACTAGCAAACAAACAAACAAACAGACAAACTAACACCGAGCGAACCCGAGAAAACTCTAAAGATGATAATTTAAATAAAGTTACAAAACTTTGCAGACGTTGTTGCTCTACAACAGAGCATATTAACCAAATTAGGAGTGGGTGAGTTGTCTTTACTCGGATGAAATGCGAACCCATCCATAGATAAATTCAACCAAACCAAACCAAACCAAACGGAACCGAACCGAACCGAACAAACAAACAACAATAACACCACAATGGATGAGTGAATGCATGGTAAATCTTGACCAAAGGCAACGGCGAAAGCAAACATCAGCAGAAAGAGAGAGAGAGAGAGACAGAGAGAGAGAGAGAGAGAGAGAAAGCACAAAGGAAACGGTGCAAAGCAATGCGTGTTTATCAAGAGCCACAAGGCATTAATTACGCATACGCAACGTTGGCCAAAAATGAAACGAAACGTAAGGAATCAGCACAGTTGTTGGAATTCTCTTTTTTCCTGCTTTGGGGCGGGCTTTTGTGGGGGAAGTTTGGCCTTTCTGCTCGGTTAACCGGGCATCTCACATGCAGGTGAATTACGGATGTTCGGCCTACAAGTCTCTGACTTTTTGAATGGCCCTGGGTATATTTTAATTAACTAAGCAAATCGATAAAACTTTTCTCAGCTTACCGAAGGTTATACACGGGTTAAACCTATTTTGTTTTAGAATTTTAATTTCTGTTACATAGATTAAGTTGTATATAATACGTATGGTTTAGAAAAACTTCAATATAGTACGGAAACTTATGGAAAATGTATAAAAGTACAATATTTCTTTTGGGATAATAGTCAAGCAGCGGCAGCGGAAGCGGAAGTCAATTTTTGTGTTATAGAAATTGAAATGAAAATGACAAGAAAATGAAGCCGGGACTAGACAAAATGAGAAAACTTTGCTTCAGCATAAAAGAGAATGTAGTACGAAAAAAGAATAGACTCGAGTGATGCCATGTACACACATATATTTATATATATATATATTGTATTCGATTCTACACAGTAAATAATTTTCCAAACAAGAAACAAACACTTAATGTTCAGATCAAATCATACAAGTGGAAACATGTTTACTTTAAGATCGAATATCTGAGCGTTATTCAAATTAATATCGTAATTACAATCAATCGATGATATGAATACGAATGACATTAAAAAGAATTAGAGAGAAACGAACTACATTTAATTTTTTACAAGCTATGCATGTTTATTGATAATTAATCCCGTTAAACTATTTCTTTCTATTTATTTTTAGACCAAATGTTATGACGAGAGGTTTGTTGATGAATCCAAAATAAGCATCAAACCAAACAATATTTTGTACTGTGCATATTTGACGTTGAACGTCAGACAAGAAGGGCAGGAACAGGAACAGGAATAGAGCGCAAGGTCGCACTTCAAGCCAAATTGAAGGATATGCTGAATACACATTGCTGTTGTCGTTGTTGCTGCTGCTGCTGCTGCTGCTGTCAGTGGAGTAGAGCAGATAAACCAGATACAGGATATCGTATTATCAAGAGCGAAAAAAGCGTTTTTTTTTTTGTATTTTTTTTTTGTGCTTTGTGGCTATGCGGGCCCTGGTAAACAACGAAGGATAATAGAACATCGCTTTGATCTACCGGCAGGACGGCAGCTGGCATTAAAAGGACATTGAACCAAGCGACAGGTTCTCCGATGCGACGGGATGAAACTTACTCAATTACCCCAAGTGTCCAGTCAAGCTTATCTGAGCGAGGGCAGACAACGGGTATATTGCCATATTGTTTGCTCCCTCGCTGCATTATGCTGCAGGAAAGGACCTGGACGAAAGGGACCCTCCTCTCTCCTCTCCTCTCCCCTCTGTCAGCGCTTTGTTGTTCCCTTTGATTAAATGTCAAAACAATTGTGCAGTGCAGCAGCATAATCAGTGCTCCTGGCTTGCGTAATTGCCCAATGAAGCGCGACTTGCGCAAATCCAGCAAAAAATACAATATTCAACAACAAAATATAATTTAAAATAAAAAGCAAACGTGTATTTCTCCCAACTAGTACATAAAAACCAGCATATAAATCAAACAGATCAGTCGAACGATAGGTTACGCTCAGGGCAAGCTCAAACTTTGCGAAAGGGATGGTGGTATCTAACATCTAAAACAAACTCCACCTGCTAACTGAATGGGAAAACCTAAATCTAGAATATACTGTCTCTAGCTAGTTGCTGCGATCTGGGTGTTCATACGGACAGACGGACGTGGCTATATTGACTCAGCTCGTAAAGAACAAATGCTGCGCCACGCCTCCTTTTGGGTGTTACACACATCTCCCTTTTGCTGAACTTAATAGGCCCTTTTTACTTTTTTAAACTTAAAACCAATTTAAAATGCTTACAGACCAATAATGGTGCGTCTAGCTCACATAGTTTGCGAGATCTTGGTGGTCATACGGACAAGGCTATATAGACTTAGCTCGTTGTCCTGATCAATAATATATATGTACAATAATTCTTCTTTTATAATACTAATAAGTTTTCAATCTAAAGTAGTTCCCAAAATTTAATAAAAATCAAATGTTTTAAATTAATATTTAAATACAGTTTGTCAAAATTTGTTATTGTGATTATCAATTTTATTCGAAGTTCTTACAGTACCAGTGGCAAAACCAATTATGAACCATTGCATAAACATACTAATGGCTTCAAAAATACTCTATACTAACATTATCATTAATATCATCGTCCCATTCTCTTTCACGTTTTTTTGCCAAGGTATAGATCATCTTATATTTATCTTCAGCGGAGATTATATCAGATTTGCCTATACTCCTGTGAAAAGTGTCAATGTCCATTCGTTTAAAGTTAATCATCTTAAAAGCCTTTATTATTTCATCGATGATGGGGTCCTCAGATGCATCAATGTCCAGAAAGTTATACTTAGTGCCAGGCAAGTAAAAAGACTGATGTTTCACCCATTTCTCAAGTAGTTGAAAGCGAGAAACTTGGTACAAATCGCGATCAGTTAGTTTGAAGAAGGATAAAAACACATTGGGACTGAATTGAATCAGCTTTTTCATATCTTCGCCTTTATAAGAATCTGAGTCCAATTCTCCATTTATATATTCAACTAATCTGTTAAAATCAAATTCATATTTGATGCGCTGTAAGTATATATTTATATTAGGTGTTTAAATATTCATACTAAGAATCATATTGCATAAGTCTCATACCTCACTGCTACTCTTCATTAAATCCTTATTGTTCAATATATGAGCTGTTTCGAATAGAATCAACAGATCTTTGGTCTCATACCCAATCAACTTCCGAGTACAACATTGAGTGAGAGCTGGAATCAACAACTTGTCTGCGGCTACGATCAGCTCAATTAGCATTTCAAAAGGGCAATCCTTTAGTAATTTCTCAGTAGCACCTCCATAGATGAATTTGTGAATCGTATCGAATGTATTAACTTCGATGTCCTTCAAATGAATTTCACCAGTTGCCGTTTCCTTACAATCGGTGGAAAGCATCCGCTCAAAGAACTCTGAGAATACGGCCAGCAACACTTTGTGACATTGGTAAGTTTTACCTTGAACAACAACGCGTATGTCTGAAAAGTTGTCACCGAGCTTCGATGCGTTAAAAAACCTAAGAAAAAATGGCACAAACACATGCAACGGCATAAAAAAATTGGAACTCAAATCACGAAAATTGTTACTCACAAATTGTCCATTTTGGTTTGGTATTTTTTTTGCAATTAAATAATTGGAATCTTAAACTTTTGACAAAACTCAGCACACGATAAAAATAAATTATTTATTTTAATTATTTTTAAATAATCTCAAAAGTAATACGATATTAGCAGGTCTATACTCGTTGACCGGTACTTTTAGAATGATCTCTCTATTATTTGAAATATAGTATATAGTCTTCGGTAGACTTCTAGTTTTACATAGCCAGCTATGTTAACCTCAATTGTACTGTACCTTAAAACTTTCATAGTGGGTATGCTGTTTGTGTAAGTGTAAATGTATTACCCAGGTATACCACATAAATTTAATATTTATTATAAAGTTGAAGTTGTTCACAACTACATTTAAATTCTTAAAAAAAATGCTAAATTAATAATAATTGAATTAAATCTAAAAAAAATCCAAACAACAAAATTAATTTATATGAATTAATTAAAGGAATCTATCTATTTAGAATTTATATTAATTTAAAATTTTTGTGACCTATGCTGTATAAATTATACTACTTGGCTATACTCTGCTCGTCGTCCTGATCGAGAATATATATGTACAATACTTTTTCTTCCGCCTATTACACACATTTCCTCTTTGTACAATCTTATTAAACCTTTTTGAAGTATAGAAGTATAAATTACGATATTCACTTTTGAACGTATTATAATAAGGTGGCAATCTAGAGTAGTTCCCAAATTTTATAAAAATCAAATGTTCTAAATTAGTGTTTTAATACAGTTTGTCAAAATATGTTATTGTAATTATGAATTTTATTCAAAGTTCTTAGAGTACCAGTGGCAAAACCATTTATGAACCATGCATACAAATACTAATGACTTCCAAAATCGTCAATGTAATAAAGGGTAATCTTCTTCTTCTGACTTCTGGTGCTGCAGCTTCTTGGCGGGCTGGTGGTCGCTGCCGGACTTGCTGACGAACTCCACTCTCCACTTCTCTGTGAGAACGACCCCGACGTGGCACGGTGACGACACGTGGGAATGGGTATAGATGATATGAAGCACGATTCTAAGACTGTCTTTTACGTTTTTTTGTCAAGGCAAAGACTATCTTATATTTATCTTCACCGGAGATTATATCAGATTCGCCTAAACTCATGTGAAATTCGTCAATGTCCATTTCTTTAAACTTAATTGTCTTAAAAGCCTTTATTATACTATCGATGTTGGGGTCCTCCGATGCATCGATGTCCAGAAAGTTATACTTAGTGCCAGGCAAGTAAAAAGTCTGACGTTTCAACCATCTCTCAAGTAGTTGAAAGCGAGAAGCTTGGCACAAATTAGTTAGGCCATTAGTTAGTTTGAAGAAGGATAAAAACACATTGGGACTGAATTGAATCAGCTTTTTCATATCTATCTCCATTTATATATTCAATAAATCTGTTAAAATCAAATTTATTTTTGATGCGCTGTAAATATATATTTATATTAGGTGTTTAAATATTCATACTAAGAATCATATTGCATAAGTCTCATAACTCACTGCTACTCGTCATTAAATCCTTATTGTCCAATATATGAGCTGTTTCGAATAGAATCAACAGATCTTTATGCCAATGTTTGGTCTCACACCCAATCAATTTCCGAGTACAACATTGAGTGAGAGCTGGAATCAACAACTTGTCTGCGGCTAATTAGTTAGTTAGTTAGCGGTTAATTAGCATTTCAAATTTGCAATCCTTTAGTGTTTCCTCGGTAGCACCTCCATAGATGAATTTGTGAATCATATCGAATGTATCAACTTTGATGTCTTTCAAATAAATTTCACCAGTTGCCGTTTCCTTACAATCGGTGGAAAGCATCCGCTTAAAGCACTCTGAGAATACGGCCAGCAACACTTTGTGACATTGGTAAGTTTTACCTTGAACGACAACGCGTACGTCTGAAAAGTTGTCACCGATCTTCGATGTGTTAAAAAAACTAAGAAAAAATGAAACAAACTCATGCAACTGCATAAAATAATTTAAACTCAAATCACGGAAATTGTTACTCACAAAATGTCCATTTTGGTTTGGTATTTTTGTTGCAATTAAATAATTGGAATCTTAAACTTTTGACAAAAATCAGCACACGATTTGCTTCGAATAAAGTGCACACGTTCTGAATTTCTGGGGAATTGTACTTTTTCAGCTTACTTCGATAAGGCATTGACGAAATGAGTTATCGGTAGATATGTACATATTTTGTCAATACATATTTAGGCAATTATCGAATTTGTCGATATATGTTTAGTGCATTTCTTATTACTGTTTTGTCAATCAGTGTTGCTAAATATATATCAGAAGAGCTTCACAAAAACATAAACAAATAAAATAAAAATACATAAATTTAAAATTTTGATTATATTTTAATCAATATTCAATATTTAAAATAATTATTAATTTTTTTTAAATAAATTTATAAGTATATTAAAATCGGAACAATTTGGCAACGCTTTTGACAACTGAAATTTACACATTGTAGCTAATCTAAGTTCATTTTAAGGTGTCACATATTTAGTTCACTTGTTTAGTTAAATTCAATAACACAGGGTAACAAATTTTTTGAAAGTCGGACCCTATAAAATTTTATTGCCGATTCTGAAGCGTTTTGAATAGTAATGAATAACATTAATAAAATTATATACAGTATTAAATTCAAATAGATTTATAATAGGCATAAATGTATGTGTGAAACCCGTACAATTGGTTACGTAGCTAATTACTTATAGCACTTATTTGGTAATATTTAGGCAATTATCGGAACTGTCGATAAACATTTGGATTGCTGCCGATTTGCCATCACAAATTTAATTTTTAATTTTTACACATATTCTGTGCTGGAAACATTTATTGCATGTAGTAAAAGTAATATTTATTTACAATTATTTATTTGGTTCTGAATGAAATTGAGACTGAGAATTTAATCTATTGGAAAAAGATTGTAAGTAATAAGTATAAGTATATATGTATTATTACAAAGAACAGAAAAAAACATTTAGCATCAAAAGAAAAGTATTAAAGTCCAATTGATTGATTTAGTTCGATTTTACTACATTTGCATTTAATTTGATGTTTAACACGCCTTTTGAAACCAAAACTGTTGACTGGAAAAGAGCACAAGCCCATGCATAAAATAAAAAAAAATACAAAACACTTATACCAACAAAACATTTAAAAAATAAAATATGAGCACGAGGGGAGCATAAAAAATTAATTCATAAATATTCAAATGAAAAACCTCACGCCAAGGCGAAACAAATCAGCGTCAGGATGAGCGAAGTCAAATCAAATTATGGATAATTTATACATACAATTTCCAGTGTACTGCTGTTCCTGCTGCTGCTGCTGCTGCTGCTGCTACTGTTTCTCTTCCAGGTTTTCCTGCTGGCCAGGATCACCAGGGCAGGAGCCAAGTCAGAAGCTCGACGGAAACTGGCCGACGTTGGCTTCACTTCTGCCGCTTGATTGAAACTCATTTATCATCATAAATTAGAGCAGAGTGGGCAACTGAAACTGCGAAAACTGTCGCTGGGGGGATTGGAGTGGGTTTCTTTATACCCTGTTTTTCTTTTTTTTTTGTTTTTTTTTGGAGTTGGGGCGCCTGCTGAATGTGGTACGAAATCAAGGAAAAGATTCATCATCAGCGCTTGGACCGTGGGCGTGGCTCCCGCTAGCTGCCCAGTGCCATGTAATCCAGCTCAGATTGAAAATTAATGAGGTCATCACGCTGCACACACACACACACACACAACACACACACACACACACTAGCACACGCATACGCACACTTTGATAAAAATTCCTTAGCTGGAAAATCAGCGACTACGAGAAATTATCCAGCATCTCGCATATTCCTTGTCTATTGTTGATTATGCGCTTTTTTTTACCCCCTAACAAAGTCAATGCTAATGAATATGCTCTAATCTGCAGGGTATGCACGACTTGCGGCTCAGCAGAAAAAACTTCGTAATGAGACAAAATTGGGCAAATAATTTACCAAAATTTATATCGAAGTTTGCATACTTGTTTCTGATGAGGTTTGATATAATAAGATTATATAATAATATACTACAAAATTTATCATAAATCAATAGACCCTTTTTTGAATGCCAAGAATTAACTTAGTAGGTTATCCACAAAAGATCTTTAAACTTTAATTTTAATATATTTTATTTAATTATTTTTTTTTATTATTTTCTGCCTTAAAAGTTTTCAGAATTTTTTTTTATATATTTTACCCAGACAAGTGATAGTAATGGTAATCTTTTTTAATAAATTAAAAGTTTTTCAACTGAAGTACTAAATGGTGCTTTATTAAATATATTTGTTTAATAATATAGCTTGTAGATTTTAATATAAATATACATATACATGTATTTAATTTTGTAACAAAATCGATTTTGCTTGGCAATATTTGTTCGATATAGTCGTGTCGATTAAAACTCCTAAGTGGTATGCCAACTAAACTGTTCAGTTAGGGTATCTGGGCAGTCGAGCATTGCCTGCATTTGTTGCTCTTATCTGCGGCTATTGTTTGGAGGTGTGTTTATTGCGCCACACTTGTCTCTGGACAACTGGACGACTGGACACATCACCCTCGGAGCATTTGCCACTAAAATGAACTCTGCGCTGGAATAAAAATTAAATACGCACACTCGGACAGCGGCAGTGACAGTGGGGTCGTTATGGGGAGGCTGTACTGTGAGGGGAATGGTGAGAGGAGTGGTGAGAGGTGGTGTTGGTGGTGTGTAAGCAGTTGGTTCGTGGAGGGGGGGATTTTGTGGCATCTACTTACATAAATCAAAATTCTGCACATTTGGGGCATTTAGGCATTTTAATTTCTTCAAATTTATTTTTTTTTCTCCGCTGCAAATGCAAATAAGATGATGATAAGGAATGTCCTTCATTTGAAGCCAGCATTGTTCCCTCGACTGTAATTATGTGAGCAATTCAGGCAGTACGGAGACTTCACTGCTCATCTGCGCCTATTCAAGTTGAAATCAGTAGGTGAAGACTTGATAATTTCATAGATTCCACTGTTTTCAACTACTAATCCCATCCGATTTTATATGCCCAGATTTATCCTAATTTCAAATTTAAATTCAATTTTACAATTAATTAATATCGTAGATCAATACAAAACTGAATAAATAAATAATTTAAGTAAGTAAATTAAATAAATAAAGTACATAATTCGGTAATTTGGTTCCACGTAGATGGTAGATTAGGTTTTATTTATTTTCGCATTGAATTTAACATACCTTTCCCTAGTGTTATAAATGAATACGCAAAGTTTTTGGCTGCAAAATCCGGCGCACAGAGATTGCAATTTATTTAAATAATCTAGCAATAATTCAAATTGCCGAAATACTTGCAGAAAAAAGAGCACAAATCCTATATAAAATACCCAAAAAATGTTTAACCCTTTTCAACAGTAAAATAAAATTGTTGATGCAGCCATTTGCAATCAATTGAAATTTTCTCTGTATATATATATTTATATATGTATGTCCTGCTATACAACTGATAATTTATTGCTTTTACATTTTCGGACTGCAGCCGTTGGGGGCTGGCTCTGGCAAGGTAATTATTATCTTTGGCCAACGTGGCGCATACGTAATGAATGACCGGTTTAAACGGTTTTAAGGTTATGTGACATTTTTTAAGCAATGCCATTCTCCATTTCCCATTTTCCGTTTCCCATTTCACCCATTCACTATTTATGCATTTCTTTTTGGCTACTGAATTTATGGCTTTGACCTTTAAGTGTCGCGCGAGCAAGCATTTGCATTTAATCTGTTTCTTAAAAGTTAAAAAGCGATTTCAGCTTAAAGTATATTGAAAGTTATAAACTTTCAGCTTAATTGTATTGGGATTTGGTTCATAGTCGGCTACGATGTTTACTAAACAAAAAAAAATAGTTATTTAAAGCATTCTAAATTTATGAAAACTTAAAATGTTTCTATTGTTTATTTAGCAAGCACTTCCAAATAAAATGTCTGCATTTCCACGTGTTTTCTTCAACATCACTGCCGATGGCGAGGATATTGGACGTATTATCATGGAATTGCGCATAGATGTGGTGCCCAAGACAGCAGAGAATTTCCGTGCTCTGTGTACTGGAGAGAAGGGGTACGGCTATAAGGGTTCTCCCTTTCATCGGGTCATACCGAACTTCATGTGCCAAGGCGGTGATTTCACCAATCAGAATGGAACTGGCGGCAAATCCATCTATGGCAACAAGTTTCCAGATGAAAACTTCGAATTGAAGCATAGCGGACCAGGCACATTATCGATGGCGAATGCTGGACCCAATACGAATGGTTCGCAGTTCTTTATATGCACCTCAAAGACCTCCTGGTTGGACAACAAACACGTCGTATTCGGTAAGGTCGTGGAAGGAATGGAAGTGGTGCGAAAGATCGAAAATATGGGCTCAAATACGGGCACCACCAGCAAGAAGATAATCATTGAAGATTGTGGCGATGTATGAAGATCCGAAATTATCATTATCGAAATTCGATATAGTTTTTGAAATAAATAATACAAAAATTGTTTTGATATGTTTGATATACATATGCTATGTAGGACAAACCAACTAAGCGACCACCCAACCAACAATGCGATGCAATATAGGCAACGAATGTGTGGAATGAGAGAAAATACACGAAATTGTTCTTGTAATTTGCACAGCATATGAGAAAGAGCTCTCACGTACTCCCATAAGGCAGAGCAATTACAAAAGCAAGAGAGCTACAAGAGCAACGGCTTGGGCACCCCTGATATAGGATATACGAGGATATAGGAGTTTTATTAGATGCCAACGAAAAATAATTTATTTCTTTTTGGTTACAGTGTCTTTGCTTTTGTATTTCACAGTAATACCTTTGCGAGTCCCAGCGAGCATCTTGGCAACTTTTTCGAACTCTGAAATTTGTGCTGCGACCTTGTCGTAGTAGTTGACTTCCCTGAGTTCTATAGATTCATCGCCGAATGCATCGAGTTGGCCGAATCGGTTGATGAGCTTGGTAGAGTGTTTGCCATCGCTATAATTAACAACACGGTTCAGATAGTGGGCACAGACACGTTTCTCCTCCTCGCTGGCCTGAGAGGCGGGACGTGAGCACTCGTCGTCATGCCGTTTGGTAAGGGGATAGATGTTGAGTGCGGATATGTGATTGAAACCGAGAGCAGAAACCTTATGCCTGGCCACACGATTGGCAAACTCAACAGCTCTTGGCAGCTGCATTTCCCTGGTGTACAGCGCATAGATCAAGGCCGCTGTAAAGCATGCTCCAACACCAATAGTGTCGACAATATCTCTGCATTTTTGCCCATGAATTTCATCGTATTGACCATCGGCGCTGAGACAACCAGCTCCTTGAGAGCCCCAGCTACAAATGATATTCGGTCTGCGCACATTTATAGAACGCGGCATTCTCAGATCATTATTCAGTTCCCTGCATGCCTGCTCTGGCGTCTGCCATCCCAGCTCCTGGGCCAATTTACCAGAGATCATCACATAATCGCACATGCCAAGGAGATGCTTATGCCGAGCATAGCTATCCTCCACTCTTACCGACAAACGTATGCGATCTTCGCGTCCGTTATTATAATCCAGCACAGCACGCATCATCTGGATGGTGTCTGAAAGGTTCCTGGCCTCAAAGTGCACCCAACCACAGCCCTCGAGATCGATCTGCTGAAAATTCTCCATGCCCACATAGGGAAAGTGGCGATGGCAGTGTAGGATGCTGCGATTTTTGGTCTTCTTCTCCAACAGTGTCGTCGAATACGCCGGCTCATGGTCAGTCCTTGGGCAGTGCTCTATGTTTACTCCGATTCTGTGCAGTTCGTTGACAAACTCTCGCAATAGACTCGAACGGCTGATCATGCCCAGAAACTCGGACTGTGCTCCCAGTAGTCTCAGCACAAAACTAACATTGCACGAGTGACCAGCTCGTCTCAATCTGGCTTCCAAGCAGCATTCTGGGCTGTCCGTTTCGGGCAAGCGGTTGCACAGGGTTACCAGATCTATCCAAATGGAGCCCACACAGAGCACTGACTTGGTGGTGCTTAGGGCCTGGCAATGGTTCATGATTCTGCAAAAATTTCTATGTATTATATTTTAATTGCAATTTTCTGACATAATTTTGACCGAGGGTATTTCGAAATTAAATTGAGATTTAGAACATGGTTAAACCTAAATATAAATCACATAAAATACATGAGAAATAATTTGTAACTCTAGCAGGCCTTGACTTGATTTGCTTAGTGTATATTACAATTATTCGTTACTTTTCATTCCAGCTTGGGCTCTGCTACTGAAAGCATCTAAGAAAATTTTGAACTTGCTGTTCAAGTAACGATTTTGGTAAGTATTCTAAAGTTTTTTTTTTTAGTTTTCAGCTCCAATTAATTTTCTATTTATTTTAGAACTGGCTTTTCTACGCAAGTATTCAGTAACAATGGTTTTGCCACGTGTTTTCTTCGATCTTACTGCTGGAGGGGAAAAGTTGGGACGTGTTGTCATGGAGCTGCGCCCTGATGTCGTTCCGAAAACTGCGGAAAATTTCCGTGCTCTATGTACTGGAGAAAAGGGGTACGGCTATAAGGGTTCTCCCTTTCATCGTGTCATACCGAACTTCATGTGCCAAGGCGGTGATTTCACCAATCAGAATGGAACTGGCGGCAAATCCATCTATGGGAACAAGTTTCCCGACGAGAACTTCAATTTGAAGCATACTGGGCCGGGAATACTATCGATGGCTAATGCTGGACCCAATTCGAATGGTTCGCAGTTCTTTATTTGCACCGAGAAGACAACCTGGTTGGACAACAAGCACGTTGTTTTTGGAAAGGTTGTGGAAGGTATGGACATTATACGCAAGGTGGAAACCATGGGATCCAGTAACGGTGCTACAACCAAGAGTATCATCATTGAAAACTGCGGCGATATCAATGTGTAGATATAATTCCCGAGCATCGTAGATCGTATACACTACACAATAGTCACGTGATGTAGAATAAAATACTAATAAAAGCAAACGGCGAAAATTTCCGAGTGTTAGGTGTAAAATGGGGGTCCCAAACGTATTTAGTTTCTCACTCGCATTTCGTTTGTTCGCATTAAAATTTTAAATTTGTACAATACGGCCATGGATCAGCCTAGTGTTATGAGCTTTGCGCATGGGAAGAAGAAAATCTTGTGTGTGGGGAATGCTGTTATCGAATCTACATCGATTGTCAGACGATTTCCCACATTGAAAGTGGAACACGGTGTTAAGGGCTTTTGGAAAAGAGGTGGACATTCGGCTAATATGACAACGGTATTACGTAATTTTGGTATTAGTGTGGAGCTGTTTGGTATGCTGAGTAATGATCCGATGTCCAGTCTATTGACTGATGATATGCGCAGGCGTGGCATTGAATCGGGGAATTGTCCGCGATGTGAAGCAGCTCCACCTTTCTACAGTGTGGTGTTGAACAAGTCCAGGGGCAGTACTACGATTGTCCAATGTTCTCCAGCATTTCCGAATGTAACGCCGGAGGATTTTACGAAATTGGATCTAAAGACTTACGGCTGGATACATTTCTATGGGCGAGAACCAGAGTCTACAATTGAAATGCTGAAAGCTGTTGCAGCCTATAATAATGCACATCAGGAGAAAATCATTATTTCGTTGGTCATTGATGAGTTCTTGGATGCCAATATGCCCCTAATTGATTATTGTAATTATGTATTTTTCTCCAAGCGATTGGCCTTCGAACACGGCTGGAGAAAGATCAGGCAGGCCTGTGACTATATCGATTTGCTGGCACTTTCGCGTTGTGGGTTTTATCTCAAGAGACCTACAATGATTTTCTGTTGTGGACGGCTCGGGGCTGGTCTTCTGGATGTGAATGGATATTACACGCGCTATTACGCTTATAAGCCCAAAAAAATTGTAGAAACAAACGGTGCCGGGGAAGCATTTATTGCCTCCTTTATCTACGCTATTTACATAAGGGAGAGACCAATTGCCGTTGCTGCCGACTTTGCCAATCGCATGGCCAGCTATAAGATCTCCAAATATGGTTTTGATCACATGAATGAAATTCTAAATCCACCTGTATTTTAAATATAGTACATCAATAGTATTATTAAAATAATAAAGTAATAATTATGTCATTGGATGTTGTACAATTTATTTCAATTTAAAAATGTATATCTATATTTGCAAATATTTGCCCTCTAAGTAAATATATTCTTGATGAGGATGACGAGATGAGCCACGCCCCTTCCGCCTACAATGAATGATATAATGATATAATAATAATCATGTTAGATATTTTATAATTTAAATCTCGCTATTTCTGGCAACACTGCTAAGATTTTGGCACAATTAAGAATTTCATTCCAATCACATCGCACGCCTTATCATAATTATTTTTCTTGCTCTAAAAGCTTTTTGCATGCATGTATTGGTGCGCGCTGCGCTCCCGCTGCGCTCCCGCTGCGCTCCCGCTGCAACGAAATCTTAAGCTGCGCTCAGAGAGCTTAAATGTAAAGCGAAAGAATGTTTGATCAGTGTAGTGTGGGGTGGGGGGGGGGGGGGGGAAGAGACAGAGAGTTCAAGGAGAGAGTTTTTATGTTATGCGACTCAGAAAAAGAGGGCAAGGCGGTCGATCGGTGCTTGCGATGCCGCTTCAGTTAGTTCAAAGGAGAGAGCTTAAATGAATGAGACAGAGAGACAGTTAGATAGAGTGATAGATAAGGGAAGGAGGGGAAGTCGGCTGATCGGTAGTCTATATTGTAAATGTGCGTGTAATACGTCTTATTTTAGTTTGACGTTGACTTTTACCGGGTGCAGACGCAAGGCGGGGTGCTGGAAGCATTTAAAAGTAATTGATGCCTTCAGCTTATGCGGACTTAATTAAGTCGAACTACGTTTTTTACGGTGTATTTTTATATTATTTATAATGAGGCACTGTAGTACTTGTAAAATATGAAATGGTGGATTAAGTGAAAGAATGTAAGAGTATAAATTTATTATCAGAACTACGAGCTGTGTTCATAGAGCCATGATCGTCTGTATGTCCATCTGTCCATTTACCTAGATGAATATCTAGATGTCAGAAAGTATATAAGCTGGAGAAGCCACAAGTGTTATTTAATTGCTCCTATGTTGTAAGAAGATCAAGTTTGTTTTACATTTTTAATACCTCCTACAACGCAAAAAAAAGACAAAGCTGCAACAGTTTCAAAGCGACAGCCTTATGACATTTTATCGATTCTGTGAATTACATTACGATCAGATAAGGAACAACACAGATATGCAACAGACAATTTGCTGAATTCCGCAGAGAGGGGTAAGTGGCTATTAGGCATGCAAAATAAATTAAAGAATGTATGATAAGAAATTTGAGCTAAGAAACTAATAGTTTTTTCAAAATTTTTGATTGTTTATTTTTTATATAAATGTACAATTGATAAATTGTTGGTATTTTCTCGATATTTTTATATCTAATATTTTAAAAAATATCGCGAATGCATATCGATATAATCATGTCGATTTTAACAGCTACTATGAGCAGAAATTTCTTACATTCCACTGGATCTATTCCAATACACATGGTTGCATTTTTCCACTGCCGATATTAGATCTCTAAAATGCATATCAATATAAAATGTGCTGTGCTTGTTTTGATGAAAAACAATTGGAAAACAATTTGGCCATTTAATAATTATAATATTACAAATTACACGATGATTTATTGTTAATATTTTGCATTGCAAGTTACGGAAATTTCAGCTTAAACGCTTCGCTCTGAGGCTTTTGCGATTCGTGGAAGGGACAAAAACTTACTGCTGAAGACTGTCTGTTTAGCATAATTGTGTCTTGATTAATTCCACAGTCGGAGAAACTTTGCGAATAGAAAAATATTCGTATTTATGTATATTTTGTGGCATAAGCAGGCGCAAGAGGAGGAGGAAGAGCCTGGGGATGGCATATACCAGGCAGTTAGTGTAAATGTTATGCATAGCATTGGGCGAGGACGATGGCACAAAGACACAAAGCAGCGAATATTTTGTTGCTGGTCATTTATCATGGACAACTACAATAACAACAACAACAGCAACAACAACAACAGCAGCGACAGAGCTGAAATTTTCGTGGGGAATTTAAGTGACAATTTTCATGCAATTTCCACGCGGCAACACAAGGCGTATGAGCGATGGCGATAATTTTTTCGCTTGCCACAAAAAGAAATCGATATGTGTTGAAAGGCATTTGACATGCCGAATACAAAGTGCTTCCTGTCTGCATATCCTGCAAATATGTTATTTATTTGTTCGCGATTTTAGCACACAATTTGGCCAATTTACATTTTACAGGGTATTTATTTGGCTGCCTGCTGGCCGCAGCATTTGCTTAATGCAGAATGCAAAAAACAAACCCAAAAAATTATGCGTCGCAAATGCGGCAAACGTCAACGGCAAAAAACTCTCGAGCCAAGAAGTCGACACGCTGAGAGACGTGGCCGAGCAATGCACACACACACACAAACAACACACACACATACAACACACACACACACACACACACACACATGAGAAGCACAGGCATTGCCGCCATTTATGTAAATTAAAAATTATTTCGACTGTAAAAATTCAGTGGGAATTGTTTTTGGCAAACGACGCGATGTTGTCTCAGCAATCACCCTCTCTCTCTCTCTATCGCTCTCTTTCTATCTCTTTCTCTCTCTCTCTATAACAGCAGCGAATGCATGGCAATTGTGAAAAACATTTGGTTTTTAACTACATTGGCTGTTAAGCAGATCTAAAAAATAGTTATTGTTATTATTGGCGGTTGTTTTGGCTGCCACCACATGCTAGCACACATGCCACATGCGGCAACACTGGCAACTGTGGCAACTCTGGCAACTGTGGCAACTCTGCAAATGGAAATTCAAGCCAAGAACTTCATTGAAATTTGAATATTTGCGTTTGTCATTCGTTTCCTTTTCCTTTGTCGCTGTTTTCGGTTTTGTGTGGAAATTGCGGAAACGATAAGTACGAATAGTTATGATCCGAATTACTTATGAATATGACTTGAAAATATCTTCAGCAAATATGTACTATAATGGGAATTAAGTGCAGCTATAACACTATAAGTATCTGCCAAATAGTATCTTACCATAAGTATGACAGCATCATTGAAGAAGATAAAGAAATAAGCAAAAACTAAGCCAATTAAATGGAAGTTTGCATTTTCATAAGTTTGTCAATTATTTTTAAGTTTTCAGCTCTTAAATTATTATTTTTGTTTGGTGCAAAGTGCTTGTTATGGTGTTTGAATTTAATATTTTTTTTTACTTGCAATTAAAAATTACATTTATTAATCTATCGATTAAATAATAAATTAAAGTTAAGAAATACTAAGGAATACTACTAATCAATATTTTTTTTGTGCAGAGTTATTTGTTTAGAATTTCAAGGTATTATTTATTTAATCTTTCAATGTGCTGCACTTTGTTGCTATAAATAAAAACATTAAAAAAATTTAAATGATTATAATAAATACTACAAAACCCTATAAGAAAATATTGCCATTATTTGAATTTTAATTGTTAATTGCTTAAATAATAAATTAAAAATAAGTAATTATTAGAATAAATTGTTAACTATAATCAAAATAATTTTATAAAACAATGTCATAGACTTGTCATTGTCATTATAAAATCTTATAAAATAAATAAATGAAATATTGTTATATTAAATTAAATATTATTTTTCGTTCATTTTGTTTGCATTTTATTTATAATTTGCATAGCACTTGAGAATAGTTAAAACTTTTTTAAAACATTTTTGTGCAATAAATAAATTAATAATATATATATATTATTTATCCATATTTTTTAAAAAATATATTTTATTTATAATTTATTGGAAACATTTTTAGTATAGTTTAACATCATATTTTGTTTAATATGTCCTGAAGAATTTACCAGATTTTTCCACGCTGCTCTTTAAATTTAAAATGTCTGTACAATTGTGCTTATGTAGATTTGTATATGTGTGCGTATAGGTTTTATTTGTATTTGTTCAGTATTTAAGTTAATTTCAGTTGCAACTAGACAATTTGAGTTTTCAATTTCATGCAACGCCAATTTGCATTTAACTCGAAAACGAACTTTAATATATTCCATTGGCATATCTCCACTAGCTCCCCCTGCTTCAGCTCCCTCCCCGCACTCTGTATCCGCCGCTTTGACTCTCTGTGTGTCTATCTCTATGCAATTTGTGGTGAGGGGGTGTTGAGGTTGGGATGGGGGTTGGGGTTGGGGGCTTGTTCTGTTGGTCTGGTTCTGCATGTGAAGTGCATAGATTATGCAGTTGGCTTCAGTTTATGATTGGCAAATCCAATATACGTCGTGCACTTTGGCATGCAGCCGGGCAGCAGATTGGCAGAGAGACAGTGGGCAGAGGCAACGGCAGAGGCAGTGGCAGAGGCAGCGGCAGAGACAGAGGCAGAGGCGAAGGCAGAGAGCAGGCGGCACTTGCAGCGACTGCAATTTCGACGGAGCTGCCACTTTATGGCAGTTGCACGCATATTTTCCATACTCTAATACACACACACACACACACTCGCACGCTGTGGCACACACACACAGAAACAAGATGGCGTAGCGCCCGTTTCCGGTTGATGGGCAACGGCGTGATTATCGGCAGGCGGCTGGCATGGCTCACAGCAAAGGCCAAACCGCAGTCACGACTAACCAAAAAAAGCAAGAAAATATGCCAAAAGCATAAGCTATACGACTAAAAGGTACCCCGTAAAAACTTTAAATAAATAATATAATATATAATAATAATTAATAAAAAAATTCAACAAACAAATCAAATCAAAATAAAGTTTAAAAGTTTATTAAAATATATTAAAATAAAATATATAAATAAAATAAATTGAAGCAAATTAAACCTTCAAAGTTTATAAATAAAATAAATTCATAAATAAATCACAAACTTATTAAAAATTAAAGTACCTTAAAAAAACAAAATTATATACATATATTAAATTTAAATTATATGTAATACTACATGTGCTTATGAATAAATAATTTGATAGATAAATATATTATTTGTGAAACAAAAATAAAAATGCCTAACGGATTTTATGGTTATGAAAGATTGACAATTGTTACAATAAATTAAATAATATAAATGTTTGTGATAAATGCATGAACATTTTAAACACCCAATAATATAGATATATTAAATGTATAATAAATATA
This sequence comes from Hypselothyrea guttata, assembly GCA_035045125.1. Taxonomy (NCBI): domain Eukaryota; kingdom Metazoa; phylum Arthropoda; class Insecta; order Diptera; family Drosophilidae; genus Hypselothyrea; species Hypselothyrea guttata. The sequence continues at coordinate 59,811 of JAWNNJ010002188.1, read as the reverse complement.
TAAAAGGAAATAAATATAAATTATTAATCGTATGATACCTTCAAAAAAATATACTTGATTTTTTGCTTATCAAAGATTGATATTTGCCAAACAAATAATTATTTAAATAAAAACAATGATTTTAAAAATAGTTATACCCTCTGCAAAGCATAAGCATAGGGTATGCATAGTGTACACACAGTGGAGTAGTAGCCCCACAAAAATTGCTGGCGCAGCAGTAAGCTGCAAAATAAGCCAAAAATATGCGTTATCAAGCCGGGGCCAATATAAAAAGAAACCAAAAAAGTAAAAAAAAATGTGGAAAAATATAAAAAGAGACAAACTCTCCCTGGCGGCAGCAGCAGTAGCAGCAGCAGCAGCAGCTGGGCCGCACAGCTGGAAAGACAACAAGGACGTTGTCGGCCATTGCGGGTATTGCTAGAGTGCAGGGGGTGTGTGGAGGGGGAAGGGAGAAGGGAAGGGGGAGAGGGGGCTTACCAATTGCAGTTGCTGTTGCCATTTTGCATTACTTTGCATAACGAACGGCGAATATCCCCCGCTGTGTGTATGTATATGAGTGTGTGTGTGTCCATGTGTGTATGAGTGTTTGTGTGTGTGAGAAACTCCGCTGAAGAGGCAGTTGCCGACACGTCGCGACATGTCGCCTGTTTTCGAACTGGCGCTCTGAGAAGTCTGGCTGTTTAACCATAAACTGCTTCGTCCATGGTCATTATGCGGGTGCTCTGTGCCCCTCCCCCCTCCCCTGCTGCCCCTCTAGCGCCATTTTCTTGGTTCGCTTTTGAAGTTGCCACACATTATTCTTATTTATCGGTTGAGAGCAGACCCCAACGAGTGCGCCCATAATATCCGTAGGTATTACGTTGCGGCTATAAACTGTTGCATATCATAAAGATTTTTTTATAACAGCACAAAGTGTCCTCTTCGCATGTGGCGGCCTTTTTCCCCACCCCCACACTCACATTGGATGCGTGAAAAGTCATTTTATTAAACGTAATTCAACGAAACTTAATAAAACTGCCAAAATATTACAACTTTTTCACTTATTTTTTTAGGGGCTTTGCCGAATTGCATTAAATGTATGCATTATTTCAACTAAGCAAATATCACACTGTTAACTGCTTAACATGACACTGTTAAACTGTCAACTCTGCGCTGTTAACAGAGGGTTACAAAGTTGTGAACAGCGCTATGGAAAAAAATTTGGACTGGGCAGATCAGTCGGACGGGCCCGACTGTAGAATACCCTGTACCCTATATTTTAAATATAATTTTATAAAACTATCACACGGAGCGTAACAGCAATTCTTCTTCTTCCATTTTGTGTATGCCATGCATTACAGACCGCGCTGCTAAAGGGCGAGCGGCGTAACGCCTGTAATATTGTTTCGTTCATATCTCTTGTGTTTATTGGCCGATTTTCAGGATAGGTAACTACTATACATAAGAGTACATATTCCGAGTTACAACGTACTATGTTCAATATTACGCTTGTTATTCGGTTTTTATCGATTACGGCGTGAATGGGGCTTGGCATCCAAAATTTGAAAAAAGCCTCATCTGTGTATGATATAGACCTACCAATTACTGAAGAGAGAATTCATGTAAATAGCTTGATGTCTTTTAAATTGGCGAATGTATTTTATTTCATTCGTTGTAGGCGGCAGGGGCGTGGCATTCAAGATTTGAAATAAACTTGATCTGCGTATGGTATACACCTTTCAAAAGAGACCAAAACGGCTGCTCTAGCTTTTATAGTTGCTGAGATCTACGCACTCATCCAGACGGACAGACAGACAGACAGACATGGCTATATCGACTCAGCTTGTCTTCCTGATCAAGAATATATATAGTTTGTGGGGTCTGCCACGCCTCCTTCTGCCTGTTACATACATTCGCACAAAGTTATTAACCCTGTTTTCCCATTTTCAATGGGCACAGGGTATAAATATGCTAAAAGCACGCTGTAAGCAGTTTAACAGTGAACTGCATATAGCAGAGCGCTGTAAGTCGCTTAACAGCTTACTGCATATAACAGCGCGCTGTAAGCAGTTTAACAGCGGACTGCAGTTAACAGAGCGCTGTAAGATTGCGTATTGGATAAAATATATTTGTTGAATTCAAATTTTATTATAAGTTCATAATATATTTGGCCATTAAAAAAATTTTATCAGCTCATAACGCTCTATTATTATTATTATTTTATAAACATTATTATTATGTTATATATATTATTTGTATTGCCTTATGTCATGAGAAATTAAATTTTAAAATAATATTTATTTATATTTCTTTTCTTTTGCAAGTTCAATATCATATTTATGAAAACATATTTTATTTTTAATATTTTTACTATAGAATTTATGTATTTAAATTCTCTTCCATTTGGTGGGGTATTTTTATAATATGTTTTACTTAATAAAGTTGTTTCCTTTTTTTGATAAGTTTAATTCTTTTTAAAATATGTATTTTATAGCTCTTCCTTTTTGTCACAAAATAAATAAAAAGTTTGTTAAATCACTGTAAAACCTATAAAACCCGCTGTATAAACAAAAATTTGAAATAAAATCTGATAAGAAACTTTAGGTATATTTATTTATTTTAAATTTAAATTTGAATAAAACTTTATAAACACTTATTTTATTGTTATTCATTTTGTTTAAGTGCTATAGACATAGATTCCAAACATACTTGCCTGCCAGTTGTCAGTTAGTTATTTATGGGTTCAGGTTTTTTTTTTGACATTTCAATCAAGTGTTATCCAATCTGTTGGCGACAACAACAGCAACAATGGGAACAACAAAATCAGTAGAAGCGTTTCGCATGTTTTTCTGATTATTACGCTCATTACATCATCAAAAGCGGGAAACCAGTGGAGGGGGAGCCGAGGAGAAAAGCAAAGAAAAACATTGCTCATTCTTTGTTTTTCCTATATGTATGCAGTACGTACGATGCTATGTGATTCGTTTTGTTATTATTTTTGTGCTTCGTTGCGTTTTAACAGCCAGAAAAAGCCAAAAAATGGAAAGAGTAAAAAAAAGCTGAGAAAAAGTCATTGTTTACCCTTTTACGCAGCATTTTTCGATTTTGTCGCCAAAAAAAAAGCGGAAAAAAAACTGTGTCCCGAATTTAACCTCCATTCGATGTGTTGAAATCTTTTCAAGTCTTAAGGGAGAAGCGAAGCAGGAGCAAAGAAGCGTGAAGCGAGAGACAGGGCTGGGGACTATCGCGCGAAATTCATTTGTTAACCCGGAAAGGGCGCCGTCTAATCCACTGGCACTGCAGTCGCGACCCGCCAAGCCGGAGTCCAATCCGTAGAATGCAGACCCAAAGTCCCCAGCTTGTGACACAAGAAATGATTGATGAAGGTATTGGTGTAAAAGTTACGCAAAAAATGCCAGAAAAAAGTAACGCAGAACAAGACAAAAAAAAAAACAAAAAAAAACAAAACGAAGATGAAGGAAATCCTGAAATGGGCAAAGCTCAAGCCAAAGGAAAACCCATTCAAAGGCATTAAAGTATAATTTTTCAATGGCCAAAACCGAGTGAGTCTTTAAAAGCAATAGATATTTCTACTTTATACAGTATTAATTGCTCTCAATGCACTCCAGAACGGTTTGGGGCATAAGGTGAGCATCTGGTGCATTGTCTTTTGGCGCAAGTAAGTATGCTACATTTAATTTGCTTCGAGAGTTTTATGTTGCGTCTGTTTTAATGGGCACATAAAGTCATTTATTGGACTGATGTCGTCGTTGTTGCTGTTGTTGTTGCTGTTGTTTGGTTTGTTGCTGTTGTTGACCATTCTGTTTGACCATCTCCATCAAGAGTTGATGGCTCTTTGCGGATTCTATTTCAGTTGGTCTTTATAGTTAACCATTTAGAGCTTTTATGGCTAGTTACGCTCTCCCCCCTCCTCACTCTTTCCACCCGTGTATCTATGGCTCTTCTTTGATGGCATTAACATAATTTATGTATGAGCACGAAACAGCAAGAGCCCCATTACAAAGTATCTCTCAACTTATACAACAGCAGATGTTGGCGATACACACACATACTACAATATGTATAAATATATATTTAGATGGGGCTGCGTGTGTGCAAACACAAGGTAATCAGGCATTCGATGGCAATTTAAATGCTGCTCAATCAAGTAATTTAAGCGATACATTCGAGTTGGGGCGAGCTTCTAATATAGTATTTAATTTATATACCATACTTACCAGCTTTTATTGCCAGGCGTAGCTTAGCTGAAAAGTAGTTATTAATTAGGCTTTTATTTGTACAGCAATTTGTGGGCTAATTTATTAAAAAAAATATATAAGAATTTATTTAAAATTCTACATTATGTTGAAATATTTTGGTTTCCTGTTTTTTCTCACAAAATTTCATAAATTATGAATGTAGGTTTCATTGACTTCTAATTGGAATCTAATATAATTTAATTATTAATATTTATTTGCAAAAAATAAAACAAAATTCGTCTATTCAAATTACAATTATTTGTTTAGGCAATAAATTTAATTAAATAGCAAAGTCAATTAAAGAACTTTTTGCGTTTATGTTATGTTTACATTTTGCTCTGCTTATGTTTCCATTTGCCATATACAAATATTGATTGTACATATAGTAGCAAAAACAATGATAAAAAAAGTTACAATAATAATAATCATAAAAAACATGCCTAAAAAAATATGTAAACATTTTTCGTACATTTAATTTTATGATATGCAAAATAATCATAAAAAGCGCAACGCCAACAATGCCCGCAAATATATATATATATATATATAAATATACCTACATCTATATAATAAAAACACGAGTACCTAACAAACAGCAACAACAAATAGGAATAATAATAGCAATAGCAACAACAAAATGTGTAGCAACTTCCGTTTCCGCTGTGCAGGCAGCCAAAGCAGTGTACAATGGTTGAAATACAAGCATGGCCAATATATATATTCGATTGCTTAGAATATCATCGTGTATAGACTTCAAAAATCCAAGGACATTTTATTTAAATTTTCAGCTCCAATAAAATATGAGAGTTTGTTGGAAAAAAATATTGAAGAATCGAAAGGTATAATGTGCGTCGAAAAGGGTCGAATGCGACATTTGTATGCATGCAAAATAAAAAAAAACATATCAAACCATTATTATATTATTGACAAAAGGTAAACCTTGTAGCTCTACAAATCAATTATCGATTCTTCGTGACTTTATTGGGCGTGATTTTCTCAAAAAAACCATAAACACACGTGGGGCGCCATATTTCCATTTGTGGCGCCCAACGTGGGTTCGATGCAATTGTTAATATTTTAGTAAATTGCTGAGTTTTAATTTATTTCTAAATAGGTGTAAAGTATGCATAAATTATGTTTCTAACCCACTGTGCACTCTGCAGTGTCCACTGTGAGAAGTGCTGTCCATGCTGGTGTGTATGGCGCATAACCGTTAAAATTCAGGCACATACACGTGGTGCACACCACATACCATGCCACGCCAACACACACACACACACACACACTGTGCCTTACACACAGACACAGACATAACCATAACCATAAACAAGCAACGACAACGAGCAACGCGACATTTTATAGCAACGGGCGAGGGGTGAAGGAAGAGCATAAAGCTCTGGGTTCTGGCTTTCGTGATGGACTTTTTTCTTCAGTGTATTTGTTTTTTTTTATTTTGTTGGCTTCTTTTCCTTATTGTGTGCACTTGGCATAAATTAAAGCGCCGTTAAGCATAAGCTCGTCCAATTACCAAAGTATCCTTTGCCATTATATTTACGGATTTATTATAGTGTTGACTGTCGCCCCGACCTGCCACAGCCACTAAACTGCATTTTGGGTGTCCCACTGTGTGTGTGTGTGTGTTTGTGTGTAATGGCCACACCTCCATTCGCTCCTGTGCGCCCCCTTTGCTTTACAAGAGGCGCATGCATGCATGTACTTTTATCGGTCCTTTGTCATTTGTCATGTTAATTTAATGATTTTTGCTTTTTTCATGCGTCCGTTCTGCCACACGCGCTCTCCTGTCCATATTCGTTCGGGTTTTTATGCCTTAATGGCGGAATTTCCACCCACAACTCCCATGGGGCCTCATATATACATATCTATATACGTATATATGTATATATGGCTATATAAGTTATGTCCCTTGCCCTGTATGTGTTTGCGTTTGGGTCTGTCAAACAAGTTGACAACTTGCAATGGGCTGTATATAAATTTACCGTTACATTACCTACACACCCATCCAAACACACACACAGATACAGAGGCAAGTACTGTGCTGTTGTTAAAAAATTAATGCGAACGCCCTACAAATTTGAGTTATGCGTGAGTTGCCCAATTTGTAGAAGAAGTGGAAGAAACCCGCATTCAGTAGCCCCATACCCTCATCGCATAGATCTCACCAGTCTGATTACTATATCACGCTCGCCTAGTAACAGATTGTGTACGCTTGTCACGGCTATTGGCTCATATTAGAACATTTATGGCTATACTAGCATATACCACACGCGCTTTAAATACACTCTAACCTATTTGGCCAACTAAACTCTGGAGCGTAGGGAGTTAAAATTAACAGATAATATCTTTCCCTTTCCCAGTAGATTTCATATTAGATTAACTTAGATTAACTTATTTTTATAATGTCAACTAAGAGCGGTCGACAATGACAATGTTACTTAGGTACCTACGACACGTCTTAACCACATGACTACAACCACTGCACTGTAAGCATCAGCCTAGCAGCAGCAGTATTTATAGTGCTTGCAGGCTTCGCTGTCGCTGTTGCTGTCGCTTAATCAGTTCAAAAAAAAAAAAAGAAGCGTAGCAGAAACCCCCTTACCAGTCCGCTGCTGTGGTAAGCCAACAAATCGCCCGCCGGCGTATGCCACGCTCGCTCTATGCATACGCTCATATGCTGCGCTTAGCCGCTCTTCTATTCTCTCGCTCTTGCTGGCTCTCTAAGCACCACACACAAGTGTGTGTATGTGAACATGTGTTTGTTTAATTGAGTACAGATCGGGATAACAGTTAAAATGGAAGGCGGTAAGATTGGGGGCGTGATTGCTTCTTATGCTAGGCAGTGGTTTAATAATTATGGAAACGCAAAGTACAGGCTCTCTTACTGTCAGTAAAGCCCGACTGTAGCCTTCCTCCCGACTGTACTGCACCGTCCTCACTGGTTTTAAACTTAAACTACATTTAAATATCTTTGACTACTGCAGTTAGATGACATTAAATAAATAAATAAAGGGTTGGTTGACGATACTATTTATATAGAGTTAAATATTTTAGAAGAAAAGTTTTTGCTGATATGCTGGATTTCGAACCAAATACTTCATAGAGACTATTACAGTCAAAACTGAGTATTCTTTAAGTTCATACAAATTAAAAAAAATATATAAAATAAATAAATTATATAATTATCTATGAATAATTAAAAAGAACTACACGCTTATTTGAATACGTTTTTATGGATTATTTATTTAAATATTCGGATAATTATATTTTATAAAATAAATACATATAAACACAATATATACAAAATTATAAAATATACATATTACTATATTTCATAATGTTAGTAACAGAAGCGCAGAAGTTGCTAAAATATGTTTCTTCTGTGAAATTATAAAAGTTTGGCTAGTGACGATGTGATGACACTTGATATACAAATTTTTCTTATAAAATCGATGGCATATACTAAAAATAAACTTTAAATAATTTGAATAAAAATAATTTGTTGGCAATAAATAATAGTGTTTATTGAAATTTATGCAGAATAAATCAAAAAAGTATTTTAGAGAATTTAATAAATTAATCTGCAATTGCGGAAAATTTACTTTAACTTTGTATATTTTCAAGCAGTTGGACTTCAAAGCGAAACAGCCCGGGCAAAGCCCGGCAGAGCTGGCTGCTGTTTTATTGTATTAGCAGCGAGAGAAATAAATAATTGATTCGTTTTGTGTTGCAATAAGAACTGAGTAAATAATAGCGTCTGTGCGAGCAACTTCTTTTAATTAATGCGAAATCTAATTGAAAAACTGATACGCAACCAAGTTGTCTGGCCATATTTTCCAGAGTTGTTGCTGTTGTTGCGAGTTGGTGCTGTTGTTGCGAGTGTTGCTGCGGTGTTAATTGAAATTTAATCTAGGCAACACGCACAAAGCTCTGACACTCTACGAGCTGCGAATGTGAATGAGATTGTGAATGTGAATACGAATACGAATACGAATAGGAATAGCAATACGACTACGACTACAGCTGCCAATGGGAATGGTTATTGGATGGAGTATGGGGTATGGGAATGAGTACGGGATGTGTTTATCGGCCAGTTGGCAGTTGGCGGCACAGATTAGAAACATTTGTGCGACTAAATAGCTGGCTGAATGTGCGAATGTGCGAATGTATCTCATGGATACGGATGCGCGGCAGACAGACAGATAGACAGATAGACTGACAGACAGACAGACAGATAGACAGTCAAACTGGCAGCAGCTTTCTTTCATAGTCTTGGCCAATCATTTTCCCAGCCTCCACATTTCAGAATGCTTATAATAAGCAGTGGCTTAGACAGCGTTTTCTGCAGGAGGGATGCTCGGCATACTGCTGACAATCTCCACAGATCTCCCCAAGTTTTAGCTTAGGTAAACCTCTTTCCTTGGCAGTCAAAAATCATGAATTAAAGCAAAACTTAACTAAAACCGATTTAATTAAATTAAATTAGCTTGAAATATAAGAAATTTATTCAGACTTATTTATTGTTAACTAAAAGAGTACCTAAAAGAAACACACACTATCAATTTGTAAATAAAAGTTGCAAATAAATTAGAATGTAAAATTAATTATGTTTAAAATAAATAAATCAATCTGGGGATGAAAATAAATTGCCCCGATTTTGAAGGAGCTGTAGAATATAGTCATTCAATGTAGCCATTTTTAGACCATTTTATTTATTTATTTCTAATACTGTTTAAAATATTTTTATAGATTTTTGGTAAGAATTTCATTGCTATATCTGCACTTTAACTATTTATGTTAGCTGATACTGTTATGATAGTGTTAGTGGACCTCAAGATATAGCTTTATTGATCCAATCAATAACAATTATAATCCGTTCTGGATTTGTTGCTCTAATTAAATGAATTTTTATACACGACTTCTTGAAAGTCGAAACTAGTCAACATTAAATATTTAACTAAAAATTTTGTAAAAAATTGTGGGCTTTAACTTAACTTTGACTACTGCTCTGCTCTCATTGCTTATCTGCAGCTATCTGCACTCTCCTATCTATCGGAGAGTGGTGGGGAGAGGAGGGGACCAGGTTTGGTGGGACAGTTGACCGGTTAACTGGTTGGCTCTGACTGCAGTTGGGTTTGAGTTCTTTTGAGTTCTGTTGTCGTTGCTTTAAATCAATTGCCTGGTCGTGCCATTAATTTCAGAAAGTGTCTTTGCCTTTGCTTTCTACCTTCTGCTGCTTTGTGTCTTGTGTCTTGTGCCTTGTGCCTTGTCGTCGCTTTAATTTATTTTGTCTCCTCATGCGAGTTGCAACAGTTGCTGCCGCATTGCACTGCATTCAAAGGCAGGGGGAGAACTGAACAAACTGAATCCAAAGCCATAGCCAAAGCCAAAACCAAAACTCAAATAGTAAGAGTCAAAGTCCCAGTTGGAAATTGAAAATGGAAATGGAAAAGGCGATGGAGTCGTGTTGGGATAGTGTATTTGGGTTGTCTAGCGTTTCCTTTTAATTTATTTGAGTTGCGATTGATTCGCTTTGCAGCGACATACAACTTGCAGATACAAATGTATCTTTTGTATGGCATTGCCTGTGCCTTTGCCTTGGCTTTGGCTTTGGCTTTGGCTCTGGCTTCTTTGACTCCTCATTAATGCTCCTCAGCTCAACTCAACTCGACTCGAGTCGACTCAACAGTTGCAGTCGCTGAGCAATTACCAAGTCCACATACGCTCCGTTGATTTACGGTTGCATCGTGCCCTTAAATTTAACCCTCATTTTGTCCATTCCAACTGCTCAGCAGTTTCTCTTTGTGTAACACTAACCCAAATCGCCAAATCGCCTGAAAATGCTTTAAAACCATCACATAAATAACGCTCAACGATGTGCAGCTTTTACTTGATAACAAGCTAACAAATGCAGCAAAATATACGCCAGTTTAGCTAAGATCTTGGCTACAGATTTATTTGCCTTTATCGTAATCGGTTGATTTACTTGAAGTTGTTATCATAATTAAATGGGAACTAATGTATCTTATATTAAAGCTATAGCTAAAGTTTCGCATTAATACGATATCGAATTTTTAAGGTAACAAAATCTGCATATTAAATTTTTTTTATTTCTTTTTTTGAAAGCTGCAAATATCTAGAAATGATGTTAAATGTAAAATATATATAATTTAAATTATTAAATAAATTATTTCAATGCATAGATACAATGTATAGAGTTTACAAAAGAAAAGTGTAAATATAAAATTAATTTATTTTTATATAATATATAAAAAATTATGTATAATAAAAAATAAAATAAAATAAATACATATAACAGATAGACATACAGTGGCGAGCACATGTGGATACATGTTTGCCGCTTTTTAACTATTATGTCTGTAAAATCTAAAAAAATGCATCGATCTTCGTGATTCTTTTTTTCTCTTATTGCTTAATATTATTGAAAAATGGATCAACTACATTTGTTTCCCAAAAACGGCGATTTCCTTTAAAATAATTTGTTTTAATGAAAATGGTCAAAGTATCCACTTTAGCTCGTTTTTAGCTTTTTTTGGTTTTAATTGTTTTTGAAATATCTGGACCCAAGAACTTAAACTTTTATTACACTAATTATGGAATTGGGGATACTATAAACTAGATTTAGTATGTGCTCTCCTGGAATCTTGCACCACTCCGCCCCTCACCCGGTTCCAAAGATCACCCAATCCTCTAGAGAAGATTCGTTGCTCACGAACTGGTTCTTTGGCGGATCTAAAAATTTTTGGTTGGTTTCACATCTGGGCACTGGACAGGCCAGTGTAAGTCCGAAAAGGACATAATATTGGCGCTCCTGGACCTTCAAAACTCCTCCCACGTCTGCTCCCCGACAGAGATGCACGAACTGTGGAGCATGGTATGACCACCAGGATAAACACTTGGCCAAAATAAGATGCGGCGGCTATGGATATATCCATAAGGGAGTGGATGACATTGATTCCATTGCTCAGGATTGGTCTAACGGGAACCAGCGAGCAGGAGAAATCTGTCGTATCGGAGAAAAATGTAGCGCCACGACTGAAACCTATCAGGAAGCAAAAGCAATGGAGCATGGAAGATTGGAAATAGGTTATATTGGTCAGATGAGACCTTAATAAACAGATTTTAGTCCAATTGCGGGGAGCATTACTGGTTCCTTGTGTTCCTTGGAAGATCTCAGTCGTGGCGCTACATTTTTCTCCGATACGACAGATTTCTCCTGCTCGCTGGTTCCCGTTAGACCAATCCTGAGCAATGGAATCAATGTCATCCACTCCCTTATGGATATATCCATAGCCGCCGCATCTTATTTTGGCCAAGTGTTTATCCTGGTGGTCATACCATGCTCCACAGTTCGTGCATCTCTGTCGGGGAGCAGACGTGGGAGGAGTTTTGAAGGTCCAGGAGCGCCAATATTATGTCCTTTTCGGACTTACACTGGCCTGTCCAGTGCCCAGATGTGAAACCAACCAAAAATTTTTAGATCCGCCAAAGAACCAGTTCGTGAGCAACGAATCTTCTCTAGAGGATTGGGTGATCTTTGGAACCGGGTGAGGGGCGGAGTGGTGCAAGATTCCAGGAGAGCACATACTAAATCTAGTTTATAGTATCCCCAATTCCATAATTAGTGTAATAAAAGTTTAAGTTCTTGGGTCCAGATATTTCAAAAACAATTAAAACCAAAAAAAGCTAAAAACGAGCAAAAGTGGATACTTTGACCATTTTCATTAAAAAAAATTATTTTAAAGGAAATCGCCGTTTTTGGGAAACAAATGTAGTTGATCCATTTTTCAATAATATTAAGCAATAAGAGAAAAAAAGAATCACGAAGATCGATGCATTTTTTTAGATTTTACAGACATAATAGTTAAAAAGCGGCAAACATGTATCCACATGTGCTCGCCACTGTATGAACAAAATACGTGTAATGCAGTTAGAGAGTTTATAGAAATATATCTAAGCGAATCGTTTTATAGATCTAGAGATTAATTAGTAAATTTGTATCATCAATTAAAAAATTATGGGCATAGGTTTGGGAACAATCAAGTGCAAAACACAGGGTATATTTAAGTCTGTCAGATGTCGGTCTTATTACAGCTAATGTTGCAGTCTAGTTTTTTCAGTTTTAAAATTTATATATTTATTCTAGATCCAACGATTTTTTTTTAGATATGTATATAAGAATATTCCATATATGGAATATTATTAGGACCAGAGTATCTTTTGTCGTAGTCTTTTAGTATTGCTATAAAAAATCATGTATTATAATCCAATGGTATTGTTTATTTAAGATATTACACGTATTTTTGCTGAGTGTATTTGTAGATACTAGAAAATTATTTTAGTTAATTTTAGGCTTTAACTTAGTTACAGTTCTGATTCTGTTATATTTTGCAGAGTGTGCATTTAATCAGTGCGTCCAATTACAGCGTATCTTCAAGTCTGGCATATGCAACATTCGTTTATAGTACATATGAGTTTGGAGTTTTTCTTTTGGTTTGCCACACGTTCTGTTAGAGCTTGCAGCAGCTTGTGGCAAGCTTCTGTGATTTTGCGGCATTTACAGTTGTTACACTGGCTTTCAACTTGCAACTAGCGACTTGCAATGGCCACTGTGGCAATGTGGCAACGTGGCAACATGGCAACATGGCAACGTGGCAACGTTGCAAACGCAATTTATTTCATTCATTTCAAATCATTCGAAAACTATACTTGCCCCCAGCTTCCTTTCATTATTTATGGCATTTGGTGGAGCGAACGGACGCATGCAGCGTGTGATTGTTTATGCTGACCGGGGTGCTGCACTGCGAGAAATTACTAAGAGATATTGCTGAACTGAAATGAATTGAAATTCACATGTAACTGATCTTATCGTTTGGATTTATATATATACACTTGTATATATTTTATTTTCTATTTATATAATATTGAAATACCCCATGGTAAAAGAAATCATAAATAGTAACACCAAACCATAAAACAAATTTAAATAAATATTAAAACAAAAAATCTAAAACAAGAAACATTTTAGAATTTTCAATATTATTATTTTTATTATCAAGTATATATATGCTTTGTGGAAACTGCCTCTTCGTCTACTGCCTGTTACATACATTCGTACAGAGTTATAAGCCCTGTTTTTACCCATTTTTTTTTACCCATTATTGAATATTAATTAAATTCAATTAAATAATAAATATATATGTATATATTATAATAAATTTTTTATTTTTATAATTTTATAATATCACGTCTAGCGTTTCTAAGGTCAATGATGAGAATGCTGGCAACATTCGAAATAGTACTATCTGACCAAAGTCAAAATTTTCCATTAAAAAGCTCCCATTGCTAGACGTCGAGCCCGAATCCCAGCTTCAGTTATTATAATTAATATTATTATTAACCTTTAATTTATTTTAAGATATTTGTAGATGAGCACGATCTATTTTATCAGTGTCGTAACCCTGGTCACCACAGCTCATGCTCTCTCGCCTTTTTCGCTCTGTGAAGTTGCAGTTGCAATCATAATAATATTTTTGCAATGCTTCGTCCATTTTGAACTGGAGACTGGATGACTGGATGACTCTGTCTCTGCCTCCCTCTCTCTCTCTCTCTCTTTCTCTCTCTCTCTCTATCTGTTTCTAACTCTGTCTTTGTCTGTAGCTGCGACTGTGGCTCTGTTGTCATCGCATTATTATTCCGCTTCGACGTTTTCTGCTCTTTTCCTTTGCTACTTTACTATTATGTGTTTCTTTGATTTCATTTCATTTCGTTTCGTTTGGTTTGGCTTTTTTTCTCTCTCTATTTACTTCTATCTGTGTGTGTTTTTTTGCCTTTTCGCTTGCCATAAATGGTTCATAAAATTTTATATGCTCGTCTATAAAGGAAACCGTTTGCTCCACTTTCCGCATGCATTGAAAATAAGTTAAGAGATCTGCAAAACCGAACGTTGGCTTAGAAGATATTGAAAGTTTCCCCCTCAAATGACAAGTTAATGGCATGGCGACATACAATTGATGTATATAATATGCTAAAATTGAGTCTCATTTGCTAATGCCCTGGGAAAGGAACCGTCTAACTTTGTTTTCGATCATCTTTTGGTTTCGGCCCGATAACAAACAGATCTCGACAGCATTGCAGATTTTTCTGTTGAAATTTCTTAGGCAAATGGTAGAATAGTTTTATAAATATTCATTAAAAATTATTATAAAATAAATACTAATTAAAAATGGGCAAATCGATAGAGAGTATCTGAAAGATACTTGTGGATATTGGTGGACTACTTAGCCCGATAACAAACAGATCTCTGTTGAAACTTCTTGGACAAATAATAGAATAGTTTTATAAATATTTATAAAAATATATTTTAAAATAAATATTAATTAAAAATGGGTAATTCGATAGAGAGTATCTGAAAGATAGATACTCGATTTTATTGGATTCTAATTTATAATCAATTATAAACTGAACACTTCTTGCAGCTCAGTCATAAATCTAAAACCGTTTTCTGCATTCTGCTCGTTTCATTTAGCTAATCCCCCGCTATTTGTTTAAAAATATCGCTTAGCATTTGCCCAAAATGCAAAATTGCAATTGGAATTGTTAAATCGAATGGGCAAAGCCAAACGCGAAATGATTTCGAAATCGTTTAGATGCTAAGTCGCTGGATTTGGCTTTGGCTATAGCTATGGCTATAGCTATGACTCTGGCTATGGCTATCGTTTCGTATCGCATCGTATCTTCCGCGTTTGCCAAAATCAAATTGAGTGGCTTATGCAACTGGCCCAGCAACAACAATAACAACAACAACAACAGCTAACATACAAAAAAGCTACAACGATTTTGGCCAAAATCGTAGTTGGAATCGGTGCTTACGTGACCAGCCGAACGACTCAATCTCAGCCAACAAAACTAAAAAACAAGCGAAAAACTAAAAAACTGAAGGCAAGAAGAAGCATCAACTGCATGTTGTGATAACCTGGTGAAAGATACCCTGCAATTAGATAAGTTCAACGGAAATAAATAAATAAATAAATAAATAATAAAAAAAAAAATAAATAAATATATAATTCAACGATTAAATTCAATAATAATATTTAAAAGAAAATCTATTATAAAACAATTATTTTTTTATTCAATTATTTTTTTATTAATTATAATTATAGTTTTGGTACTGGAGTTAAAAATTTATTAATTATTTTGCAATGAAAATGCGAAATTCTTGACGTTATTAAGCTGAAAAATATTTTAGAATATCGTTAAGAGAAAAGGCATAAATTATAAATGGAAATGTGAAATTGAAGGGTATAATAACTTTGTGTAAAAAGTTATATAATATAACGCTAAAAAAAGTATTTCAATAATTGCGATAATTTAATATAACGAGATTTACATAGTAAAAATAAATATAGATTTTTTTAAAATAGTTTATTTGTATATTTATAATGATTAAATTTTTTAAAATTTTTTAAATTCTTTTTAAATTATTCTATAAATAAAAATGTATTTATTTTTTGTATTTATACCTATTATCATATCTTCAAATCTGTTAAAATGTTCAACAAATAAATAAATTGAGTACAAATTTCAAATAACTGTTGTTTTGCAATTTGGCAAATTTTCTCAAGTTCTACCCTAGATAAGTGAGACGCACTGCGCATGGTGGCAAAGTTACAGGGTATACAAAATTACCGGTGCATGTTGCAAGCCGTCGAGCAGCTCAATGCCCGCCACCGTAGAGCCCACATCTATACCTATTCGAAATACGTATTCGTAGTCGTATTCGTTTATTCGTAGTCGTATTCGTTTATTCGTAGTCGTTTATTCGTTTATTCGTATAGTTGTATCTTATTATCAACTCGCGAGTTCGCTGGCCGTTCATGAACTACAAACGCCGTTGGCTGCGTTTTCGCTTTGCATTCGACTGCAATTGGCAGTTGGCTAGGTGCAAAAGGGGAGGAGGTGTATGGGGGCTTTGAATAAGGGGACGGGGAAGGGGGAACGGTGTATGGTAGAGGCGGTTGTCTGTCCTCGATGCGGTTGTTGCCTCTTGGGCTTGTGCTTGTATCTGACGGATGCACAAGCCAAACGCAAACGCACTGCACCCATAAACGTGTATGCGTACTGTGAGATACACAACTTCAAGATACTCTGATATCGCCTAGATGCGAATTTCATATCACGCCAGAGCAGAACAGGTTGTAAATATATTCAAAAATAAATGGAGAAATGATCAGAAATGCATTTATTGAAATTATTCATGAATATTTACATTGTTTTGACTGGTAATTGTTTAGATTTGTATGTTTAAATGAATATTTACATTGTTTTGATTTGTAATTATTTGAATCATCATGATTATAATATATACACAGAACAGTAATATGCATAATTCTTTTTTATTTAAAAGTTTAGTAAATAAATGAAATATTCACAAGATATTAATATAATACATTCGTTTGATTTAATAAGTTTTATTTCAAATGCAATTGATAGCTCGATAAATTTTAATACATTTATTTATATATTTTGGTTTATTTATTAATATATATTAAGAGTGTTAAACAGAATTAACTCTAGTATTACAATATATAGCTAGAGCAACAGAGGCTTTCAAAATATGAAATATAAAATAATACATCATAGCATAATTTATTATATTTATTTATAATTATTTTCAAATATTAATAAGAGTAATTCGAAGGTTAGTTCAGTTCTTCATTTAATTTAAACACAATTTGCACAATTAAAATTGCATTTATAAATCTAATTACCAGTGGGTTATAATTTTAAATTGCTTATACAAATTAATTTATATTTGTTAAGTAATTGTAAGCTTGTAATTGAATTATTTTTATAAATTTATTCGTTAAAATTGTACTCGAGCAGAGTTTCAATAGTGGTAGCACTTTGAAAGACTTTTTCATTGACTTTTGATAAGCAGACGACCTTACACTTCATCAAGTTTTATCGTCATCATATCATTATTATTAACGATGTCTTACTTTGGGCTGTTTTTTGTTTTTTTTTTTTGTGTTATTTGTTATTTCTTCTGTAACAGGGCAAAACAAAACCAAGGCACTTTGCTGTACTTGAGCATTTGGATGTGTTGATGTTGACGATGATGGAGCAAGCTCCAAATTTCAAGTGATAGACAAATATTTCCAAGCAGTTACAGTACTTCACCGACAGCTGTGCGTAATGCAAACGCACTGTACACCCTTTCAGAATATCGTATATAGACTGCCTACCCCCCTGGGCCATCCAACTTCATCGCACTCGATTCTTGTCATTTGCATGGGCCACACTTCACTTGGACACTTCAGTTCGCTCTTGAGTCAAGTTATAATACCCTGACGGCGGAAGAGTTGAATCTACATGTAAAGCATTTAAAAGAAGTACACTGGGAGAAATATCAAGAGGTTTTTAGCACGTGAATCAAGAAGTTCCTGAGTCAAACGTTTAATGATCAAATAATAATGATAAATGAAGAATGTTCTTGTATTCTTGATTCAAGAATTAAATTGTGCTGGATTTTTAAAATCCCATTTCCAAGACTTTTTATATTTAGTTCGAATATATGGTAATTTACATATATGGTAACCTTTTTCTAAGACCATTTCTCAGTCTCATTTTCTTCCAGAAGCAAGAGGTCTTACTGCAAATAAGTATTTCTTTTAATATATGCAATAAATGTTTTTAGCACAAAATACTTTAACACCGTTCTTAAATTTGTGATGGCAAATCGGCAGCAAAACAAATCTTAAATGTATACTTAAGAAAATAAAAATCAAATCCATTTAGGTCAAAATATAGCAATCTTACCTTATAAAGTATTTGGATAATTATCTATCTGGTTGAGGTGTTAATTGATTTATGTTATATACATTTTACATATGATATTTATTTAATCATATGCCAATTATTGATATAGATCATATTTATATGTATGTCAATTATGTATGTCTTGCATTATCTTATTTTATTATACCCTGTGTCCATTTGAAAAATTGGAAAAACAAGGTTAATTTTATATTGTTATTATTGTTTCAAATAAACTTTATTATGAAATGAATATGATTTATTATAAAATTTAATAATTCTTTTTAAATTAGTTTATATTAAATTTTAAATTTTCTTTCCTTGAATATTTAACAAATAGTTTTAGGCAGATGGATTGTGCTTATATACATTTTTTTATTTAACATATATTTAATAATATTATATATATGTAAATATACATATATTTAGTATTAAATCAAAATACAGTTTGTTGGTAAAAATTATAAATTATAAAGTTCTTAAGAGCTTACGAACTTTACAATTAAAAAACTGACTTTACATTGAAATGGTATGAAAATGATTAAACTTTTTGTTAAGTTAAATTTGAGAATCTATTTTAAATATATTCATGTAATATTTAACAGAATTTCCGTACTTAAATTTAAAATATAAATTCAAAATAGATAGTTTTGCTTCTGCTAATTAAATGCCATTGTCTAAACAAATGTCTATTCACATTGCATTCAACTGGCGAATATTGCATTCATTGCATTGCCATATCAAAGTTAATCTATTCTAAACTGTTTCACTTTTCTCTCCACCCCCCCTGCATTCCCCCTTCCATCCATCCACCCCTGGATATTCCCTCGCTTCTTACAAATCGAAAATATGAGAAGCGCTTGAATTCTAAGCCCAGAGGGAATACCATTGTTAAGCTGGTCCCTGTTTCTCGTTCTGTTTCTGTTTCTGCCGTGTTGCGGATGGAATTGTGGGAACAAGCGACGAGGGAGCTGGGTGGATAGGGAAGAAAAGGGAGAGAGAGGGAGGGCGAGGGCAATGGCGGAGTCTGTTGCAGAGCTGTTGTTGTTGTGGGGATTAGTGTAGTGGGGTTTGCCATGCGATGCAATAAATTAAAATAATGTTTGCTCATTTAAAACTTAGGGGCTGCTGGTTTAGAGCGGAGCCTGGACAGGGGCTGGAAGGGTAGGGGAGGGGATAACAGAGGGATAGCGGGTACAAGTGTTTGCTTGTGCGCCGTTAATTTGTTTTTACGACACTTGTTGGTGTTTATTATTTCTGTTTTGCAGCTCCCGCGTTGGCGGTTAGTCATTGGGGTGGCGGGGGGTGTGTGGGAAATGGAAAATGGGTAGCGAGTACAACAACCAATCTGCCACGCCTCCCATTCCCACTCGCACCCGCACCCGCACCCGCACCATCACAAAAAATACTCCCCGGAGGCAAATGTTATAGGGAGAACGATGTGGTCCGCATAAGCACTAGAAACAACAAACAGACAATTAGATAATAACAAATTTCAGCTCCACTGTTGACACTCGTGAAATGTGAAACAAGAGATAGTAACTGAATTCCATTTCATTCCACTGTGGGGAGCATCAGCTGCTCAGCTGCTCACCAATGCAGCACGGCAGCGCAGCGCAGAGTTGCATGGCATACACTTGACAAAATCATGGGGGCGATTCTGCAGCTGTTTTTAATTAAACGATAGAAAAACTGTAATTTCATTAATTCAATTAGATGTGCTTTGCCTTTGAATATATTGGGAAATTTTGCAATCAATATTACATTAATAGTATAAATAAATAAACATAAATATATAAAAAAAATTATTTATTTGGATATATTTATTTATTGTTTTATTAAGATTGTAAAACATAATAAATACGAATTTACAATGTAAGTCCAGAGCACCAGAGTTCTTCAGGCTGAAATAAATAAGTATATTATTAATTATACTATGTATTTTAACTGATTAAAGCAAGAGTTATGCCCATCGATAACTTTTAACATCTGCAGCTTTTCTTCTTCTATAAAATGCGGAAATTAAATTCTTAAGCTAACGGGAATCGTTTGGTGTTTGAAGAGAGTTTCCAAAGAAAATTTCAGAATTACAATAAAGCTAATTCAACTGTATTTTGCTCTATAAAAATAATCGGTAGCTTCAATAATGCCCTGAGGAAGATAAATTTGTTGCAAGTAATAGCTGTAAAGTTTTTCTCCGAGTGTTGCAAAAATTGTCATGCATATTGTCTGTAATATGAATCCAACAATCCATTCGTCAACTGAAACAGACAGATGGACGGACAGACAGACAGAAGGAAAGACGGACAGCCTGACTAGTTAACTCGACACTGGCCAAGGCCCAGCCGCAGATTAACCCATCATGAATCTTAATTAGCAAAGGGGAAGAGGCGAAGACAAGAACAAAAACGTAAACAACAAAATAATAATGAAAAAAAAAAAAACAAAACCGTTCAAAGCAAAAGACAATGATCCCCTGGCAAATGGGTAACTATGGAGTTGATAGACAAGCGACAGTCGAACTTATTACGCAAAATGTATATACCCTAACCCTAACCCTAACCCGAACCCGAGCAGTGTTGACAACTTTTTAGCGAGAAAAAAGACAGTTTTTGTCGAAAAGGTCACAAAAAAACTAAACAAATTTATAAAAAAAAAGTAAGAAAACAGCTAAATTATTACTAAGATTTTCCTTAAAAATTTAGATTACCATCTGATTAATCATGCAAGATTTTCACAAAATTTACTATAATAGATGTTGAATAATTTTCACGATTATTATAAAAATAAATATTCTTATAATCGACCTATAACTGTTTGTTATTATAGCATAAATATTTAAGAAAAGCTAAAAAATTAATTATTTAAAATTCACCTTTTTCCGGAGTTCCACAATTTTCTTGCAAAAGTGCCAGATGTGACGAGAAAAATGCGGATTCGGCCTGAACCTGAACCTGAAACCGAAGCTGAACTCTATGTAGTACTACGTGTATCCCAAATCATGCGAGTACAATAAGCCAACAGTGCAAGAAATAAAGCAGAAAAAAAAATTGTTTTGCTTTTGCGGCACAAAGAACGCGAAGAACAACAACAATGCCAACTTGAAATAATAAAGCCTAGCTAAAGGTCTGTTTAGGCAGAGAGCGGTGGGAGGAGGGAGGGAGGAGAGAGTTGGGCAGAGGAGAGGGTAAAAAACACAAAGACCAAACATTTAAAGAGCGAGCCGTGTACTAACAAACAAGGGCATCCAGTTTGTTTTTTTTTCTTTTCATTTTTTTTTCAAATTTGTATTTTTTTCTAGCCCAACCTTTTTTGAAAAATCAAAACAAACGAGCGTGGAATGAAGGAATGAGCGCTAAACGTAAACAACGCAGAGCACACCCCGCAGAGAGACAACAACAAGAGCAGAAGGAGAAGGAGAAGGAGAGAAGCTTTAATCCAACTCGCCAGCGGGAGTAGGTGTAACTCCGGTAGTGCCAGGGCCTCAGATGAGACAACGGAGGAGAGCTGGAGAGTTGGAGAGTTGCAGAGTTGCTGAGCTGCGTGAGGAGAGCGGAGAATTCAAGAGCAAAGAGTGATAGAGAAGACGAGAACCAGTTGGGCCAGTTCCAAAGCTGCTCCGTTGTTTTTCTTAATTTTTTATTTTTTCGCTCTTGCCATAATAATAATAATAATAAAAAGTAATAAAAGAGCTTAAAGATCAACATGTGGCGATATCTCGACGCTCTGTGCTTCTTATGGCCTCCATAGCGAATCCCTGCAATCCACAACAACAACAGACATGTCGATAACAGATATACACCTGGGGTTCTGATCTTCAAAGATTCATTATATGTGGAGCTTATTAATAACTGGACGGTTTTACGGTACAAAAAAAAAACGTATTACTAGGCAGAATTTTAAATAATATTAAATAATTATTATTATTCTATCTCATCATTATTTGGGTTGTTTTAGCTAAAAAAAATATAAAAGAATATTTAAAAATCTATCTCATCATTATTTGGATTTGTTGTTAATAGTATTCTGTTTATCTAAAATATATAAAAAATATTATAATTCTATTATTTGGATGTTTGTTTATAGTATTTTGTTTATCTACAAAATAAACTTTAAAAATTGAATAGGTTGATCGAATTGATTACCGTTTGGGTAATTTGTTAATAGCGATTTGTTTATGTAAAAAATATAACCATCGCATAAAAGCTACTAAGTTTATATTGTAGCATTAAGAATATATATCTTAGATAGATAAATAAATATAGAGCTTGTCAACTTTTTATTACAATCAGCAAGCGACATGGATTTGGTTTTAAGTATTTAAATTGCGCACAAATGTGAATAAAAGTCAAATAAATATTTATAAAGCGCTTACAAATCTTTAAGCCAAATTGCCAAATAAAAACCCTGCTAAGCCTGCATAATTGCTGTAATCCCAACTAAATGCTAATCATAATACATTTTTCGTATAGACTTTTATTTTTTTATTATTTCAAAGCCAGCGGATAGCTGACCAAGTGGCAAATGCTGAGGAAAAGCATTTTCCAAGCTCTATGACCTCAGTAGATGGCTAAGTGGTGGTGGGGGCAGGGGCAGGGACAGGGACAGTGGCAGGGGCAGGGGGTAAGTGAGAAGCCCTATGATATTGAATGGGGCAATACTCGTAACGAGAACCGAAATGAAAATATTTCATCAAATGAAAGTTAATCATAGAAACGCATTCAGTAGATTTTACTGAGAAGCCCCACAAAAAAATCCTATCAAAATAAGTAAAGCAAAAGACATGACGCCCACAATATCTGCCATGTGGCATTTGCCTCCGTCTCCCCCCGCCCCCTCTTCCCGTTTTCCCCTTTCCGTTTTTGGCGCTGCCTTTCATTCTATTACATTCTTTAAACAATTTAACAAATGCCACAAACGAGACAATTGGAAGGCGTTCGAAGCACGTTCGTTAATTAAATTAATTGAAGCGTCTTTGACGTTATGACGGAACTCGTGCCACCTCCAGACCTCCAAACCTCCAGACCTCCAGACCTCCAGACCCCCAGACCCCAAGCCAAAGCCCGACAACTAGAACTGACCTACAAGCCAAGTCCGAGTCCCCTACCATGCACCCTACGCCACAAAGTCCATCAAGTGTTCTGTATCCATGCCAATCAACAGACTCGACTCGCAACTGTCATCGACATTCGTTGATTCGTTGATTCGCCCAAGTGTCCGTCATAAAAATGATAACAGAATGTTTAAACTGGCCAAACTACAGCGAAGTTCGGTTTACATTCAGCCGATAATTTGATGCTCTACTATGTAGAGTTATTGGTACTACAACTGTAAACTAAATATAATAATAATAAGAGCTAGAATTACGCTGTTCAAGCAACTGATGATATCTATAGTCTATTTTTAATCGTCGACAAAGTGAATTTAAAATGAAATTATAAATTGAAATTGAGCATAAAATTAAATAAAATTTATGAAAATAATTAATTTACAAATGAAACCAATTTAAACATTTCCAACAAATACCCACAGAATTAAGGAAAACCTAACGAGAGATGGGCCGACGAGAGTTGAGCCAGAGACAGTCGAAAGGAAAGAGTATAGTATGATCTGACAGCATCGTTGTTGCTGCTGTTGCTAATGCTGCTGCTGTTGTTGTTGCTGTTGTTGCTGTTACTGTCGATGGCAGCATAAATTAGGCACAAACTAATTAAATGCGTTTCAATTGAAGTTGCAACTGACAGCAGACGCAGTCGTAGTAAGCCAAAATAATGAGCAGTGCATTGACTGTCTGTCTTAATACCCTGCAATTATGAACACTATATGCGTGCTATGTTCCATATTAACAACTTGAATAAAATTGTAAACAACGATAACTCTAAATCAAAAATGTTCAATTGATGTATTATCAAATTGTTACAGTTCAAAATAATAATGTTCTTAAAAAGAAATTTGATAAACGAATTACACAAAATCAATGAGGTTAAATTAAAATGTATATGCTATAATTAAAGATATTCTTAGCTATTTTCGTTTGATGAAATATAGATAGATAGATAGATAGATAGATATCTAGATAGATACATAAATAGGTAGATTGATAGGTAGATATTTGATAGCCTAGAACTTAAAGTTTCAGCTGAACGCAGAGAACACGTCTGATTTTTGAATAAATTTCCAAATGGCACCTATTAATTTATTGCCTACTTTTCACTGGCGAAATGTTTTGGCTTTTGGCAACAATTTAAAACGCTGACTCAGCTTTTGCAACGGTTGGCAACAGCCACAAGTCAAAGCCAGAAACAACACCAAAAGCAAACAACAAATCTGGCCAAAACGGAAAGTCAGCTGCAAATGTTAGAGGGCCAACAAAACTTTTACCTTAGAGCCGGCCTGTCTGGCAGATCTACGAGTGCGAGTACCAGAGTACCAGGTCTAGACCTGGTAGCAGCTCTACATTTGGATCATAATGACACACATATTCGTAGTCGTATTCGTAGTCGTAGTCGTAATTACCGAACCCCCAAAGCTGAACCCCAAAGCCAACAAAAATGATCTCCGACTGACAGCTGACGCTGTTAGCCAGACCGTTGACTGATTTATGAAAGACACTTTTGCGAGTCGCCCAACTTGATTTTTTCCATGTGCGTTTATGCCACAGATATACGATTTTGTTTCTCTTCTTTTGCCTCTGCGAGAAACCGTTACGGGCCTCTGCGCTCAAAACAAGCTGCTGTCTCTGTCTCCCTTTCTCTCTCTCTCTCTCTCTCTGTCTGTCTGCTCAAGCAATTGTCTGTTCATCAGTGTGTCTTTGTTTGTCTGAATGCTCTTTCTCAAACCAAATGCGCCTTAAAGCTTGTTTTATAAACATAAAATATTTCAAAATTTTATTTAATATTAAAACAACTTATTTACAATCAAAGAATCGATTAAAAACAAAAATAAAACCAGAATAAAATATATTATAAAATAAATTTAAAAAAAAAAAACATTTTAGCTAATGTAAATATAATATTATACAATATTGTGAAATAATTATTTTAATAATAACTTTTTTTATTTAATAAATAGTTTTCAAACTTTTGTTCAAGTTATTATATTATTTAAATTGCGAAATAATTATTTTAATAATAACTAATATTATTTAATACATTAATTTCAATTTAAATAAAAGATAAGTTTTTATTTAAATTAGCTAACAAAAATAAATATAAATACATAAATAAATATAAATATAAATAAACTTATTTAAAATTTCTTTAAATAATTAAATTAATTAAACAACCAATTTATGCAAGAAAAAGTCATTTTAAAGTTCAAATAATATTGTTTTATTTTATAAACATATTCTAAAAACATATTTATAAATTGATTAAGTATCAAAAAAAATTAAGCAATTATTTTTAAAAGAAATTTGGTTTTATACTACTTACAAATACTGTACATCTCTCTGCAAAAATTTATATAGTATTTATATTATTTTTGATTAGTTCTTTCTATAACAGCTAATATTAAAATTAATAAATTAATTCAAAACTTGTCTGATAATCAAAAGCATTTTTAAGGTAACTAAATTGAATGGCACTTTTAAATGTTAAATTATCGAAGTATTATTTTATTTATGTTTTTTATTTTTGGAGTCAGTTTCTTATTTGTGTTAGGGCAACTGCTGTTCGACTTTATGCAATTAAAATGATTATTTTTATTTTTTAAATTTTTTTTTAGTTTAAGGTTTCCTCAATTTTGTCTATTACACGAACGACAACGAATTGAAGTGTTTTGCTGTGTTGTGAGCTGTGCGCTGTGTTTGTTGCCAAGCACACAAATGGCTCATACTACATATCCGTCCGTCTGTTCGTCTGTCCGTCCCTCCGTCTGTCCGTCTGCCCCGCCAGACTAAGCCCGGCACTGAGCCTGGCCAGACCGGTCGTCTCTTTGGCTGTTTGGCTGGCTGATTGTTCAGTTAGTTGTTGTGGTTGCCTAGGCTGTTTGGTAATCACGATCGCCTGATCTTTCAGCTGCTTTCAAAGAGTGGCCCAGTTGCTGCTGCTGCTGCTGCTGCTGTTGGCTGCCGGCTTTCCGCGCAAGTCTAAACTTAATTGTTGGCCTAATGGCAATGTCTGTCCGTCCCTCCCTCTCTCCGTCCATCTGCCTCATGCTCGAATCAGCTGATGGCTGTTTTGGCTTTGGCCTGATGACTGCTGTCTGATAATGATGAGTAAGCGTTTTTTTATGCCAGCAAAGTAACGCTTAGAAGTCTGAACCCCAATAAAAATAAATAACAACAACAAAAATAAAAAAAAAACACCTCAACAGCAAAGACGAGGAAAAAGTTTTCCATAGACATTATTTGGATTCATGCGGCGTTGCTTTTGCTTAGACATATAATTATTTACAGATCTTAAATGAATTATTTGCCACTTTTTCTATATTTTCTATGCATGTCTATGCCCTACGCCCTTAAAATGTACATATATACTAGGTATATAATATATTATAGATCATATACATATAATAATAATATAAATCTATAAAATATATTCAAACATTTTATTTATTTTAAAGCAGACTTTTCGTGTTGAATCAAATCACAGCTGGGATTGGCAGCTTCAGTCACACTTGATTCAAAATATTTTAATCAACATTGAGCATTACGATATTTTTAGTTTCCCTTCGAAATTCTGTACACAATATACAAATATTGCAAATAAATTCTAGTCGTGTTAGCCTAATTAACATGCAAAAAACAAGATCAGACTGCCAGAGAAATCATCCGATCGAAGGCATGCCCTCGGTAACTGCACAGTTTGAGGAGTCCTGGAGGGGGGGCATATTACGGAACACGAATTGCCACGCCTACAGAGAGCATAAGGAGAAAAACCAGCAGTCGAATATCTTGCATGGTTTGCTGATGCTCTCAGTTGTGCTGAGCGTGCTGGGCGTGATATGGTTTTATAGTAGCGATGAACTGACCACCAAACAAGATCACTTTGGCTCCATGAACTCCCTATGGCTTGGCCTATTAAATTTTCTGGGCTTTGCTGGAAGTTCGGATGCCAGAACAGACAGCTTTTACTGCCAGCAGCCGCTAGATACGAGGCGCATTTTCAGACAGATTTCCCGGCAGGTGCTGAATCAGCAGCAGGCGCTGGCACGCCTCGAACGTGTTCTTAAAAATCAAAAGAAATTTGAATCTGTGGCATTGCTGGGACCGCCAGGGGTGGGCAAAACCCTGACTGCAACGGTGCTACGGCAGATGTATCCCTGGCAGCAGAACGTGCACACCTATAACTGGAACACCGCCGTCTCCGACGATGCCCAGAAGTTTCACATGATGCGCAACTTTGTGGATCGCCTCTCCGACTGCGGCCAGAATCTGATCGTCATCGACAATCTGTGCACCTGCGACCACGGCATTGTCTCCATCTACAACAAACTAGTGCAGGGGCGGCAGTGCGAAGGTGCGGACGCAGCAGGCAATCAAACTGTGCTCGTGGTATACATCTTCAGTCTGGAGGTGGAGCACTACGAGGCACAGTTTGATCTGCTGCAGCAGCAGCTGCCCGTGGACACCACAATCATCAACTACTGCTCCTTTGGACGGGATGAGCTCATGGACTGTCTCCATAACGAATTAATTCTGCAGCGACGCAAACTCGATCCCCAGACCATTTCCAGTATAATCGACAAGGCTCTGCTGGATGTGGACCATTACGGCTGTAGGAGATTGCCTCGACTGCTTGTGGAGCAGAGATAATGCCAATTAATTCCCACAAAATTGGATTCTGTAATAAATGGTATAAAGACTCTGCATCCTACAAGCACACAAATGAAGATCGATGTCTTCTACAAAATAAAGCTCTTAAATTAATCTTGCAATTCACATCGTCGATTGTGAATGCCATACCTAGCCAGTACCTAAATAATATATGGTATCTCTAGCTCTTATAGTACAATTTAGAGTAGTTCCCAGTTTTAATAAAAGTCAAATGTTTTAAATTAATATTTCGATACTGCGTGTCACAATATATTATTATAATTATCATTTTTATAAGGGGTCCCAACCTAAGTAATCTTCTCTATGTCGTTTACCATTAAGATTTTTTATAAAGGTATATATCATCTTATATTTATCTTCACCGGAGATTATATCAGATTTGCCTATACTCATGTGAAAAGCGTCAATGTCCATATCTTTAATTTGAATTGTCTTAAGTGCTTTCATTATAGCATCGGTGTAAGGGTCCTCTGATGCTTCAACGTCCAGAAAAGAATACGTAGTTCCAGTCTTGTAAAAACGCTGATGTTTTACCCATAACTCAAGCAGTCGAATGCGTTTATCCGATGACAAATTGTTAGTTAGTTTGAAGAACGATAAAAACACTTTGGGACTGAATTGAAATAGTTTTTCCATAAAGTTTAGCACTTCGCCATTATCAGAATCTGAGTCCAATTGTCCTTCTATATGTTCAATCAATTCGCAAAGATCAAATTTGATGCGCTATGAATATATTTATATTAGGTGTTTGAATGTGTTTGTATGTTATTCTAAGAATCATATTGCATAAGTCTCATACCATACTGTTACTCTTTTTTAAATCCTTGTTGTCCAATATTTGAGCTGTTTCGTATAAAATCAACAGATTTTTGGAACAAAGTTCTAATCCACACCAATTCAATTTACGAGTACAGAAGTTGGTAAGAGCTGGAATCAACCACTTGTCTCCGGCTACGAGCAGTTCAATTAGCATTTCAAAAGGGCAATCTTTTAGTAATTCCTCAGTAGCACCTCCATAGATGAATTTGTGAATGACATCGAAAGTATCAACTTCGATGTCCTTTAAGGTAACTTCACCAGTTGCCGTTTCCTTACAATCGGTAAGAAGCATCCGCTCAAAGAACTCTGAGAATCCGGCCAGCAACACTTTGTGACATTGGTAAGTTTTACCCTGAACGACAACGCGTATGTCTGAAAAGTTGTCACCGAGTTTTGATGCATTGAAAAACCTATGAAAAAATGACACAAACACATGCAACTGCATGAAATAATTTGAACTTGAATCACGGAAACTTTTACTCACAAATGATTGTCCATTTTAGTTGGTGTATTGTTTTTTTTTTTTTTTCAATTAAACAATTTGTTTTTAAATTTAAGTCTAAACGTTTCGAATGTCTAAAATATTATATTTTTACAGCTTTGGAGCAGTGTTGAATAGTCATTGACGAAATAAGTTATCGATATGTGACTTGTATTTTGGGAATATTTGGCCAACCCTGTTGACAACAAAAATTTAAACGCGCTGACATTTGTGTTCATTATTGGGTTTCACATATTCAAATAGTTAAATTAAAAAATAAATATAAATAATGTATGCAGTACTTGCAGTACAGCATAAATAGCACTCTGAAACCCGTAAAATTAATTGGTAATACCGTGTTTACATTGCTTGATTCATCACAACTTGGCTGAGACGAAGACGAAGCTGAAGACGAAAAATGAGTGCAGAACAATTTATATGAGTGAAAAAATTAAAAAAATTAGTTAAAAATATACATATTTCATTATGTTTAACTATCCTGTAAAGCGTATTCAAATCACAAAGATAATAACGTTGCATTAGCTCTTTGGATACACATAAAATTGCGTGTTTTCTAACCTTTTTTGGGTTTGCTAAAAATCTTTGCAAAATTTTGGTTAAAAATAAATTATTGCTATTTCAGATTATTTTGCTGTCATAGCTATAATTAATTATGTTGAAAGTGTAATTTGCATGTCAAATTAAATACACAAATGTAGCTCGCACTGCCAATTGAATATCGAATTAATTTGTCAAAAAAATAATTTACACGTCGCCGTATAAAATTAACGCCAGAAACAGACACGAAAATAGGCGGTATAATACTATATCTTATTAAACGTGTGTAGAATTCGCTAATGCACTGAAATTTGTTCAATTTTAAAAAGTATAAATTATATGTATAATTGTATTTAAAACCTACAGATATTAAATGTTTCTTACAAAGATTAATAATTTTCTTATATATTTTCATATTTCTTTATTATTTTATTTATTATTATTTTATTTTGGCCACCTTCTGGCTCTGTATTTAATTTCATTTGATGTCTTTTAAATGCCTCTGGTCGTTGGCAATTGTCGCATTTGGCCATTTCTATATGCTTTTAATTATAGATTTCAGTTTTGAACGGCATCATTTCTGGTCACTTAATTGCGGCCGCTTCACACATGAACCTAATTATTTTGTGAAAATGAAAATGAACAAAAAACAAAAAAAAAAAAAAGTAGAGATATAAATTTCCACGGCATTTTCATTAGCATATAAAGAGCAGAGCAGCACTCTAATGGCATGGCATTTGCATAATTTCATTGGGTTTGGCTCTGTGTTTGGCATTTCGACACAAATAGAAGCATGTTCAAATTTTCATTTAGATACAGTTTACCCGCACTTCATTTATAATAGCCCATTTTGGGGTTTTAATAATACATACATGCGGAACACCTTAAAATGGTCAACATAATTATTGCATAATTATCTCTCACAACGACTGCGTTACGAGCTCACATTCGACTTAATGTGGCTGCAAAAATATGTAAGAATTTTTCTGGAATTATTTAGATGCAAATATAAATTTTTGGAAATATTTGTAATATTTTTATTTGCTTAATAAGCAAAGAGGCTTCGATAGCAGTTGAAGCTGAGTTTATAAAATTAAGAGTGCAATTTTATTAAATTTGTATATTCATATAATTATCTAAGATATTTATAAAGAAAATTTTGCTTAAATATGTGTTTAAAATATTTCTTATTATTTTTTTTATGTTAGATATTTCATAATTTAAATCTCGCTTTTTCTGGCAACACTGATAAGATTTAGCACAATTACGAATTTCTTTTCAATCACTTCGCATGCTTTATCATAATTGGTTCTCTTGCTCGAAAAGCTTTTTGCATGCATGCAACGGATTCTAAAGCTGCTCTCAGAGAGCTTAAATGTAAAGCGAAAGATTGTGCGAGGGGGGCGGGCGGGGGAGGAGACAGAGAGTTCAAGGAGAGAGCTTAAATTTTTGGAGACTCGGAAAAAGAGGGCAAGGCGGTCGATCGGTAACCAATATAGTATGTAACTGTGCTTGCGATGTCGCTTTAATTAGTTCAAAGGAGAGAGCTTAAATGTAATAAGGCAGAGCGAGAGTTAGATAGAGTGATAGATAAGAGAAGGATGGGAAGTCGGCTGATCGGTAGTCTATATTGTAAGTGTACTTGTAATAGCTCATATTTTAGTTTGACGTTGACTTTTGCCGGTTGCAGACGAGAGGCGGGGTGCTGAAAGCATTTGAGAACTATAGCTGACGTCAGCTTATTCCGATTTAACTAAGTTTAACTACTTTTTTATACAGTGTATTTTTATATAATTTATAAAAATAAAAAATTAAGAATTAAGTGAAAGTGTGTAACACCTAGAAGTAAGCGTGATGGATCCCACAAAGAAAGACACAATTAAAAAGCCACACCGGTGCTGGAAATTGTATTACGATCGGATGAGAAACAACAAAGATATGCAACAGAGAATTTGCTCAACTGTGCAGAGAGGGGTAAGTGGCTATTGAGCATGCAAAATTAACTAAAAGATCTCCAACTGTTTTATTCCCTTTGCCCATTCAAAAATGGGTAAAACGGGGCTAATAGACTGCTTTAGTATTTTGTAATTATCTGGAAATCGAACAATTGCTTAAAGCAACAATTATAATGCACATCAAGAGCTAGAGATTTGTCTTATTTTAAAGTAAAATATTGTTTTTTTTTTTCTTTAAAAGCTAACGAATGTCGCATTCGACATTATGGAAATGCCCATATGCTGAGTCTGAAGTAGTCTAGCTGTGTGTGTTTTGGAGATATATAGTTCGTTTAACATATGTAAGTAGTTCAATATACATTTGCTTATGGTAAAAATTTACGCATAAAACATAGAACATGAAACATAAAACACAAAACACACAACATAAAACTATATTTAGCTGTTCTCGCACTTCAAAGAAGTTGCATTTTCGCCAGGCAAAGCATAACCTGATCATTCTGCAAATTTGTAATTAAAATTGAATACCTTCATGGCTTTGTTTCTTTCATTCTGCTCTTTCATCAGTCTCTCCGTCTCTCTTTCTCTCGCTCTCTCTCTCTCTCTCTCTCGGTCTCTTTTGTCTCCTCTCGAGTAGTCGGTTGGGCGTTCTGCTATGTTGCCAAGGGTCGATCAGCCATGGCAGCCGTACCATCTGGCAGCCTTATGAGTCACAGCGAATCAGACGGAGAGACGGACAGAAGGAGAGACGGAGAGATAGAAGGACAGAGAGACAGAGAGACGGACAGTCAGTATTCTGTGCTCCACATGTTTTCACTTAGAGCATAATCATGCCTATGCTGCGGCTTCTATTAGCAGAGATACTGAGAGGGTGATGAGGGGGAGAGGGGGAGAGGATGAGGGGTATAGGGAGTCTGTTCCATTTAATGATGCATTTCGACTTAAATTTAGTAGCAGAAACATTGTTCGACGCATTAAGCAATTACGATTATGTTGCATGCCCCTTCACCAAACAGATAAATATGAAAATGCATTCGATTCATTGGCTGCAACTTGTTCAGCGACCTCTCTGCCCCTGCCCCTGACCCTACCCCT
Organism: Hypselothyrea guttata; assembly: GCA_035045125.1. Lineage (NCBI taxonomy): Eukaryota > Metazoa > Arthropoda > Insecta > Diptera > Drosophilidae > Hypselothyrea > Hypselothyrea guttata. The sequence continues at coordinate 27,033 of JAWNNJ010002188.1, read as the reverse complement.
GCCCCTCCCCCTGACCCTACAGCAAGTGTAGTAGATCGAGGGGTATATGGATATGCTATATATTGTAGTATGGTGTTTGGGGGCCATGTGCTCAGATCCATTTAATTGTTCCCACCAAATAAGTTGGGCACAAACTAATGCTGCCAGATATTGTATCTTCATCGCGATAGAACGCCAGCAAAGTGTTTTACATAATTTATAGCTAATGTGGGAACTGCTTATTAAGAAACAGCACTACGAATGACAAGAATGTTAACATTTGGGCACATTTCAAAAACAAACTAAAATATATTGTAAACAAATTCCTATTAAAATTCGAAAGTACAAGAGTCAGTATATTATTTTTTAATGACTATTAATTATTATTATTATTATTATTAATAAAAACCAATTTATTTATTATTTATTATTAAATAAATATGTATTATATTTATATTGTTTTAAACTTATGTATATATGTATATTGTTTTTTGCATATCCTCGCTGTTTCTTATCCTATCGCAATGCAATTCAGAGCAAATCCTTAACTTTAAAAGAAATTTGTATTTTGAAAAGAAAATGTAAAAAGCATAAATAAATTATTCTTTGAAAAACCTCTTAAATATAAATTGGAGAAAATATATGGGATATAAATATATATATATTTTTTTTAATTTTGGTTGGAGTTGAGAGATTGAGATTTGTGATTCAATCGATTAATCGATAAGCACTACAAAATATTCCCAGTGAAAGAGCTCATTTAAAAAACGAATTCCACAATGTAAGCGGAAATCAGCACATTTGTAACATAAGTAAAGTGATTTTTTTATATGGACCCAATATTTTAAACCTTCGTTAAATATTACCGAAGTTTTGTATCATATTTGAGTTCTTGGAAATGGCCTATTAGATGTAGGGTATCAAAAGGTTGGGAATATTGTTTTCCAACTTGAAATAACATTTGATATATATTCGTGTACTTTAATCTGAGAGGCTCAGAAAGGACAACCATTCATTATGGCGCTACCATTTATCAAGTGCATGGCAGTAGTCCTGTTTCTGCGGGTTCTGAGGGTTCTTCGGGCGGTGGGGATTGGGGAGGACTGGGGGTGGCGGGTGGGCGGATTGGATTGGGTGAACTAACTGGCAGTTATGGTCAGTCCAGTCAGTAGTTGACCGTCGCGGCTCGCCAGAGCAATCCATCAACTTCATGAGGAGCGAGGCGCGCAAGTGTGCGTGTAATTTCTGTGAGGCCGCACACTTATCGAGGCGTGAGCTCAGCCCCTACCGTGTATGCACTCCACACTCCTACACAGAGAGAAATACCCAAGCACTGAGCTCTTAAAACCATGCACTACAAACTAGGCAGCTCACTATGTAATAGGATATGGAACAAAGAACTTCTACAAATTTTATGAACATTTATTTCTAATATAAAATTATACAAAATATAATTTTCTTCAGTGTGTATTTTTTAAATATTAGTTTTTTTAGTGTTACAATTTTATTTAGTCATTTTATCTATTGTCTATAGAAATGCATTCTTAAAACTTCAAATGCATTTGGATTTAAGAAACGTCTGCTTCTGTATTAAATTTTATGCTAACTTAGAAATTATTCAAAATAAAAACCATAATTTTATTTGCTTAAAATTTTTTCAATAATTATTATTATTTTTACCTTAAGATTTCATATAATATATTCTAATTCTCGAATACTAGTTTTAATTTTTATTCATATTCTTATATCAAGAATTTAACGTTAAGATTGCAAATTCTTAAATTCAGCATATTTAAACTGAATTTTATTACGTAATTTTTCATAGTGTAGAGCAACCCCATGTATATGGACGTTATACGGAATGCAGTCTAACATACCATCCATATTCAACCATCCATCAGGCACATCACTCAAACTCATTCAAACATTCATGCCATGTTTTTTTCTATTTTTTTTTTTTTTTTTTGTGGCACTTCATCAACATCAGAATCATAACAGTTAAGCTCCCTTTAACTAAACTCCTCAAGTAGCTAAGGAAATCCGAAAAAGGGGTAAGAACAATGTCTGCAAAATCTTTTAGCCGTTTGTCATGTATTTTCGCTGAATGTTTAAAATGCTTTTCAAAATGTTTAATGGATGACTTTCTGGGGAAGGAATACAAAACAAAAGTGAATCCTTTGTGCCCAAAAAATAACAATCTGATGTTGCTGAAATATATGTCTTGTGACAAATGAATTTCTTGTCAAGCACTCGAGATCTCTCTGTTTCACATAATGCTGTCTACGCTTAAAGTCAAAACTTTACTTTCAGATTAGGCATACTTTAAGACATTTTCTGTTTAGTGCTGAATTGAATTTAATATTTAGTTGATAACAGAATAGGAATACCCAGATTGATAAAAACTGAATAACAAGCGTAATATTGAACATAGGAGCTTGTTATTCGGAATTAAAATATTCTACTAATATTTTTATCCCAACTGAAAAGCGCATTGAAATCGGTTAATAAACACAGAAGATATTTAAGAAACAACATTGCAGAATTTGCCTTGCTTGCCCTCTGGCTTTTAATTACATTTAAAATTTAGAGTACAGGGTATGCTACAGTCGGGCGCCTACGACTGATCGGCTGCATCTTTTTCTGGTTTAATTTTTTTCTTTGCTTAAAAATTTGGTTAAATTTTCTTTTAAATACGGTGCTTTTAAGGCGTGTTTTTGACAGGCTTTGGTTGGAGCTGGACGCTCGGCAACTATTTGTAAGGCCTCTCGGAAAATCCCATTTGGATGTGAGCTTAGGACCTCACGCTTGGCGTCCTTATTGCCGTGCATGTCTAAGCCTGTCAACCGGGGCACGCATCCTTCAATCCAATCACCTCAAACCCAAGTCTCACTCAATTCCTGTCCCTGTCCCAACTCACAACATGCAAGTTTATTTTCATTTTTTCTTGGTTCTCTTCGAATTTGTATCTACTATTTGAGAGGATGTACGTTAATATTTGGATTGCGTGTATTTGTATTTGTTTTCTGGTTGTGTTTTCCGACGAGAGACGACAGACGAGCGACGAGAGCATGGACCATGGGCAAAAGGGGTATGGGTCTGTTGCCAAAATAAATCCGCTATAAGCCCCCTTGCACAAAAATGTTTTTGCTATTTTGCATAAAGAAAAAAGTAGCGCTTATCCCTTTCGCATTCGCATATTTAAATTTCGTTTCTCTCTGATATTTGAAATTCGATTTTTCGCTTATGTATATACATATGTATATATATCTTTTAGCCCGCTGCTTTCTCCGCCTGCTGTTTCTCACCTAATTCGACCCTTCCTCCTATATAGATATATATATACTATATCGCATCCGGATTCGTATGTCAGCTTTTTAGTTGCATGCTTATCATTCAATGGGCTTCGTGTGCCACGTGTCTGCTTATTTTGTGCTTCAAATTCCCACACATATGGGCACGCCTGTCTGCGTGTGAAAACTCACAAATGACGTACCAAATTTTGGCATTACGTAGAGATAAAAATTGGGGAAAAAGCAGCACATATAACATACAGTCCTTTGGCCTCAGCACAAACACTTTGAGCAGGATTTTAATTGCGAACCGACAGCGTTAAAAGTTGCGACAGTTTGATGAGCAACTGGAGACTGTCCATTGAATTCGTGATTAAACATTCGAGGGGTTTAATGGCAATGTACCAGGTATTACTCGACTCAATTACTCGTAATTGGTTTCCTAATTAATTCTCGCATTCAATCAAACAGCAGCTGATGCTCCTAGATATTTAATTAATAAGCTGCATATCAAACAGTAAGTGAACTTAATTTACAATTAAATTAATCATCAAACATTGTTTTATTTATTTATTTTAATTATTTAATGTCAGCTATGACCAGTCTACAAATTATTGAATTTATACATTAAAATAAAATATAAAATTAAATTTAACAATACAATTAAATTATAGTTGAATAAAAAACAGGATAATCTGGGAGTAAAAAAATTAAATCAAATACAAAATAAATGATTTAAATAAAATAAAATAAAATCATAGCCAAAGCCATAAGTTTTTGTTGTCTAAAATTAATTCAGCATTATAATTATATAAATTAATAAATCAAAGGAATAAAATAAATAAATAAACAAAATGTAAAAATAAATTATAGTTGGAAATATAACAATATAATCTGGAAGTAAATATTTAAATCAAATAAAAATAAGTTACTAAAATAAATAACATTAAATCAACATTAAATCAAGAAATTAACAATATTAACAAAGAAATATACTAAGAAATTTCAAAATTAAATAAGTATATTAATACATAAAAAAATTAAATGAATTGACTGAAATAACTAACTAAACACAATAAATAAATAAAACAATAACAATAAATAAAACATGAAAAACTAAATAAATAAAAACTATAATTCCAACTACAATAAATAAACAGCTAAAATAAATAAAATTAAACGAATTTTTAAAATGATTGCCAAGCAATTTATCCTTTGAGCAGCTGCAGAATATGCATATCGATAACAGAGTATCCAGTATAGAACCAAACAAATCGATACGAGGCTAGAAGCTAAATATTAACTCAAAATATGCATGAAAATTAATAGAAAATGGGGAATTATAAGAACTATAATTATAATAACGATACACAAATGAAATGTATTCATTTAGCGAATGTGGAATTTGTCATTTTGGGGCTAAATGAAGGACACTGCAATGCCCAAGGACCCGGGTAGCTTTGTTGGAGCCCCCAATGCACTGAGCGCAAAGGTCAGCCCAAGGACAAGCCGAGATGCCAGCGAAATGCACAAAAATGATGGAAAGAGAAATGAGAAACGAAGGAAAACGAACGAAAAAAAATACACGAAAATGTTGCGCTTATTAAAATCGATATTTAGTGAGTGAGACTAGACTGTTTTGGGGAGGGGAGAGGGGACAGTGGAGAGGGGATAGGGGACAGGGGGGTATTTGCATTAAATTATGCGACGAGCTGCGGAAATGTTTGCCATCAAATGCAAAGGGAAACAGATGATGAGGAAGCAGAGGAAGAGATTGAAGAGGATGCTGGACGAGGGGCGTAGAATGCTGAATAGGCAGGAGGGGGAGGGGTGAGCATGGTGGGTGGGAGGGAGGGAGGGGGAAGTACTAGTAGCTGAAACAGAACGCAGCATCGTTAAGTGCGGCGGAAACAATTTCCCTCTTCAGCACAAGGAAAGCCATAAAAGGAAATAAAAGCAAAGCAGCTACAGACGTCGACTGCGACTGCGACGTTGACTGCGACTGCGACAGCGCAGCAGCAGCATTTGTTAAAGCGAAACGCCGCAAACAAATTGTAACAGAAATCCCTCAAACAGCTGTGAATAATGCGGCGCAGGGCATCCCCCTTCCATCCCTCTCTCTCTCTCTCTTTGCTCCTCCCTCTCTGCTCCTGCTGTTACCCTGTAATATACCCTATACACACGCACACACATGTGTGTGGCTGTGTGTGTATTTGTAATTGTTTCCTTTTTGCTTTATGAGTTTTTCATGTATCGCAGAAAATGTCACCCCCAGCACCCCTTACACCTGCCACACCCACTCTCAGCCCCCGCTGCGCCCCCCTCTGCGCCTCCCCCTGCTCAACCGCCTACCGCCAACTTTTTGTGGAGCGCATTTTAATCGTCGTCATTAAGGCGGCAGCGCGTGCAAAATGTCCTTTCATTTCAGCTATTTTTTTAACAGTATATTATTTATTTTTTTTTTACATGTATGCACAAGTATATGCCTCTTGTTTTTTGCTTTTTGCTTTTTGTTGTCGAGTGTTTAGCCATTGCAACATGTCCGAAAAGCAACATCAAAGCGCTGCCACAGAATTACCAGATGGGGATTACGAGGGCAGCAGCTGAAAAGCAATCTGAAGCTCATAAGCTATCCCTACTTAGGTCTTCTGCCCATTGTAATTTATATTAAAATATTTAAATATTTCTAGAATAACACAAAACGCAGCAGCAATGCTTATTCTTACTTTTTGTCTGTATATTGATTTAATGGCGACGTGCGAGGCAAAACCTGCAATATTGGTTATTCAATAAGTTCTGCGTTTATTAACCGATTTCAATGCGCTTTTCAGGATAGATTAATATAATAATAAATAGTATATATTCTGATTTAGACCTTTCTATGTTCAATATTACGCTGGATTTTCAGTTTTCTTGTACGATATGCGAGTTGTGGGTAGAATATCTTAAATTTGAAATCAACTTAACTGCCCTACATTGCTGAAATGACTGCTGTAGCTCTTATAGAGACCTACGAGTTTATGCAGATGGACAAAAAGACGACAGGAAGACGTGACTATATCGACTTAGTTTGTCGTCCCGATTAAGAATATAACCTAATGGGCCTCCTTTATTCTTATTATTCTGTTACATACACACATTCACAAAAAGTTATTAACGCTTGTGATTTATGATAATTATGATTTTGATTTTGATTATGATTTTAGTAAATTATTAATTATTGGAATTCTTAGATAAAATTATGCACAATTATTAATAATAGAGTTTGTAATCCATAATAATTTAAATTGGTTAATAAATATGGCGAAACAAAAATATTTCCATTCGGTACAATCCATAAACCTTCACTCCAATTTATTTTGTGTGGTATAAACTTTTGCAGTGTATAATTCTATATTTGTGAACCTAAGGGTACCTGTGTTCACAGTGCATTAAGCGTGTATTTCAAAACATATTTCATAATAATCTTTTGGCTTTGGCAAAGTTTCGACTTTTCCAAAAATAAAATAATAAAATATATTTCTTAAGTTATGCCACCTTAGCGGAGACCTGAGTAAAACTAAGTTTATATAATGGCCTTAGACCTTTTATATTAACACATTTAAAACGCCCGGAGCCTGCCAGTCAAGCGCCTAAAATTGTGGGTCAGAAACGGTTGGAAAATATTTGAGATGGGGTAGAAAGTGAGTGAGAGTGGTGAGGGAAGGAGAGGGGTGGAGAGGGGAGGGGAGAGAGTCTGATGGAGAGAAATCATTAGACACAGCTGGACGCCAACTGAGCTCGACTAATAACTTTCAATTGCGGTTATGATGGACCGAAAAACCGAAAAACCAGAACGTATACAAGGAAGGAAGCTGACGAGAGAGAGGGGAAGAGAGAGAGGGAGAGAGACAGGGAGAGGGGAAAGCAGTACGGCAACGATACAAATATGGCTGGCAGAACTTGTCCTTGTGGACGCCTATTAAATATTTATAAAATGTGTTGTAAGTAGGAAATTGTGTTCGTTCGCTTTTGAAAATGTTTAACAAAGTCATTCAACCTATGCAGAGAGCAGAACTGAAAAGCAACTGTCCTGTCCTTTCAAAAATCTTCTATATACCCCCCGTCTCTCTCCCCCTACCTCTCCTGTGTGCAGCTCTCTCCGGAGTACGTCTCTCTTTTATTTATTTATTTATTTTATGCCTGTGCCGTAGCTTGTGTGCTTTGTGTTGTTGTGCGGCATTTCCCAAAAAGCGCAAAACTTATTTTAATTTTAATAGAAATTAATGAGGTAATCTTCTGTCAGCGTTTGCCTCTGCCCCCCCCCCCCCTCTGCCCCTTCCTTCTCCTCTGTCTCTGCCTCTGCCCCTGCCTGCTTTGGTAAATGGATTTTAATTTTGAGCTGGCCCACAAAATGCAAAACTTTTCCCCAAAAACGAAACCAAAAATTTCATCCTCACGCCCGTCTTTGCTTTACACAGATTTATAATTGTTTACAGGTGACGGGGGCAACTAGGGCAAGAGGGGGGCGAGAGGGGGCGGGAGTAGGAGAAATTATTTATGCCTCTTGTTGTTTTTTGTTCAAGGAAAGTCACATGAAATTTGGCTAGAAGCCGGGCCAACTTGGCTATAATGAGGCAGAAATCAATCATAGAACATAGGCGCATTTTCAATTCATTTCGAAAACGAATAACTTTAATATATTCTGGCGTTATTAATCAAATTTTATTGAAATTATAGAACTATAGTAATATTAGGCAACCCTTTGTTTCCAAATTACAAATGCATTATGCAGCCAATCCGTATCGATACTAACCCTGACGAACCCGTTATAGAATGGACCGATGTGATCACAGCGAAGATCAGTGCACACTCCCCAAAGAATGGCGACAGCCTGGAAGGTTCAGATATATCTTTGTATATAGTCTGGGGTCTGCTCGTGATTACCATATGCGTAGGAGTCATAATGTGCGTATGCATCTCAAGGCTATCGAATAAGAGACGTTTTTAGATAGATTTATATAGTATGGGAACTGCTTTACATATAGTATATTATCGTATCGTATCGTATATTCGACATCAATGTTTGTAAAGCGCTTGAAATATATGCACACAATCTTGTGTATTTGTTTTTATTAGATTTCTTACTAGTTATAAATTTACTGGATATTTAAAAAGTATTAAATAAACATATATGTTGTTAAAGCCAACGATTTCATATAATATATAAAAAATTATTATATCACAATGTTGTGTATTTTTCATATATTTATTAACATAATCTCATGTACTTGTCCTATATTATTATAATAAATTTCCAATTTATTATTATTATTTTACCTGCTTTTTGGGGTAATAAGGTAAAAAAGGTATTTAAAGAAATTACCAAGTAGAATATAAAATATATCCTAACATAATTTTGTTTACTTCTCGCTTAAGAAATTTCTAAAAATCAATCTTGTACACTAAAACTTATCTTGTTTATTTATGGTTTACTATTATTACTATTATAAACTATTTTATTATATTTATAATATCAGAAAGGGAAGTAGGAGTCCTTAGTCCAATGAAGCTACTCGATTTCATTCGGGATATAGGACTAAAGGACGTGCTTTAGGTTGAGCAGGGGGTACAATAGATCGTTCAGGTCGAAGTACACTAGATACCCAATATTAATAATAATTATTACTATTATTACATATTATAAATAATACAATAGAGCTTTTAGAAACCACCTTTTAAACAATATAAATATAATATATATTACTCCTTTAAAAGGGGTTTGAAATAAATGTTTAAAGAACAAAATATGAAATAAGTCTTAACACAATCTTCTGTATTTTTCTTGTATACATCTTTTTATCAGATTTATCAAAATCGTTCCCATATAAACTGATTTTATTTATCTCTTGTCAGTTGTATGGTATTACGAAAATATATCTCATTGAAAATAAAGTGTTGGATATCTTCAATATTTCTTTCTGTTAGCTCAATTGAAAATATAATTTGTACATTATGATATCATTCGGCTATTCCCTGATAATATGCACATATTTTTGGTTCTAGAGCTAAGATATTGCCCCCAGCTCTGCATTACTATGAAGTAGTTTCTGATTTTCCTTTCTCCCATTCTGCTGACAAGCTCCACGTCATTTTCTTTTGGCATTGCCTTGGTCGAGTATTGACCGAACGCGTAATTTATGCAAATATTCCAATTTGCTGAGCTGAAACACTTGCAGGGCGAGAAAAGCAGCGCTGTCGAAATAATTGCGTCGATTTATATGAAGCAGAGACTTGGAGGTAAGCTGGGGGAGGCAGAGGGGAGCGGAGGGGCTGCAGCTGCTCATTACCCTTTCTGGACACTGCTTCCTCATCCCTGCATCCTCTGGCACTTCACTTCGCCTCTCCGGCTGCTTCAAGTGGGTATTTTTCGTACACGAATAAACTTTATGGCGCCATTGTAGCAAAGTGTCGCCGGTCGGACCGTCGTCCTGCTTCCAGATGACATAATAAACTTGGATATTAGAAATTCGAGTGAATTTCGGCAAGGAGAAGGAGAGGGGGAGAGGGGAAGAGGAGAGACTGAGGCAGGGGAAGTGACAAGTTCTGACCATGGACGCTGTGAGGCTTCATTATGTGAATTCTCCCTTATTAACATAATGAAACAATGAAATAAGCACAAGTAACAGCTACAGCCATGGCTATAGCTCAAAGAACAGCCATAGCTATATAGCTATATAGCTATAGCTATAGCTATAGCTAAATATATAGCTATAGCTACAGCTGCCCATAAGGGACAGCAGCCAAGCGGCAACTTGGAAAAGCTGTCAAATGAACGCGATATCTTTACGCATTATGCTAATAAATTTACAGCAACAGCAACGAAATTCTAATGAAATACATAGACAAGAAGAGTGGGAATAGGGGGTGGAAAAGTGGAGGGGGGGGGGACAGAGATTGCACGCAGATTGAGGAATCACAAACTGAATGGCGTACACCTGCCTGCCATCCAACAAACTCGATAACTTATCAGGATTTATGCCATGCCCTTAAAACTGAGTAGTTTTTTCCCCTAGGAGAAATGCTATGCAGACCAGGGAATACGCTGATATTGCCATAGAATGCTAAATTATTTGTTTAATACTTTCAAAGCAAAAATTAATAATTATTCAGGAATTTTATATTAATGAGAAAATATTATTTGCATGAAGTTTGGTATTTAAAACGAAAAAAAAGCATTAAATAAATAATAATATTAAATAAATACTACATCACATTCAGTTTAGTTAAATATTTGGTACAATGAGAGTTGGGCCTGTGAGTGTTAAACCAACCAGAGTTCGGTCAACGAGACTTCCGCCTTTAGGATTTCGGCCATCAAGAGTTCGACCAGCGACACTTGGGCAAGCGAGAGCTGGGCCATCGAAAGTTTGTCCAGTAAAAGTTAGGCAGCGAGAGTTCGGCCATCGAGAGTAGGGCCAACGAGATTTGGGCCAGCAAGAGTTGGCAGTATATTTATTATAATACCAAAGCCCACTTGCCATTTAAGCACCCACCACACGTCTGCATCACACGGCTGCAACCACTTCACTCTGATTAGCAGCACTGCAGCAGCAGTATTTCTAGTGCTTGCAGGCAGCGCTGTCGCTGTCTCTCGATCAGCTCTCGCCACAGAAACCTCCTTACCTGCTCGCTTGTATGGTAAGCGAACAAGTCGCCCGCTGCTGACTGCGGCGCTCGCTCGTGTGTGTGGTGTGTGTGTGAGTGTGTGCGTTTGTTTAACTAAGAACAGATTGGGATAACAGTTAAAATGGGAGGGGGTAAGAAAGTGGCGTGATTACTTCCTATATGAGACAATGATTCAGTGATTATAGAAACACAAAGTACAGGCTCTCCTACTGTCGGTTACATCTGACTGTAGCCCACCGCCCGACCGATCTGGTTTTTCATAAGCTTAAATGGTTTATAAATATGCAAAAATGTTAAGCTTATCAAAAAATATTTTTTTATATATAATTTTAAGCACTAAATAAATATAATAAATAAATGAAACAAATTTTTATTAAATTAAATGTCATGCAGCTTTATTAAAAAATTTAAATACATACATATAAATTATAAAAATATAAAATGCTAGCTTTATGAAAAAATACTAAATATTGATATTTTTACATTTTAAATAAATATAAAATATGAAATAGAAAAATTTATATTAAATAAATATTAAATATTGAACGAATATAAATAATATAAATAAATGAATTTAATATTAAATAATTTTATTACAAAATTCTTTTAAATAAATATTTTTATTCAAATTTATTTATTTTTTTATATTTCTATAATTTCCGGTTTAAGCTAAAGTCTTGCGTTAAAAACTATGCCCTAACAGCAGAGTATCTGATTTTTTCTGTCAATTTTCAATAGATTCTAAAGGCGCTTTAGTTGGTCTATAGATGGGGCAGGGGCATGGTCAGGGGCATGGTCAGGGGCAGGGGCAGGGGTCAGTTGGCCAGCTGGCTCTGTTTGAAATTATGTAGCACGTGCGAGCTTCCAATCATCAGAGCCCAAGATGAGGACGCCCGGAGAGTTCGTCACAGGATTTTGATTTGCGCCTACCTCGGGCTGCTTTTTGGCTTATGCTTGCTCTGCCACACCCCCTCTCCCCCTCTTTCCTTCCTCTGTCTCCTCTGTAAGACACAAATTGGCTTGGCTCAGTGGGAAGCTCTTATTAGGGGAGAGGCTGAAACCATTGGGGCCACGGCTCGTTGGCAGCGCAAAATATTTATTTTATTTATGACAGTTCAGTTTACAGGCATTGCCATTCATCCTACTTTCCCCCTTCCGACCAACACAACACACAAAAAAAAAAAAATATATATATATATATAAAATAGCTAAATTCACTTTCAGCCAGAATCCGGACCCTGGCAGAAACTTTGGGCCACTTCCTTACACAGTTTGACGCAATCAGTTTAATGCGCGCCCATCGGAGCGGAAGTCAATTTCTGATTGCCAACCAAACGATAGGACATTTGAGGTCCAAATGCTCTACGACCACACCCCCACAGCCCCTAGAAAACTCGACTAAGCCTTGGCATATCATTTGATGTATATTTGGATATTAACTTACTGTCAATAGCATCCAAATATTTATATTAGGCAAATTCCCAGCGATTTTGACTAATTTCTAGTCATTAATTTACACAGGAAGTGTGAACATACTTATGAAAATATTCCATATTCATTTGCTGCTTTATCGATATTTATAACCTATCGATATTGGATACCAGAAATAGTTGGATTTGCAATAAAAACTATAAACTATTAAAAACTTAGATTAAAATAAACATACAAATTAAATGAAAAATACATAAAAATAAATAACATAAATAGTATCAAAATACATACAATATTAAAATTATAAAATTGTAGATTTTAAATTATAAATTATAGCTTTTTAAATAAATTGAAGATAAGCATAAATATTTATTTTTAACCCGCTAATTTGACAACGCTAGAATCTAAGCATCGTGTGTAAAAAATAAATAAATAATAAAATCAAATAAATTTAATAAAATATATAACAAATTATATAGCAGATTGGAATATATGGAAAATTTTATTTAGAGATTTTTTGTTGTAAAAATTTAAAATAATAATCGGTATAAATGATAATAAATATTAAAAATCGATCAATATCTTTTACTTTAAAGTAAGTCTTTATAAAAATAAATAAAATACACTTCGTTATGAGGGATTTTAATTAGCGTTGCCAAATTGGGAAGTTTCAAAAATTATACTAAAGCTTAAAAAAAAAATTAAAAAAAAAAGTTAAAAACCCTGTATTTCCTATTTTCAATGGGTACAGGGTATAAAAATATAATAAATTTTATATTCTACATTAATATAATTTGTTTAACTTATTTGTTTGCAAATATTACATATTTATTTTATTTTTATATTTATTTTAAGCTGCTTTTTCGAATACCTATAAGTCTTATGCCATACTTTACCATCTTAAAATTCTACATTTATCGATAGCAGCTATCGATAGTTGTGTTTTACATATTTCTTGGGGCATCCAAGTTCTGTTGCCTTCTCCTAAGCCCTCAGAGCAGTTGTTATTGTTGTTGTTTGCTGCTGTTGCTCAAGTGGCCACGTCTTGATGGAAATTCTTGCAGGGGTGTAGTTTGCAGGGGGATGAGTACGAGTGTGTTTAGGGGGTTTTGGGGGAAGTAACTCTGCCGGCAGGTGTAAGTCTTGGGCGCATTTTGCCGCCAAATGCTTTTCGCTTAATGAGTTTTCTACTTGCGGTTTTCGAGGAAAATTTGCGCAAAAATGCGCCACTTTAGCAAGAACATGAAGTGAAAGAGGAAATGCGCACAGGCTTTTACCTGCTGCAAGGAGGGTGTCGTGGGGGGAAGGGGGGCGTAGGGGGAGGCAACTTTGAGGCAGCTTTGCTGTGTTCGTTGTAAATGTTTTAGTGGTTACTGCGTTTAAGTCATTAGAGAAAATTCTTAGCTAAAGTGCGGCATAAAAGGAGTAGACCGGAGTGGGCTGAGCAACGGGTGAACTTTGCTTATAAGACTTAGAATTCGGCATCTTTCCTATGCGAGAGAGAGAGAGGGAGAGAGAGAGGGGGGAGGGGGAGGCAGTTACTGAAGGGAAAGCAACCGCAAAGGTGGCAATGTGGCAAATGCTTAGACTGGAAAATTGCTGCCAACGTTAGCGACTTTCCTCCGAGGCCTTTATTGTTGATTATTTCATCGCAACAATTTTGAGTACGGTGCCAGAATTTAAGTTTACAATTTGTGGGCAGTATCCAAATATACCCTGTAATAAATGAAAAGACTATTGAAATAAATATTATAAATATTATTAATTATTTTATTATTGATGTGAAGCTCTCGCTGGCCCAACTATCGCAGGCCCAATTCTCATTGTCCAAACTCTCGCTGGACCAGCTCTCACTTGCCGAACTCTCGATGATCCAACTCTCGATGGTTCAACTCTCGATGGCCGAACACTTATCGATCGAACTCTTGTCCGCCGGTCAAACTCTCGCTGCACAAATCTTTCTGGCCCAACTCTCGATGGCGGAACTTTCCTTGGACACACTCTCGTTGGCCGAACTCTCGATGATCCAACTGTCGTTGATCGAAATCGCGTTTGCCGAACCCGTGTTTGCCGAACTCTCCCTGGCCGAACTCTCGCTGGCCGCACTTTTCTGGCCCAGCTATGGCTGGTCCAACTCTCGCTGCCCAACTCTTGCTTGCCCAACTGTTGATGGCCCAACTCTCGCTGGGTGAACTCTCGCTGAGTTAACTCTCTCTGGGTGAACTCTCGTTGGGCGAACTCTCGCTGGCCGAACTCTCATTGGGTGGCTAGGCCAGTGAGAAATAGAAATGCTGAGAGATTATTAGCAATGACTATTAATGAAAATTTATGTTTAAGTCTATATACCCATTGAAAATTACTTAAACAGGGTATCATTAATCGGTTGAGTTTTAAATTCAAGTGCAGACCAAGAGCTATAATTCCCAAAAGCCGGAATCGCGCTGATAAACTTTGATTTTGCCAGACATTATTAATATGCATAATGCTGGAAGTTAGTAGACTTTAAATAAATAAATAAATATATATGCTACAAATATTTTTTTATGTTTTATTCCAGTACAATAATTCTTGCATTTAAATTTATTTTGCAAATTTTGCAGGATTAAATAATATATCAAGTTAATTTTTAAATATTTAATTATTGTTAATTAAAATAATAATAATTTTGCACGCGAAGGGAATTTGAAGTTTTCTCGACCAACAAATGCAAAGAGAGCAGAAAATTGTACTCCAGCTGTGAAATTCGCTGGCAGCAGCAACAGCTGATGTTGAGCGCTTAAATCGAAACAAAGAGAATTTATATACTCTTGAGCGTTATTTGCCGCTGCTCTTAGCAAAACTCTCTTAAGACATTTTCACTCAATGGCCTAGTGTGCTCTTAAGCACACGCGCTCTCTTCCCTTTGCTCTTCTTTGAGCTGTTTGCGAGAGTGTAGGAAAGAGAGTGGAGAGTGAGAGAGTGAGAGCGACGAGCGACAGCTGCTGATTCCAATTGTCGTCAAACAAGCAAACTAACCTATCCCTACTATATAGCGAACCCATGCACAGATCTGGCATATCCTATATAGACACCGATGTGGGCATGTACTATATAATCTGTGCCCCAAGTAGACAGCGCGTCGTGCATTAATTTATTTATTTGTCCGATTTCAGTTTTTATGTCGGTTTTTCTTTATTTTGCAGAAGACAAAAGATATATGAATATATATTCATGTATGCGATAAATAAATATAGCACTTGGACTCTAGTATTTAGCGCATAGTTACCAATAATTAAAGCAAATAACCAGCGAAAAGAAACCGTTAATAATCATAAATTTACAGCATTTAATAATATAGATAAAATAATAAAATCGATATTATAAGCATGAATAAACATATTTATAAAATGCGAATGAAAGAAATATAGCATATAAATTATTCAATTTATTAATATTTATTTATTATTTATTTATTTATTTATTGATTTATTGATTTACTTATACTTTATTTATATAATATTATTATTTATATATATATTTAAAATAATTTATTTTGTTGGCTTCTTAAAAATGCATTTAATTAAATACATGAAATGTCTTAAGTAAATAAAATAAATTAATATATATATAATATATATGCATATTAAAACGATAAAATTACAGCTGCATAAAATTATTTATAAATTGTAAGCCATTAATGCAAAATTTATTAGAAAATAATAATTTTAAAATAAAATAAATATTGTTATATTATATATTGCAGCTAAATTGAAATATTTATAAATTATTATTATTTTTTATAAATTGTTAAAATAAAAACAAATTAATGTATAGAAATTTAAAATAGCTAACGAAATGAATTAATTTGATTTATTGAATAATTAAATAAACCCTTTTAAAAGAAGGCCTTCAGGCTGATATTAAAATAATTTATTCTAAAGAAGTATGTATAAATTTATTTAATAAAAAATAATGTTTATAAATTATTGAATGTGGCAACTTTTGAAATTATTTATTTGATTTAAAAATGTCCAAAATAAAATGTATTAAATTAAATAATAAATAAATAATAATACAAACATAAAATAAATATTAAAGATATTAATATGATTCTAGCCTTTTCAAACATCTAAAATAAAATGTCCAAAATGCGAAAAATAAAAAATTAATAATAAAATAAATGTTATAGCTAACAGATTTTACCGAATAAAAATATCTACAAATTGCAAAATACACAAAATGATTGGTAATAGAAAATATTAAGTTTACGTATTTAATTCAAAATAAATATTATAACTATAAGTTTCTCCATCTCCATCTTCTGATTCTCTGCATCTAAATTGTAAAAGACATAAACCAACCTATATAATGATTGGAAATAGCAAATATTGAGTTTATGTATTTGATTTTGGCTTTGGAAATGCCTAAAATAAACTCGATGCGAATGTGTTTACTTGGGTACCCTTTGGCGTGTTTGCCCCAAACAGCTTACAGTCTGTCACAGAAAATATCGCACCTCTTTTCGTACGCTCCATAAGTAAACTGAAATTTTGACAAGCTATGCTGAAAAGGAGTGTGAGCAGCAGGGGGCGGGGGGTGCGGTGTATTTCAAAGCATTTTGCCGCATTTTGCGGCCCCGCGCTGTCTTCAAAGTTCCAGCCAGACCATAGACTATATAGACTATATAGCATATAGTCAGAGTCGTACCTTATCGCCAAACTCGCACAGATGTTGTATTCACAGTTCGGCTAAGTTTGTTGTACCCATTGTACTCATAAGTGCTCATACCCACACTCATACTCACACTCACACTCGTATTCATACTCGCTTTTTGCTGATAAGCTGCGCGCGCACATTCAAATATTGACCGTAGAAATTTGTACTAATTGCAGTGTACATATTGGTTTAGATTACACTTGTGTGCACTTCGTAAGCATGTGTGTGTGCGAGAGTGAAAAGTGGAACAAGACAACACAAAGCCGATTGACCGATTGCAATTGTTCAATTGGTAATCGGCGCTGGGCAAACTTCAAATAAAATACATCAAATATAGCTTACAACAAACAAAATTAAAATATTACAAAATAATAACGAAAATATAGTTAATATATAGTATTTTATTATTCATTTATTTATTTATTGAGATGGTAAAAAATAATTAAATCTAGAATACAATGTTTTATTAAATATTCATAAGCTTAAAAAAATAATTCTAATTATATTTTTTACAAAAAAGATAACGAAAAGAAATGAACAGAAAAGAAAAGCCCAGGGTATTGTTAAAAATCTGTAAGTCCATTATAATAAAAACAAACATTAATTTATAATTAAATATTAATAATATTCATTTAGTTACAAAAAATATATATATATTTCCTAATATACTCTCGTTGGTCCAACTTTTTCTGGCCCAATTCTTGCAGGCCCAAATCTTACTGACCTAACTCCCGTTGGTCCAACTCTCGCCAGTTGTACTCTAATTGCCCGAACTATCGTCTGTTCAACTCTCGCTGGTCCGACCCTCGTTGGCTGAACTCTCGTTGGCCTACCTCTCGCTGGCCGAACTCAAGCTGCCTTTACTGTCGTTGGTCCAACTCTCGTAGGTTGAACTCTTGTTGGCTAAACTCTCGCTTTTGCTGGCCAAACGTTCGTTGGCCCAACTACCGATGGCGCAACTCTCGTTAGTCCAACTCTCGCTGGCCCCACTGGACCAACTCCCTATGACCCAATTCTCGCCTGTTATACTCTCGTTGCCCGAACTCTCGTCTGTTCAACTCTCGCTGGTCCATTCTCCTTTGCTGAACTCTCGTTGGCCTACCTCTCGCTGCCAACTGACGTAGATTTAACTCTCGTTGGCTAAACTCTCGTTGGCTGAGCTCTCGTTGGCACAACTACCGATGGCTCAACTTTCGTTAACCCAACTCTCGCTGGCCCTACTCTCGCTGACCCCACTCTCGCTGGTCGAACTCTCGCTGGCCGAACTCTTGCTAGAAATGTAAAACTGAAAAACTAGTCATTCCAAAGTTGAAAACAAACTTATTATTTTTATTTATTCTATGAAGATTAAGTGCATTGTTTTAAATCACTGCAGGCTTAAAAGATTTGAACAAGTTTCACTTATCAATTGTAATTTATAATTCCCACTACGAAGCGTCGGATTCTACGATGATTTATCAAATGCTTATGCTATATGCTGACAAGCGGTTATCTTCTCTATTTGCTTTCTGGCTTTTTACTTCTTCTGCTGCTCCTCTTCTTTCTTCTCATCTGCTTGTTGTTCTTTGGCTCTTCTTGTCGTGTTCCCTTCCAAGCTGTTTCTTATCAAGAGCGTAATTAACGTGTTCTATTTTTAGATGTCGTCTTGTAGTTTCAGTCCCTCTATCAATTGTATCATCAATTGACTTTTCAGTTTGTCTCATTGTTGTTGTTATTGTTGTGGTTGTTGTTGTTGTGGTTGTGTTGTTGTGTTTGTTGTTGCTCTGTTTGTCTGTCTCTGTGGAACGAGAGATTATCAAGCTGAAAAATCAACAGTAGCCGAGGTTCTTCAGCTACTGTGTGTGTCTCCTCTCTCTGGGCTCCAACATCGCTGCACATATTACACTGCAAAAAAAAGAAGAATAAAGCAATTACTAAAATATTAATAATATTACATTAGCAACGTTTTATATAATTTAAAAAAAAATGTATAGAGTATAATTAATACAAACAAATGCCTGAAAATTTTATTGAAATTTTAAAATAGTATATTGAATATTTTTTATGTATTAATAATTATGACAATTACAATAATAATTAAATTATTTGCATATTTGATACAAATAAATTCCCGCAAAATTAACAAAAATTCTAAATTAAATGGCATATTATAGTTATGACAATTACAATAATAATTAAATTATTTCCATATTTAATACAAATAAATTCCCGACAAATTTATAAAAATGTTAAATTAAATTATATATTTCAATAATTAAAATAATAATTAAATAACTGGTATAATATTAATGAAATAATTTGTATAATCAATACAAATAAATGCCTGCATAATTTATTAAAATTTAAAAATAAATAATATTTTACGGAACATAATTATTTCAAATAAAACAAATGTTTTATAATAATGTTTGCTATGCTCTCAGTTTCAGTGCATGAAGCAGCCGCAGCTGACAGCGACTGCGACTGCGACTGAGGCAGCGACAGCGACTGCGGCTGAGGGGGAAGCAGCAGCAGCAGCATCTGTTGTTGATTGTTGTTATTTTTGCTGTTGATTTAATAAATTAAAACCCGTAAATTAACTGTGAAGGCAAAACGACGCGCGACAAATCAAATAAATAAATAAAATGGCAAAGCAAAAGCTCAAGACGATTCTTCACAGAGAATCAGCTGGAGAAAGAGGGAGAGCGAGAGAGAGAGAGAGAGAGAAAGAGGCAGCGAGACAGCTTGAATTCGCCAATTGATGCGGTTTTTTTTCTGCCTCGTCAATTGCTACAATTCCAAAATCATTGTACGCGTTTGAACTCTATTTTTGGGCCTCTGATAAAGGGTCAGTTTCGGTCAGTTCAAACTGCGTAAAAGCAGCACGAAAGAGAGGGTGAGAGAGAGAGAGAGAGTGAGGGAGAGAGAGATAGTGAGAAAAGAGATTATTTTAAACTAGCTGCCAGGCCTCAGTTAAAGCTCACCTTGACTGTAGTTTAGCAACTATGGTGCAGAAATATATATTTAATAAATGGTTTATATGGTCTATAGCGAAAAAAATTTAAAAAATGTATTTTTAGTATTTCTGGTAATTTAGATATTATTCACAGCTGCAAAGTCCAGAAATGTTGATGAAGAAGCCATATTATAAATGTTTTTAATTCACAAATGTTAGTTCAATTCGGTTATATCGGTTTGCTTGAATGTTATATAAGTATATTAATTATTTATTTATTATTTTATTTATTTATTATTATTTATTTATTATTTTATATTTTTTTAGACATATATAAAAATATATTAAATTGAATTTATTAATTAAAAATCAAGTGGTAGCTAAGTTCTGAATTTCTTGTTTGAGCCAAAATTATATATAAGCAGAAATTAATACAAATAAATTAATACAAACTAAAGCTCAAGTTAAATTAAAAAATATATTATAAATAAAAATTATTTTAAAGTAAAAATAAATTGAAAATTCAGTTCCATATCCGGGCATTAATAATAAAAAATAAAAATTATTTATTTATTTATTAAGCAAAAATAAATTAAAAACTCATTTCCAAATCCGGGCATTAATAATTTAAAATAAAATAAAAATGATTTTAAAGTAAAAATAAATTGAAAATTCAGTACCGAATCCGGGCATTAATAATAAAAATAATAAAAAGGCATTAAATTTCAATAAAAATTACCTATAGCAAGTAAAAGCGCTGTTAAAGAAAATATATTCTTCCGTTAGCCATTGTTGAAGTTTGATTTATGGCAAGTGTAGTGTATTTCTGGAATATGCCAAACTTCCTTAATGACCTGCAGTGCAGATACGAATAAGAATATAATATCTCAGAGATTGATCGGGCTTTATGCGTTGGTAATGTGCTTTTACTTTCCTACATACAATCAACTTCCTTTAGCTGCTCTTTGCCAACAGAGCAACATTTGCGTGGCTTCCCACAGTCAGACAATCACAAGGACAGACGGACGGACAGAGAGACATACAGACAGACGGACAGACAGACAGACAGACAGTACCATTTAGATGTGAAAACCCGAAAAATTAGCACACGTGTGGACGAGAGTCAATGATAAACCCACTAAAGCCAAAAGTATGCGACCCCATGGGCACATCAATATATATATACATATATATCTGTATGTATGAATGTATATATGTATGTATGGAGTACCCTACCTTTCCTCTTTGCCCCATGCCACCCCTACCTAACGGTTCTACTTAGCCAGGGCACAGCTGCAGCTGGCTGCCCGATGGGGACTTATCAATGGGTCCCATCTGTGTTAATGATGCCCAGGGTGCTCTGATAACCGTTAGCTACGAGTATATTGTATCTAAACCTTCCAGCACGTGTGCTCTATAAGCTAGCTACCAACAGTGACAGGAGAGAGTGAGGGGGGGGTGGGGAGGTTTTCCCCCCCTAACACATGGTATTTGTATTATATCAGCTGTGATAAAACCTTTAGGTAAACTTGGCAGTCCATCGAGTCCATCGGACAGTCAATCGACAGCTTTGCTTTCGAAAGTCGTTAACCCCTTTATCATGCGTGCGGAGAGGGGGTCGGGGGTCGGGGGTTTCGGTAGGGGTAAGGGTCCGTAATGCAGCATGATTGATTTATCTATGCAGACTGCAGTGCACAGTGGGACCAGGGGAGAACTCAATTTGGGTCGAACATCGCTGACACTGTGGCGTATTAGTTAACAGCTATCAGTCGATTGATCGATGAGTTGTTTACGATAGGTATTAATTACAATATTTACCACGCGATCGATACGAAGTGTTAGGTCGGAGGTCTATGGGTTTACATTTTTCAAAACAAATTTCGGTGCGTTGTTGCTTTGGGAATTTAAGTTTTAGTTAAATATATAGCTTGTTAATGAGCTTTTGGGATTTATGGCAATTACTTATATCGATTACTGCAAATATCGATGGTTATTCTTATCTTCAAAACCATGCATCTAGAGTTTTTGTTAATAGATTCAAATATTAAAACTATCTACAGATTCAAATGTTCCATGTTAGGTTCTTTGTTTTAAAATATTGAAACTATCGATAAATTCTAAAATAAAAACTTTATAGGTATATTAATTAATCAAATCTTAAAATGGTGGTCTAGAGAAATTTTAGACCCTTTACTTTAAAAAAGTAAAAAGGGTCTATTAACTTAGTGCAAAGAGGAAATGTATGTAACAGGCAGAAGGAGGCGTGGCAGACCCCATAAAGTATATACAGTAGAATCCGGTTATAACGACGCCGCTTATAGCGTCAGACCGGTTATTGCGACGAAAACTCGATGGTTTGGTTGGTCCCCATACAAACTTATATGAAACGGCCTCCGCTTATAACGTCTCCGCTTTTAGCGACAAACCGCTTATAACGACGAGATTTTTCACAATTCAACCGGATATTGCGACGTGCCGAACAAAAAATAAAAACTTTAAAGAGGAAAATTTGATTTCTTTAACAATGCTAAAAGAAGCAAACAAAATAATGGATTTTGTGTTTTTTCAATACGAAAAAGAAACAAAATCATGGATTTTGTCTTCCGGATATAACGACGAAAAATCGTCGGTCCCTTGAAAGTCGCTATAACCGGACTCTACTGTATTAAACTTTTTGTTTTGATTAAAATATTAATTTGTTTGATTTTAAAACCTATTACGAACATGTCATCCATAAAATAAAAAAAAATAAATTTTTTTTGCTCCTTTCGGATAGTGCGTCTGCCGGATATAACGACGTAAAATCGTCGGTCCCTTGAATGTCGCTATAACCGGATTCTACTGTATATTCTTGATCAGGACGATAAACCGAGTCGATATAGCCATGTCCGTCCGTCTGTCTGTCCGTCTGTCTGTCTGTCTGTATGAACACCTAGATCTCAGCAACTATAAGAGCTAGAGACACCATATTTGGGATTTAGGTTCTCCTAATCAGTAAGCAGCACGAGTTTGTTTTAGATTTTGGATACCTCCCCTCCTTCCCCCGCAAACCGCAAAAAGCTGCTGTAGCCACAGTTTTAAAGCTATTGATTTGGGATTTAACTAGTTTATGACATTCTCTATCGACGCTGTGAATTTTGTTTCGATCGAATAAGAAACAACGAACATATGTCACAGACAATTTGCCGCACTAGACAGAGGGGGGGTGGTGTGCCTTGCATACGCGGGTAGCTTAGTGTGTGTGCGTCTGATTGTGTTTGTATGTACATATACTCAAAGTAAAGGGTCTCCTACGGTCGGTTACGTCCGACTGTAGCCTCCGTCCCACTGATCTGCCCCGTCCATATATTTTTTTATATTTTTTGTAATATTTTTTTATAAATTTAAATCTTAAAACTGTCCAAAGTTTAAAAACTACGGATAGTGTGTCTACAAATTTAAATGAAAAATCTAACATATCTATTGTTTTTCTATACATTTTAATGTTAATTATATCGAAAGCTTATGTATAAATTTAAAAGAAAAACTATTGATAACTATCCTCCAATTTATCCAATTTATTTGCTTGACTTTTCTGTGACTTTGCCATCACCAATAAGTTGAAGTTTTTGTTATTGTTGTAACTTTTGATTGTTCTTATTAGGACTATCGATAGTTCGCGTACTTGCGCGTAATTCCAAGAAAATCACCAACGAAACTCCACTTGAGCATAAGCACTTGAGTGCCAGAGCTGTATAAGGACATGTGTAGCTGGGCGCCAAATAGGATATACTCTGAGATATATATTTATATATATATATATATATATAGGGGAGGTTGAGGGGGTGGGGCCATCTGTAGTGCGGCACTTCAATTCCAATTCGACAGGAGCCAATTGCAAATCGCAGTTGGAACAGGAACAGAAACAGGAACTGGAACAAGAACAAGATGAAGAACATGGCTCGGGGGCGCACTCCAGTTGGCGCTTTTTGTTTTCAAGACGTGGACCCTCCTCTCTCCCTCTCTCCCTTTCTCCCTCTATGTCTCCTACCGCCCCGACTGCCTTGTTCCCTGTCTGTCGTCGCCTGCTTCTGTTTCTGTCAGTTTGCCTTAGCCACTTGGGACTTGGAGCAGCTGCAGCGTCCAAGGGGTCGACCCTAAGGCACTGCACTTTTACACTGAGAAAAAAGTTGAGTATTTAATAACTCTATTAATATTATATTTTCTCAAGACATTTGTTCCGATTGATTGACCAACTTGTAATCCATGCCCTATTGGTTAGAGTTAAAATTTAAAAAAACGGATTGTGGGAAAAAAACCTGGTTACAGACAAAAGAGCTTAGATTTTACAATCAAAATTTTGACTGTTTAGTGATAAATAATTTAATAACATAAAGTCGAATCACAAAATCGTTTTAATACATTTTTTTTTCGAATTGTAGCTAATTTATCAGATTTTTTACAGTCAAAACCAATAAATTAATAGACGTTTTTTCCCAGTGTATGCCTGCTTTTGTTTTGTGTATTGTTTTGTGTGTGTGTGTGTGTGTATGTGAAGGTTCTTCACATATCCTAAGCCGAAATTGAAAAACTACTAGAGCAAACTTCAAGTGAGACGTGTGCAGTGTGTCCTGTTTCTCGGCTTTACTCCACTCTCCGCTCTCCACTCTCCACTCTTCCCCCTTCTCCACACTCATGCCATTGAAGCTCGCGTGTCCTGTCCAGAAGGAGCTCTGATTGAAATTCCAAGCACTGTGCTGCCCTCGGGACAATGCAATGATGAAACAGCACAATTGATGAACGGTGGCAACTCTGGCTCGCATTACAACTAATTACAAAAACGGGCCAAAAGTATATAGTACATATATATAGAATTTCGTTACGCCTTTCAGGGCGAGCATTTCGCCAAAACAACAAACAAGGCAAGCCAAAAAGAGAGAACATCGAGAATTTCCCTTTTGGCCATATGCCGTCGATTCGTTCCAATCGTGTCTTAATTATCGGCCACATGAAAAGGCTGATGAATATAGATGCCGCAGCAGATAACAAAGTAACGCAGGATGAAGGAGGAGGAGGAGAAAGAGGAGAGAGGAGGCTGTGTTTGTCCTTCCAAACAAATATTTACAGTGAGCACTCGCATTTAATTACCCAACGGTCGGTCAGTCGGTCGATAGGTCGGTTGATAGGTCTGGGCACTACTAAATGGATACTTTGGCCACAATGGCATATGGCCATGAAATGTGAGAGCAGCTTCACCTTTTTATGGTGGTTCAGCGGATCAGCTGGAAATGCGACTACAGCTGGGAACTACAGTTGGTCCTCGAAGGGGATGGTTTGGTACAACAAAGCAACTGTAATTATACGAATCTTAGTGCTAGATTCAAACGATAAAAGTTATTGATTTATTATTTAAATAGTTTACTTGAGAGCATTGAATAGGATCGAATTGTAATGTACAGTGGCGAGCACATGTGGATACATGTTTGCCGCTTTTTAACTATTATGTCTGTAAAATCTAAAAAAATGCATCGATCTTCGTGATTCTTTTTTTCTCTTATTGCTTAATATTATTGAAAAATGGATCAACTACATTTGTTTCCAAAAAACGGCGATTTCGTTAAAAAAAATTTTTTTTAATGAAAATGGTCAAAGTATCCACTTTTGCTCGTTTTTAGCTTTTTTTGTTTTTAATTGTTTTTTAAATATCTGGACCCAAGAACTTAAACTTTTATTACACTATTTATGGAATTGGGGATACTATAAACTAGATTTAGTATGTGCTCTCCTGGAATCTTGCACCACTCCGCCCCTCACCCGGTTCCAAAGATCACCCAATCCTCTAGAGAAGATTCGTTGCTCACGAACTGGTTCTTTGGCGGATCTAAAAATTTTTGGTTGGTTTCACATCTGGGCACTGGACAGGCCAGTGTAAGTCCGAAAAGGACATAATATTAGCGGTCCTGGACCTTCAAAACCCCTCCCACATCTGCTCTCCGGCAGAGATACACGCACTGTGGAGCATGGTATGACCAGCAGGATAAACACTGGGCCAAAATAAGATGCGGCGGCTATGGATATATCTATAAGGGAGTGGATGACATTGATTCCATTGCTCAGGATTGGTCTAACGGGAACCAGCGAGCAAGAGAAACCTGCCGTATCGCAGACAAATGTAGCGCCACGACTGAAACCTATCAGGAAGCAAAAGCAATGGAGCATGGAAGATTGGAAATAGGTTATATTGGTCAGATGAGACCTAAATAAATAGATTTCAGTCCGATTGCGGGGAGAATTACTGGTTCCTTGTGCTCCTTGGAAGATCTCAGTCGTGGCGCTACATTTTTCTCCGATACGTCAGATTTCTCCTGCTCGCTGGTTCCCGTTAGACCAATCCTGAGCAATGGAATCAATGTCATCCACTCCCTTATGGATATATCCATAGCCGCCGCATCTTATTTTGGCCAAGTGTTTATCCTGGTGGTCATACCATGCTCCACAGTTCGTGCATCTCTGTCGGGAAGCAGATGTGGGAGGGGTTTTGAAGGTCCAGGACCGCTAATATTATGTCCTTTTCGGACTTACACTGGCCTGTCCAGTGCCCAGATGTGAAACCAACCAAAAATTTTTAGATCCGCCAAAGAACCAGTTCGTGAGCAACGAATCTTCTCTAGAGGATTGGGTGATCTTTGGAACCGGGTGAGGGGCGGAGTGGTGCAAGATTCCAGGAGAGCACATACTAAATCTAGTTTATAGTATCCCCAATTCCATAAATAGTGTAATAAAAGTTTAAGTTCTTGGGTCCAGATATTTAAAAAACAATTAAAAACAAAAAAAGCTAAAAACGAGCAAAAGTGGATACTTTGACCATTTTCATTAAAAAAAATTTTTTTTTACGAAATCGCCGTTTTTTGGAAACAAATGTAGTTGATCCATTTTTCAATAATATTAAGCAATAAGAGAAAAAAAGAATCACGAAGATCGATGCATTTTTTTAGATTTTACAGACATAATAGTTAAAAAGCGGCAAACATGTATCCACATGTGCTCGCCACTGTA